>CM067369.1:154760389-155303124 GCA_034401795.1 Chaetoderma sp. LZ-2023a | reverse complement strand
GACAACCAGGCAGACAGACCGACAGACAGACAGACATAAACAGACAGGCAGGCAGGCAGTCAGGCAGGCAGACAGACAGACAGACAGACAGACAGACATACAGGCAGACCGGCAGGCAGGCTGGCAGGCAGACTGGCAGGCAGAGCAGCAGGCAGACTGGCAGGCAGGCCGGCAGGCAGGCTGGCAGGCAGACCGGCAGGCAGACCGGCAGGCAGGCCGGCAGGCAGACTGGCAGGCAGACCGGCAGGCAGGCCGGCAGGCAGACCGGCAGGCAGACCGGTAGGCAGACCGGCAGGCAGACTGGCAGGCCGGCAGGCAGGCCAGCAGGCAAACCGGCAGGCAGGCCGGCAGGCAGACCGGCAGGCAGACCGGCAGGCAGGCCGGCAGGCAGACCGGCAGGCAGACTGGCAGGCAGGCCGGCAGGCAGACCGGCAGGCAGACCGGTAGGCAGACCGGCAGGCAGACTGGCAGGCCGGCAGGCAGGCCAGCAGGCAAACCGGCAGGCAGGCCGGCAGGCAGACCAGCAGGCAGACCGGCAGGCAGACCGGCAGGCAGACTGGCAGCCAGGCCAGCAGGCAGACTGGCAGGCAGACCAGCAGGCAGACCGGCAGGCAGACCGGCAGGCAGACCAGCAGGCAGACTGGCAGGCAGACTGGCAGGCAGGCTGGCAGGCAGACCGGCAGGCAGACCGGCAGGCAGACCGGCAGGCAGGCAGGCAGGCAGGCAGGCAGTCAGACCGGCAGGCAGGCAGACAGGCAGGCAGGCAGGCATACCGGCAGACTGGCAGGCAGGCAGACCGGCAGGCAGGCAGACCGGCAGGCAGGCAGACCGGCAGGCAGGCAGACTGGCAGGCGGGCAGACCGGCAGGCAGGCAGACCGGCAGGCAGGCAGACCGGCAGGCAGGCAGACCGGCAGGCAGGCAGACTGGCAGGCAGGCAGGCAGGCAGACTGGCAGGCAGGCAGACTGGCAGGCAGGCAGACCGGCAGGCAGGCAGACCGGCAGGCAGGCAGACTGGCAGGCAGGCAGGCAGATCGCCAGGCAGGCAGACCAGCAGGCAGGCAGACTGGCAGGCAGGCAGACCGGCAGGCAGGCCGGCAGGCAGGCAGACCGGCAGGCAGGCAGACCGGCAGGCAGACGGCAGGCAGGCAGACTGGCAGGCAGGCAGACCGGCAGGCAGGCAGACTGGCAGGCAGGCAGACCGGCAGGCAGGCAGACCGTCAGGCAGGCATACAGGCAGGCAGGCAGGCAGGCAGAGAGCCGGCACCGACGGCATTACTCACACCGGTTTCAGCAGTGGGTGGGCCTAGGTTAATAACATCCCACCGGAAAATCGTAATGGACAGCAATACACGTCATGATGAACAATACTCAGATATATCATTTTCAAAATATTCACTAGGTTTCTCTCCGGAAAACAGGTTTCTGGATATACTAAGTTAAATTGTTTAAAACAAGCTTACCGTATTTTCGTATTTTCGTATTTTCGTATTTTCTTTATTACACTTACATATGAGGATTATTTGTGCATTGACAATGGCGGTAGAAATACAATATTATTATTATTATTATTATTATTATTATTATTATTATTATTATTATTATTATTATTATTATTATTACTACCATACCATCTCCGCCGCGCTGCCGACGAGGGCTACGACAGTGGGATCGCTTACATAATAATGATAACAACAATAATCAATTTATTAACTATTTTGGGCCACTTGCCCCTGCAGTGTTTCAGGCAGTATTAAAGGAGAACTAACTTCATATAATAGTTGGTCAGCTGATCTAACACGTCAATCGTAAACTATACTATAATATTAAGCTTATTATCATGACGCTAAAAAAAGCTATTTAGGCTTGAGTAGTTTAAACGTTGGTACATTTCCAAAGCCTATGGTGGCTGTCATACCTTACTTTTCAACCAATCAGAAGGAAAAACTAGCGTATCTGCCTTGGTCATATGCTCAGTCATAGCGGTGTCACATATAATTTGGCAATATGATATGAAAACAATCATACAAGTAAGCTGATGACTATTCTGAGACCAGTTTGACCGGAAGCCGTTACTGCCATAGGCAGTGACAACTTCCAATCAAAGTATCCCCAAAATATTCACCAAGATGATTTGCATAATAAAGAATGTAATGCATTGGCACTTACATGACACCATACACTATCGCTTGAGTAAACAAAATCACGGTGCTCACTGTTCAATGTTTACACCGTGTAGTTCAAGACTGCTAGAGCCAGGAATAACCAGCAGATCCTTGCTGTCGGAGACGGCAACATGTTGATAATCGAGATATATGTTAGTATTTTGCTGACAATAGTCTAACCTCAATATCTAGCTAGATTATCATGCCACAATTCGGCTAACATGCATCATCTGGCCCCACTTTATAACAATAGGCTTAACCATTTAGAAAATTATTCAATACAATCTAATTTTCTCCTAGAAAATGCCTATCTGCAGACCAAGAGAAGACTGTTTTTGAAAGTTTATCATTAGAGTGACTGGCTCGATTGTCGGTCCAATCATTCCAGTGGTAATTTAAAAAAACCCCATTTTCTTGGTCTGCAAATAGACATTTCTCAAGATCACTGCAGAAGCCGTTTCTGGCCAACCTGAGTGTTAAAGGGTTAAATTACCAGGCACACAACCAGAGGGGATGGAGTGCACTCATGGCGAGCATTTATCGGCAGGCAGGCAGACCGGCAGGCAGGCAGACCGGCAGGCAGACCGGCAGACCGGCAGGCAGGCAGACCGGCAGGCAGACCGGCAGGCAGGCAGACCAGCAGGCAGACTGGCAGGCAGGCAGACCGGCAGGCAGACCGGCAGGCAGGCAGACTGGCAGGCAGGCAGACCGGCAGGCAGGCAGACCGGAAGGCAGGCAGACCGGCAGACTGGCAGGCAGACCGGCAGGCAGGCAGACCGGCAGGCAGACCGGCAGGCAGGCAGACCGGCAGGCAGACCAGCAGGCAGACCGGCAGGCAGACCGGCAGGCAGGCAGACCGGCAGGCAGACCGACAGGCAGACCGGCAGGCAGGCAGACCGGCAGGCAGACCGGCAGGCAGGCAGACTGGCAGGCAGGCAGACCGGCAGGCAGGCAGACCGGGAGTCAGGCAGACTGGCAGGCAGGCAGACCGGCAGGCAGGCAGATCGCCAGGCAGGCAGACCAGCAGGCAGGCAGACCGGCAGGCAGGCAGACCGGCAGGCAGGCCGGCAGGCAGGCAGACCGGCAGGCAGGCAGACCGGCAGGCAGACGGCAGGCAGGCAGACTGGCAGGCAGGCAGACCGGCAGGCAGGCAGACTGGCAGGCAGGCAGACCGGCAGGCAGGCAGACCGGCAGGCAGGCATACAGGCAGGCAGGCAGGCAGGCAGAGAGCCGGCACCGACGGCATTACTCACACCGGTTTCAGCAGTGGGTGGGCCTAGGTTAATAACATCCCACCGGAAAATCGTAATGGACAGCAATACACGTCATGATGAACAATACTCAGATATATCATTTTCAAAATATTCACTAGGTTTCTCTCCGGAAAACAGGTTTCTGGATATACTAAGTTAAATTGTTTAAAACAAGCTTACCCTATTTTCGTATTTTCGTATTTTCGTATTTTCTTTATTACACTTACATATGAGGATTATTTGTGCATTGACAATGGCGGTAGAAATACAATATTATTATTATTATTATTATTATTATTATTATTATTATTATTATTATTACTACCATACCATCTCCGCCGCGCTGCCGACGAGGGCTACGACAGTGGGATCGCTTACATAATAATGATAACAACAATAATCAATTTATTAACTATTTTGGGCCACTTGCCCCTGCAGTGTTTCAGGCAGTATTAAAGGAGAACTAACTTCATATAATAGTTGGTCAGCTGATCTAACACGTCAATCGTAAACTATACTATAATATTAAGCTTATTATCATGACGCTAAAAAAAGCTATTTAGGCTTGAGTAGTTTAAACGTTGGTACATTTCCAAAGCCTATGGTGGCTGTCATACCTTACTTTTCAACCAATCAGAAGGAAAAACTAGCGTATCTGCCTTGGTCATACGCTCAGTCATAGCGGTGTCACATATAATTTGGCAATATGATATGAAAACAATCATACAAGTAAGCTGATGACTATTCTGAGACCAGTTTGACCGGAAGCCGTTACTGCCATAGGCAGTGACAACTTCCAATCAAAGTATCCCCAAAATATTCACCAAGATGATTTGCATAATAAAGAATGTAATGCATTGGCACTTACATGACACCATACACTATCGCTTGAGTAAACAAAATCACGGTGCTCACTGTTCAATGTTTACACCGTGTAGTTCAAGACTGCTAGAGCCAGGAATAACCAGCAGATCCTTGCTGTCGGAGACGGCAACATGTTGATAATCGAGATATAGGTTAGTATTTTGCTGACAATAGTCTAACCTCAATATCTAGCTAGATTATCATGCCACAATTCGGCTAACATGCATCATCTGGCCCCACTTTATAACAATAGGCTTAACCATTTAGAAAATTATTCAATACAATCTAATTTTCTCCTAGAAAATGCCTATCTGCAGACCAAGAGAAGACTGTTTTTGAAAGTTTATCATTAGAGTGACTGGCTCGATTGTCGGTCCAATCATTCCAGTGGTAATTTAAAAAAACCCCATTTTCTTGGTCTGCAAATAGACATTTCTCAAGATCACTGCAGAAGCCGTTTCTGGCCAACCTGAGTGTTAAAGGGTTAAATTACCAGGCACACAACCAGAGGGGATGGAGTGCACTCATGGCGAGCATTTATCCACCGAGATCATCCCACCCCACCAAAATGACTAGTCATGGATGTGTTTTGTACTGTATTTTAAACACAATGTCTTGTTCAATATTGCCATTGGTTAACACCCAGAATGCAGGAACTCGTTTTTATTCGTGAAACTTCCAGCGATGACCCAGGGACACCCATCTTGTCTACGCAAGGGGATGCCCCTCACCTCTCAATCCGTCCTTCAGTTTTACACTACAAATTCGGATTTGCACCCATACTACGGAGCCTCCTGTAACCCGTGCATAACGCTAGTATAGTCTAAGGACGAAAAGGATGAAAAGATAAACCCAGAACTTGCAGCAGTAAAATAAAAAAATCTAGGACTACGAATGAATATTCCAACGAAAGATATATATATATATATACGTTACCGTTCAACGACGAACAGCTTGATCGATATGACCAAACATATTGGACCGATAAAATACTGGCTGTTTTAACTATGCCCCACCCATCTTTAGCTTAGCTCCACCGACGCTTGTCCGTTTTGGGATCAATCAACCCCTGCACTCTCTGAAACTCTATTTCCAGGAAAGTATACAGGTAAGCTGTTGAATATTTTGAAAATAATTTGACTGGATGCTGTTGCTGCCTATGGCAACAGCGCTCAGTCAAATTAGTTTCAAAATAATTAACAACATGTTTATTACATAGTAAAGACATACAATTCGTACACCAACTCTTAGCCCGTATCAATTAAACGTTTGTGACGAACTTAGCTTGTCATTCGCGACGTAATAGATTATGACGTCATCCTACACGTCACGTAGTTTATTATGGCGTCATATGATTGATGGATAAACTGGAACCCTTCATTGGGTAGCTGACGATCTAAGGCGACCTGGATGTTCATGGCACCATCAATCAACGGTACAAGTGGAGCAGTTGTTCGAACACATGATATGGTTACTGATGAAATGCAGAGTTCTGATGATCTGTCACTCAGGTATATGAGGGCACATGTAGGCAGACGTCATAATACATCGAGACGGATCTAGCTACGTCATGCACATTGAAACGTCCGTCAGGTGTACGAATTGTATGTTTTTAATGATTAATAAACTTTCTGTTGAATATTCTGAAGCTAATCTTACTAGGCATTGTTGCAGCACACGGTCAAATTGGTTTCGAAATATTTAAAAGTTTACCTGTAAAATTACCTCGAATTTGGGTTTCTGCGAATTCAGGATTCAAAGTAGTGCAACAATTGATTCCAACACTGAGTAAAATAAGTGGGCGGAGCTGAGACAGAAATGGGCGGGGCACAGTTAGAAATATATCCCTCTAATCCCAACGGTATCTAATAAAAGTGAATTGGCGGATACCAGTGTATCCACCAATAATATGACGTCATAATCAACCACATAACATGTAGAAAGACGTCATAAACAATTACGTCATGGATGACGTTGAAAAGTACGTCACTAACGCTTAATTGATGACGGACTAAGAGTTTGTACGAATTATATGTATTTACTATTTAAACAGAAAGACAACCAGGCAGACAGACCGACAGACAGACAGACATAAACAGACAGGCAGGCAGGCAGTCAGGCAGGCAGACAGACAGACAGACAGACAGACAGACATACAGGCAGACCGGCAGGCAGGCTGGCAGGCAGACTGGCAGGCAGAGCAGCAGGCAGACTGGCAGGCAGGCCGGCAGGCAGGCTGGCAGGCAGACCGGCAGGCAGACCGGCAGGCAGGCCGGCAGGCAGACCGGCAGGCAGACTGGCAGGCAGGCCGGCAGGCAGACCGGCAGGCAGACCGGTAGGCAGACCGGCAGGCAGACTGGCAGGCCGGCAGGCAGGCCAGCAGGCAAACCGGCAGGCAGGCCGGCAGGCAGACCAGCAGGCAGACCGGCAGGCAGACCGGCAGGCAGACTGGCAGCCAGGCCAGCAGGCAGACTGGCAGGCAGACCAGCAGGCAGACCGGCAGGCAGACCGGCAGGCAGACCAGCAGGCAGACTGGCAGGCAGACTGGCAGGCAGGCTGGCAGGCAGACCGGCAGGCAGACCGGCAGGCAGACCGGCAGGCAGGCAGGCAGGCAGGCAGGCAGTCAGACCGGCAGGCAGGCAGACAGGCAGGCAGGCAGGCATACCGGCAGACTGGCAGGCAGGCAGACCGGCAGGCAGGCAGACCGGCAGGCAGGCAGACCGGCAGGCAGGCAGACTGGCAGGCGGGCAGACCGGCAGGCAGGCAGACCGGCAGGCAGGCAGACCGGCAGGCAGGCAGACCGGCAGGCAGGCAGACTGGCAGGCAGGCAGGCAGGCAGACTGGCAGGCAGGCAGACTGGCAGGCAGGCAGACCGGCAGGCAGGCAGACCGGCAGGCAGGCAGACTGGCAGGCAGGCAGGCAGATCGCCAGGCAGGCAGACCAGCAGGCAGGCAGACTGGCAGGCAGGCAGACCGGCAGGCAGGCCGGCAGGCAGGCAGACCGGCAGGCAGGCAGACCGGCAGGCAGACGGCAGGCAGGCAGACTGGCAGGCAGGCAGACCGGCAGGCAGGCAGACTGGCAGGCAGGCAGACCGGCAGGCAGGCAGACCGTCAGGCAGGCATACAGGCAGGCAGGCAGGCAGGCAGAGAGCCGGCACCGACGGCATTACTCACACCGGTTTCAGCAGTGGGTGGGCCTAGGTTAATAACATCCCACCGGAAAATCGTAATGGACAGCAATACACGTCATGATGAACAATACTCAGATATATCATTTTCAAAATATTCACTAGGTTTCTCTCCGGAAAACAGGTTTCTGGATATACTAAGTTAAATTGTTTAAAACAAGCTTACCGTATTTTCGTATTTTCGTATTTTCGTATTTTCTTTATTACACTTACATATGAGGATTATTTGTGCATTGACAATGGCGGTAGAAATACAATATTATTATTATTATTATTATTATTATTATTATTATTATTATTATTATTATTATTATTATTACTACCATACCATCTCCGCCGCGCTGCCGACGAGGGCTACGACAGTGGGATCGCTTACATAATAATGATAACAACAATAATCAATTTATTAACTATTTTGGGCCACTTGCCCCTGCAGTGTTTCAGGCAGTATTAAAGGAGAACTAACTTCATATAATAGTTGGTCAGCTGATCTAACACGTCAATCGTAAACTATACTATAATATTAAGCTTATTATCATGACGCTAAAAAAAGCTATTTAGGCTTGAGTAGTTTAAACGTTGGTACATTTCCAAAGCCTATGGTGGCTGTCATACCTTACTTTTCAACCAATCAGAAGGAAAAACTAGCGTATCTGCCTTGGTCATATGCTCAGTCATAGCGGTGTCACATATAATTTGGCAATATGATATGAAAACAATCATACAAGTAAGCTGATGACTATTCTGAGACCAGTTTGACCGGAAGCCGTTACTGCCATAGGCAGTGACAACTTCCAATCAAAGTATCCCCAAAATATTCACCAAGATGATTTGCATAATAAAGAATGTAATGCATTGGCACTTACATGACACCATACACTATCGCTTGAGTAAACAAAATCACGGTGCTCACTGTTCAATGTTTACACCGTGTAGTTCAAGACTGCTAGAGCCAGGAATAACCAGCAGATCCTTGCTGTCGGAGACGGCAACATGTTGATAATCGAGATATAGGTTAGTATTTTGCTGACAATAGTCTAACCTCAATATCTAGCTAGATTATCATGCCACAATTCGGCTAACATGCATCATCTGGCCCCACTTTATAACAATAGGCTTAACCATTTAGAAAATTATTCAATACAATCTAATTTTCTCCTAGAAAATGCCTATCTGCAGACCAAGAGAAGACTGTTTTTGAAAGTTTATCATTAGAGTGACTGGCTCGATTGTCGGTCCAATCATTCCAGTGGTAATTTAAAAAAACCCCATTTTCTTGGTCTGCAAATAGACATTTCTCAAGATCACTGCAGAAGCCGTTTCTGGCCAACCTGAGTGTTAAAGGGTTAAATTACCAGGCACACAACCAGAGGGGATGGAGTGCACTCATGGCGAGCATTTATCGGCAGGCAGGCAGACCGGCAGGCAGACCGGCAGGCAGGCAGACCGGCAGGCAGACCGGCAGACCGGCAGGCAGGCAGACCGGCAGGCAGACCGGCAGGCAGGCAGACCAGCAGGCAGACTGGCAGGCAGGCAGACCGGCAGGCAGACCGGCAGGCAGGCAGACCGGCAGGCAGGCAGACCGGCAGGCAGGCAGACCGGAAGGCAGGCAGACCGGCAGACTGGCAGGCAGACCGGCAGGCAGGCAGACCGGCAGGCAGACCGGCAGGCAGGCAGACCGGCAGGCAGACCAGCAGGCAGACCGGCAGGCAGACCGGCAGGCAGGCAGACCGGCAGGCAGACCGACAGGCAGACCGGCAGGCAGGCAGACCGGCAGGCAGACCGGCAGGCAGGCAGACTGGCAGGCAGGCAGACCGGCAGGCAGGCAGACCGGGAGTCAGGCAGACTGGCAGGCAGGCAGACCGGCAGGCAGGCAGATCGCCAGGCAGGCAGACCAGCAGGCAGGCAGACCGGCAGGCAGGCAGACCGGCAGGCAGGCAGGCAGACCGGCAGGCAGGCAGACCGGCAGGCAGACGGCAGGCAGGCAGACTGGCAGGCAGGCAGACCGGCAGGCAGGCAGACTGGCAGGCAGGCAGACCGGCAGGCAGGCAGACCGGCAGGCAGGCATACAGGCAGGCAGGCAGGCAGGCAGAGAGCCGGCACCGACGGCATTACTCACACCGGTTTCAGCAGTGGGTGGGCCTAGGTTAATAACATCCCACCGGAAAATCGTAATGGACAGCAATACACGTCATGATGAACAATACTCAGATATATCATTTTCAAAATATTCACTAGGTTTCTCTCCGGAAAACAGGTTTCTGGATATACTAAGTTAAATTGTTTAAAACAAGCTTACCGTATTTTCGTATTTTCGTATTTTCGTATTTTCTTTATTACACTTACATATGAGGATTATTTGTGCATTGACAATGGCGGTAGAAATACAATATTATTATTATTATTATTATTATTATTATTATTATTATTATTATTACTACCATACCATCACCGCCGCGCTGCCGACGAGGGCTACGACAGTGGGATCGCTTACATAATAATGATAACAACAATAATCAATTTATTAACTATTTTGGGCCACTTGCCCCTGCAGTGTTTCAGGCAGTATTAAAGGAGAACTAACTTCATATAATAGTTGGTCAGCTGATCTAACACGTCAATCGTAAACTATACTATAATATTAAGCTTATTATCATGACGCTAAAAAAAGCTATTTAGGCTTGAGTAGTTTAAACGTTGGTACATTTCCAAAGCCTATGGTGGCTGTCATACCTTACTTTTCAACCAATCAGAAGGAAAAACTAGCGTATCTGCCTTGGTCATACGCTCAGTCATAGCGGTGTCACATATAATTTGGCAATATGATATGAAAACAATCATACAAGTAAGCTGATGACTATTCTGAGACCAGTTTGACCGGAAGCCGTTACTGCCATAGGCAGTGACAACTTCCAATCAAAGTATCCCCAAAATATTCACCAAGATGATTTGCATAATAAAGAATGTAATGCATTGGCACTTACATGACACCATACACTATCGCTTGAGTAAACAAAATCACGGTGCTCACTGTTCAATGTTTACACCGTGTAGTTCAAGACTGCTAGAGCCAGGAATAACCAGCAGATCCTTGCTGTCGGAGACGGCAACATGTTGATAATCGAGATATAGGTTAGTATTTTGCTGACAATAGTCTAACCTCAATATCTAGCTAGATTATCATGCCACAATTCGGCTAACATGCATCATCTGGCCCCACTTTATAACAATAGGCTTAACCATTTAGAAAATTATTCAATACAATCTAATTTTCTCCTAGAAAATGCCTATCTGCAGACCAAGAGAAGACTGTTTTTGAAAGTTTATCATTAGAGTGACTGGCTCGATTGTCGGTCCAATCATTCCAGTGGTAATTTAAAAAAACCCCATTTTCTTGGTCTGCAAATAGACATTTCTCAAGATCACTGCAGAAGCCGTTTCTGGCCAACCTGAGTGTTAAAGGGTTAAATTACCAGGCACACAACCAGAGGGGATGGAGTGCACTCATGGCGAGCATTTATCCACCGAGATCATCCCACCCCACCAAAATGACTAGTCATGGATGTGTTTTGTACTGTATTTTAAACACAATGTCTTGTTCAATATTGCCATTGGTTAACACCCAGAATGCAGGAACTCGTTTTTATTCGTGAAACTTCCAGCGATGACCCAGGGACACCCATCTTGTCTACGCAAGGGGATGCCCCTCACCTCTCAATCCGTCCTTCAGTTTTACACTACAAATTCGGATTTGCACCCATACTACGGAGCCTCCTGTAACCCGTGCATAACGCTAGTATAGTCTAAGGACGAAAAGGATGAAAAGATAAACCCAGAACTTGCAGCAGTAAAATAAAAAAATCTAGGACTACGAATGAATATTCCAACGAAAGATATATATATATATATACGTTACCGTTCAACGACGAACAGCTTGATCGATATGACCAAACATATTGGACCGATAAAATACTGGCTGTTTTAACTATGCCCCACCCATCTTTAGCTTAGCTCCACCGACGCTTGTCCGTTTTGGGATCAATCAACCCCTGCACTCTCTGAAACTCTATTTCCAGGAAAGTATACAGGTAAGCTGTTGAATATTTTGAAAATAATTTGACTGGATGCTGTTGCTGCCTATGGCAACAGCGCTCAGTCAAATTAGTTTCAAAATAATTAACAACATGTTTATTACATAGTAAAGACATACAATTCGTACACCAACTCTTAGCCCGTATCAATTAAACGTTTGTGACGAACTTAGCTTGTCATTCGCGACGTAATAGATTATGACGTCATCCTACACGTCACGTAGTTTATTATGGCGTCATATGATTGATGGATAAACTGGAACCCTTCATTGGGTAGCTGACGATCTAAGGCGACCTGGATGTTCATGGCACCATCAATCAACGGTACAAGTGGAGCAGTTGTTCGAACACATGATATGGTTACTGATGAAATGCAGAGTTCTGATGATCTGTCACTCAGGTATATGAGGGCACATGTAGGCAGACGTCATAATACATCGAGACGGATCTAGCTACGTCATGCACATTGAAACGTCCGTCAGGTGTACGAATTGTATGTTTTTAATGATTAATAAACTTTCTGTTGAATATTCTGAAGCTAATCTTACTAGGCATTGTTGCAGCACACGGTCAAATTGGTTTCGAAATATTTAAAAGTTTACCTGTAAAATTACCTCGAATTTGGGTTTCTGCGAATTCAGGATTCAAAGTAGTGCAACAATTGATTCCAACACTGAGTAAAATAAGTGGGCGGAGCTGAGACAGAAATGGGCGGGGCACAGTTAGAAATATATCCCTCTAATCCCAACGGTATCTAATAAAAGTGAATTGGCGGATACCAGTGTATCCACCAATAATATGACGTCATAATCAACCACATAACATGTAGAAAGACGTCATAAACAATTACGTCATGGATGACGTTGAAAAGTACGTCACTAACGCTTAATTGATGACGGACTAAGAGTTTGTACGAATTATATGTATTTACTATTTAAACAGAAAGACAACCAGGCAGACAGACCGACAGACAGACAGACATAAACAGACAGGCAGGCAGGCAGTCAGGCAGGCAGACAGACAGACAGACAGACAGACAGACAGACAGACAGACATACAGGCAGACCGGCAGGCAGGCTGGCAGGCAGGCTGGCAGGCAGAGCGGCAGGCAGACTGGCAGGCAGGCCGGCAGGCAGGCTGGCAGGCAGACCGGCAGGCAGACCGGCAGGCAGGCCGGCAGGCAGGCCGGCAGGCAGACCGGCAGGCAGACCGGTAGGCAGACCGGCAGGCAGACTGGCAGGCCGGCAGGCAGGCCAGCAGGCAAACCGGCAGGCAGGCCGGCAGGCAGACCAGCAGGCAGACCGGCAGGCAGGCCGGCAGGCAGACCGGCAGGCAGACTGGCAGGCAGGCCAGCAGGCAGACCAGCAGGCAGACCGGCAGGCAGACCGGCAGGCAGACCAGCAGGCAGACCGGCAGGCAGACCGGCAGGCAGACTGGCAGGCAGGCTGGCAGGCAGACCGGCAGGCAGACCGGCAGGCAGACCGGCAGGCAGGCAGGCAGGCAGGCAGGCAGTCAGACCGGCAGGCAGGCAGACAGGCAGGCAGGCAGGCATACCGGCAGACTGGCAGGCAGGCAGACCGGCAGGCAGGCAGACCGGCAGGCAGGCAGATCGGCAGGCAGGCAGACCAGCAGGCGGGCAGACCGGCAGGCAGGCAGACCGGCAGGCAGGCAGACCGGCAGGCAGGCAGACCGGCAGGCAGGCAGACTGACAGGCAGGCAGGCAGACCGGCAGGCAGGCAGACTGGCAGGCAGGCAGACCGGCAGGCAGGCAGACCGGGAGTCAGGCAGACTGGCAGGCAGGCAGACCGGCAGGCAGGCAGATCGCCAGGCAGGCAGACCAGCAGGCAGGCAGACCGGCAGGCAGGCAGACCGGCAGGCAGGCCGGCAGGCAGGCAGACCGGCAGGCAGGCAGACCGGCAGGCAGACGGCAGGCAGGCAGACTGGCAGGCAGGCAGACCGGCAGGCAGGCAGACTGGCAGGCAGGCAGACCGGCAGGCAGGCAGACCGGCAGGCAGGCATACAGGCAGGCAGGCAGGCAGGCAGAGAGCCGGCACCGACGGCATTACTCACACCGGTTTCAGCAGTGGGTGGGCCTAGGTTAATAACATCCCACCGGAAAATCGTAATGGACAGCAATACACGTCATGATGAACAATACTCAGATATATCATTTTCAAAATATTCACTAGGTTTCTCTCCGGAAAACAGGTTTCTGGATATACTAAGTTAAATTGTTTAAAACAAGCTTACCGTATTTTCGTATTTTCGTATTTTCGTATTTTCGTATTTTCGTATTTTCGTATTTTCGTATTTTCTTTATTACACTTACATATGAGGATTATTTGTGCATTGACAATGGCGGTAGAAATACAATATTATTATTATTATTATTATTATTATTATTATTATTATTATTACTACCATACCATCTCCGCCGCGCTGCCGACGAGGGCTACGACAGTGGGATCGCTTACATAATAATGATAACAACAATAATCAATTTATTAACTATTTTGGGCCACTTGCCCCTGCAGTGTTTCAGGCAGTATTAAAGGAGAACTAACTTCATATAATAGTTGGTCAGCTGATCTAACACGTCAATCGTAAACTATACTATAATATTAAGCTTATTATCATGACGCTAAAAAAAGCTATTTAGGCTTGAGTAGTTTAAACGTTGGTACATTTCCAAAGCCTATGGTGGCTGTCATACCTTACTTTTCAACCAATCAGAAGGAAAAACTAGCGTATCTGCCTTGGTCATACGCTCAGTCATAGCGGTGTCACATATAATTTGGCAATATGATATGAAAACAATCATACAAGTAAGCTGATGACTATTCTGAGACCAGTTTGACCGGAAGCCGTTACTGCCATAGGCAGTGACAACTTCCAATCAAAGTATCCCCAAAATATTCACCAAGATGATTTGCATAATAAAGAATGTAATGCATTGGACCTTACATGACACCATACACTATCGCTTGAGTAAACAAAATCACGGTGCTCACTGTTCAATGTTTACACCGTGTAGTTCAAGACTGCTAGAGCCAGGAATAACCAGCAGATCCTTGCTGTCGGAGACGGCAACATGTTGATAATCGAGATATAGGTTAGTATTTTGCTGACAATAGTCTAACCTCAATATCTAGCTAGATTATCATGCCACAATTCGGCTAACATGCATCATCTGGCCCCACTTTATAACAATAGGCTTAACCATTTAGAAAATTATTCAATACAATCTAATTTTCTCCTAGAAAATGCCTATCTGCAGACCAAGAGAAGACTGTTTTTGAAAGTTTATCATTAGAGTGACTGGCTCGATTGTCGGTCCAATCATTCCAGTGGTAATTTAAAAAAACCCCATTTTCTTGGTCTGCAAATAGACATTTCTCAAGATCACTGCAGAAGCCGTTTCTGGCCAACCTGAGTGTTAAAGGGTTAAATTACCAGGCACACAACCAGAGGGGATGGAGTGCACTCATGGCGAGCATTTATCGGCAGGCAGGCAGACCGGCAGGCAGACCGGCAGGCAGGCAGACCGGCAGGCAGACCGGCAGACCGGCAGGCAGGCAGACCGGCAGGCAGACCGGCAGGCAGGCAGACCAGCAGGCAGACTGGCAGGCAGGCAGACCGGCAGGCAGACCGGCAGGCAGGCAGACCGGCAGGCAGGCAGACCGGCAGGCAGGCAGACCGGAAGGCAGGCAGACCGGCAGACTGGCAGGCAGACCGGCAGGCAGGCAGACCGGCAGGCAGACCGGCAGGCAGGCAGACCAGCAGGCAGACCGGCAGGCAGACCAGCAGGCAGACCGGCAGGCAGACCGGCAGGCAGGCAGACCGGCAGGCAGACCGACAGGCAGACCGGCAGGCAGGCAGACCGGCAGGCAGACCGGCAGGCAGGCAGACCAGCAGGCAGACTGGCAGGCAGGCAGACCGGCAGGCAGACCGGCAGGCAGGCAGACCGGCAGGTAGACCGGCAGGCAGGCAGACCGGCAGGCAGGCAGACCGGAAGGCAGGCAGACCGGCAGGCAGGCAGGCAGACCTGCAGGCAGGCAGACTGGCAGGCAGGCAGACCGGCAGGCAGGCAGACCGGCAGGCAGGCAGACAGGCAGGCAGGCATACCGGAAGGCAGGCAGATCGCCAGGTAGGCAGACCGGCAGGCAGGCAGACTGGCAGGCAGGCAGACCGGCAGGCAGGCCGGCAGGCAGGCAGACCGGGAGGCAGGCAGACAGGCAGGCAGGCAGACTGGCAGGCAGGCAGACTGGCAGGCAGACCGGCAGGCAGGCAGACCGGCAGGCAGACCGGCAGGCAGGCAGACCGGCAGGCAGACCGGCAGGCAGGCAGACCGGCAGGCAGACCGGCAGGCAGGCAGACCGGCAGGCAGGCAGACCGGAAGGCAGGCAGACCGGCAGGCAGGCAGGCAGACCTGCAGGCAGGCAGACTGGCAGGCAGGCAGACCGGCAGGCAGGCAGACCGGCAGGCAGGCAGACCGGCAGGCAGGCAGACAGGCAGGCAGGCATACCGGAAGGCATGGTTATTACTACCATACCATCTCCGCCGCGCTGCCGACGAGGGCTACGACAGTGGGATCGCTTACATAATAATGATAACAACAATAATCAATTTATTAACTATTTTGGGCCACTTGCCCCTGCAGTGTTTCAGGCAGTATTAGAGGAGAACTAACTTCATATAATAGTTGGTCAGCTGATCTAACACGTCAATCGTAAACTATACTATAATATTAAGCTTATTATCATGACGCTAAAAAAAGCTATTTAGGCTTGAGTAGTTTAAACGTTGGTACATTTCCAAAGCCTATGGTGGCTGTCATACCTTACTTTTCAACCAATCAGAAGGAAAAACTAGCGTATCTGCCTTGGTCATACGCTCAGTCATAGCGGTGTCACATATAATTTGGCAATATGATATGAAAACAATCATACAAGTAAGCTGATGACTATTCTGAGACCAGTTTGACCGGAAGCCGTTACTGCCATAGGCAGTGACAACTTCCAATCAAAGTATCCCCAAAATATTCACCAAGATGATTTGCATAATAAAGAATGTAATGCATTGGCACTTACATGACACCATACACTATCGCTTGAGTAAACAAAATCACGGTGCTCACTGTTCAATGTTTACACCGTGTAGTTCAAGACTGCTAGAGCCAGGAATAACCAGCAGATCCTTGCTGTCGGAGACGGCAACATGTTGATAATCGAGATATAGGTTAGTATTTTGCTGACAATAGTCTAACCTCAATATCTAGCTAGATTATCATGCCACAATTCGGCTAACATGCATCATCTGGCCCCACTTTATAACAATAGGCTTAACCATTTAGAAAATTATTCAATACAATCTAATTTTCTCCTAGAAAATGCCTATCTGCAGACCAAGAGAAGACTGTTTTTGAAAGTTTATCATTAGAGTGACTGGCTCGATTGTCGGTCCAATCATTCCAGTGGTAATTTAAAAAAACCCCATTTTCTTGGTCTGCAAATAGACATTTCTCAAGATCACTGCAGAAGCCGTTTCTGGCCAACCTGAGTGTTAAAGGGTTAAATTACCAGGCACACAACCAGAGGGGATGGAGTGCACTCATGGCGAGCATTTATCCACCGAGATCATCCCACCCCACCAAAATGACTAGTCATGGATGTGTTTTGTACTGTATTTTAAACACAATGTCTTGTTCAATATTGCCATTGGTTAACACCCAGAATGCAGGAACTCGTTTTTATTCGTGAAACTTCCAGCGATGACCCAGGGACACCCATCTTGTCTACGCAAGGGGATGCCCCTCACCTCTCAATCCGTCCTTCAGTTTTACACTACAAATTCGGATTTGCACCCATACTACGGAGCCTCCTGTAACCCGTGCATAACGCTAGTATAGTCTAAGGACGAAAAGGATGAAAAGATAAACCCAGAACTTGCAGCAGTAAAATAAAAAAATCTAGGACTACGAATGAATATTCCAACGAAAGATATATATATATATATACGTTACCGTTCAACGACGAACAGCTTGATCGATATGACCAAACATATTGGACCGATAAAATACTGGCTGTTTTAACTATGCCCCACCCATCTTTAGCTTAGCTCCACCGACGCTTGTCCGTTTTGGGATCAATCAACCCCTGCACTCTCTGAAACTCTATTTCCAGGAAAGTATACAGGTAAGCTGTTGAATATTTTGAAAATAATTTGACTGGATGCTGTTGCTGCCTATGGCAACAGCGCTCAGTCAAATTAGTTTCAAAATAATTAACAACATGTTTATTACATAGTAAAGACATACAATTCGTACACCAACTCTTAGCCCGTATCAATTAAACGTTTGTGACGAACTTAGCTTGTCATTCGCGACGTAATAGATTATGACGTCATCCTACACGTCACGTAGTTTATTATGGCGTCATATGATTGATGCATAAACTGGAACCCTTCATTGGGTAGCTGACGATCTAAGGCGACCTGGATGTTCATGGCACCATCAATCAACGGTACAAGTGGAGCAGTTGTTCGAACACATGATATGGTTACTGATGAAATGCAGAGTTCTGATGATCTGTCACTCAGGTATATGAGGGCACATGTAGGCAGACGTCATAATACATCGAGACGGATCTAGCTACGTCATGCACATTGAAACGTCCGTCAGGTGTACGAATTGTATGTTTTTAATGATTAATAAACTTTCTGTTGAATATTCTGAAGCTAATCTTACTAGGCATTGTTGCAGCACACGGTCAAATTGGTTTCGAAATATTTAAAAGTTTACCTGTAAAATTACCTCGAATTTGGGTTTCTGCGAATTCAGGATTCAAAGTAGTGCAACAATTGATTCCAACACTGAGTAAAATAAGTGGGCGGAGCTGAGACAGAAATGGGCGGGGCACAGTTAGAAATATATCCCTCTAATCCCAACGGTATCTAATAAAAGTGAATTGGCGGATACCAGTGTATCCACCAATAATATGACGTCATAATCAACCACATAACATGTAGAAAGACGTCATAAACAATTACGTCATGGATGACGTTGAAAAGTACGTCACTAACGCTTAATTGATGACGGACTAAGAGTTTGTACGAATTATATGTATTTACTATTTAAACAGAAAGACAACCAGGCAGACAGACCGACAGACAGACAGACATAAACAGACAGGCAGGCAGGCAGTCAGGCAGGCAGGCAGACAGACAGACAGACAGACAGACAGACAGACATACAGGCAGACCGGCAGGCAGGCTGGCAGGCAGACTGGCAGGCAGAGCAGCAGGCAGACTGGCAGGCAGGCCGGCAGGCAGGCTGGCAGGCAGACCGGCAGGCAGACCGGCAGGCAGGCCAGCAGGCAGACCGGCAGGCAGACCGGCAGGCAGGCCGGCAGGCAGACCGGCAGGCAGACCGGTAGGCAGACCGGCAGGCAGACTGGCAGGCCGGCAGGCAGGCCAGCAGGCAAACCGGCAGGCAGGCCGGCAGGCAGACCAGCAGGCAGACCGGCAGGCAGACCGGCAGGCAGACTGGCAGGCAGGCCAGCAGGCAGACTGGCAGGCAGACCAGCAGGCAGACCGGCAGGCAGACCGGCAGGCAGACCAGCAGGCAGACTGGCAGGCAGACTGGCAGGCAGGCTGGCAGGCAGACCGGCAGGCAGACCGGCAGGCAGACCGGCAGGCAGGCAGGCAGGCAGGCAGGCAGTCAGACCGGCAGGCAGGCAGACAGGCAGGCAGGCAGGCATACCGGCAGACTGGCAGGCAGGCAGACCGGCAGGCAGGCAGACCGGCAGGCAGGCAGACCGGCAGGCAGGCAGACCGGCAGGCGGGCAGACCGGCAGGCAGGCAGACCGGCAGGCAGGCAGACCGGCAGGCAGGCAGACCGGCAGGCAGGCAGACTGGCAGGCAGGCAGGCAGACTGGCAGGCAGGCAGACTGGCAGGCAGGCAGACCGGCAGGCAGGCAGACCGGCAGGCAGGCAGACTGGCAGACCGGCAGGCAGGCAGACTGGCAGGCAGGCAGGCAGATCGCCAGGCAGGCAGACCAGCAGGCAGGCAGACTGGCAGGCAGGCAGACCGGCAGGCAGGCCGGCAGGCAGGCAGACCGGCAGGCAGGCAGACCGGCAGGCAGACCGGCAGGCAGGCAGACCGGCAGGCAGGCAGACCGGCAGGCAGACCAGCAGGCAGACCGGCAGGCAGGCAGGCAGGCACGCAGGCAGGCAGACCGGCAGGCAGGCAGACAGGCAGGCAGGCAGACTGGCAGGCAGACCGGCAGGCAGGCAGACCGGCAGGCAGACCGGCAGGCAGGCAGACCGGCAGGCAGGCAGACCGGCAGGCAGGCAGACCGGCAGGCAGACCAGCAGGCAGACCGGCAGGCAGGCAGGCACGCAGACAGGCAGACAGGCAGGCAGACAGGCAGACCGGCAGGCAGACCGGCAGGCAGGCAGACCGGCAGGCAGGCAGACCGGCAGGCAGGCAGACCGGCAGGCAGACCGGCAGGCAGCAGACCGGCAGGCAGACCGGCAGACCGGCAGGCAGACCGGCAGGCAGACCGGCAGGCAGGCAGACCGGCAGGCAGGCAGACCGGCAGGCAGGCAGACCGGCAGGCAGACCGGCAGGCAGGCAGACCGGCAGGCAGACCGGCAGACCGGCAGGCAGGCAGACCGGCAGGCAGACCGGCAGGCAGGCAGACCAGCAGGCAGACTGGCAGGCAGGCAGACCGGCAGGCAGACCGGCAGGCAGGCAGACCGGCAGGCAGGCAGACCGGCAGGCAGGCAGACCGGAAGGCAGGCAGACCGGCAGACTGGCAGGCAGACCGGCAGGCAGGCAGACCGGCAGGCAGACCGGCAGGCAGGCAGACCAGCAGGCAGACCGGCAGGCAGACCAGCAGGCAGACCGGCAGGCAGGCAGACCGGCAGGCAGACCGACAGGCAGACCGGCAGGCAGGCAGACCGGCAGGCAGACCGGCAGGCAGGCAGACCAGCAGGCAGACTGGCAGGCAGGCAGACCGGCAGGCAGACCGGCAGGCAGGCAGACCGGCAGGTAGACCGGCAGGCAGGCAGACCGGCAGGCAGGCAGACCGGAAGGCAGGCAGACTGGCAGGCAGGCAGGCAGACCGGAAGGCAGGCAGACCGGCAGGCAGGCAGGCAGACCTGCAGGCAGGCAGACTGGCAGGCAGGCAGACAGGCAGGCAGGCATACCGGAAGGCAGGCAGATCGCCAGGTAGGCAGACCGGCAGGCAGGCAGACTGGCAGGCAGGCAGACCGGCAGGCAGGCCGGCAGGCAGGCAGACCGGGAGGCAGGCAGACAGGCAGGCAGGCAGACTGGCAGGCAGGCAGACCGGCAGGCAGACCGGCAGGCAGGCAGACCGGCAGGCAGACCGGCAGGCAGGCAGACCGGCAGGCAGGCAGACCGGCAGACTGGCAGGCAGGCAGACTGGCAGGCAGGCAGACCGGCAGGCAGGCAGACCGGCAGGCAGGCAGACCGGCAGGCAGGCAGACCGGAAGGCCGGCAGGCAGGCACGCAGGCAGGCAGACAGGCAGGCAGACAGGCAGGCAGGCAGACCGGCAGGCAGACCGGCAGGCAGGCAGACCGGCAGGCAGACCGGCAGGCAGGCAGACCGGCAGGCAGACCGGCAGGCAGGCAGACCGGCAGGCAGACCGGCAGGCAGGCAGACCTGCAGGCAGGCAGACCGGCAGGCAGGCAGACCAGCAGGCAGACCGGCAGGCAGGCAGACTGGCAGGCAGACCGGAAGGCAGGCAGACCGGCAGGCAGGCAGGCAGGCAGGCATACCAGCAGGCAGGCAGACCGGCAGGCAGGCATGCATACATGCAGGCAGGCAGGCAGGCATACCGGCAGGCAGACCGGCAGGCAGGCATGCATACAGGCAGGCAGGCATACCGGCAGGCAGACCGGCAGGCAGGCAGACCGGCAGGCAGACCGGCAGGCAGGCAGACCAGCAGGCAGACTGGCAGGCAGGCAGACCGGCAGGCAGGCAGGCAGGCAGGCAGGCAGGCAGGCAGGCAGGCAGGCATACCGGCAGGCAGGCAGACCGGCAGGCAGGCATGCATACAGGCAGGCAGGCAGGCTGGCAGGCAGACCGGCAGGCAGGCGGGCAGGCAGACCGGCAGGCAGACTGGCAGGCAGGCCGGCAGGCAGACCGGCAGGCAGACCGGCAGGCAGACCGGCAGGCAGGCCGGCAGGCAGGCAGGCAGGCAGTCAGACCGGCAGGCAGGCAGACCGGCAGGCAGGCAGACCGGCAGGCAGACCGGCAGGCAGGCAGACCGGCAGGCAGGCAGACCGGCAGGCAGACCAGCAGGCAGGCAGACCGGCAGGCAGACCGGCAGGCAGGCAGACCGGCAGGCAGACCGGCAGGCAGGCAGACCTGCAGGCAGGCAGACCGGCAGGCAGGCAGACCAGCAGGCAGACCGGCAGGCAGGCAGACCGGCAGGCAGACCGGCAGGCAGGCAGACCGGCAGGCAGACCGGCAGGCAGACCGGCAGGCAGGCAGACCGGC
The DNA here is from genome assembly GCA_034401795.1 of Chaetoderma sp. LZ-2023a. NCBI lineage: Eukaryota > Metazoa > Mollusca > Caudofoveata > Chaetodermatida > Chaetodermatidae > Chaetoderma > Chaetoderma sp. LZ-2023a. Next base: position 155,281,040 of record CM067369.1, on the reverse strand, counting down.
AGGCAGGCAGACCGGCAGGCAGGCAGACCGGCAGGCAGACCAGCAGGCAGACCGATAGGCAGGCAGACCGGCAGGCAGACCGGCAGGCAGGCAGACCGGCAGGCAGACCGGCAGGCAGGCAGACCAGCAGGCAGACCGGCAGGCAGGCAGACCAGCAGGCAGACTGGCAGGCAGACCGGCAGGCAGACCGGCAGGCAGGCAGACCGGCAGGCAGATCGGCAGGCAGGCAGACCGGCAGGCAGACCGGCAGGCAGGCAGACCGGCAGGCAGGCAGACCGGCAGACCGGCAGGCAGGCAGACCGGCAGGCAGGCAGACTGGCAGGCAGGCAGACCGGCAGGCAGGCAGACCGGCAGGCAGGCAGACCGGCAGACCGGCAGGCAGGAAGACCGGCAGGCAGGCAGACCGGCAGGCAGGCAGACCGCCAGGCAGACCGGCAGGCAGGCAGACCAGCAGGCAGGCAGGCAGGCAGACCTGCAGGCAGGCAGACCGACAGGCAGGCAGACCGGAAGGCAGGCAGACCGGCAGACTGGCAGGCAGACCGGCAGGCAGGCAGACTGGCAGGCAGACCGGCAGGCAGGCAGACCAGCAGGCAGACCGGCAGGCAGACCAGCAGGCAGACCGGCAGGCAGACCGGCAGGCAGGCAGACCAGCAGGCAGACCGACAGGCAGACTGGCAGGCAGGCAGACCGGCAGGCAGACCGGCAGGCAGGCAGACCAGCAGGCAGACTGGCAGGCAGGCAGACCGGCAGGCAGGCAGACCGGCAGGTAGACCGGCAGGCAGGCAGACCGGCAGGCAGGCAGACCGGAAGGCAGGCAGACCGGCAGGCAGGCAGGCAGACCTGCAGGCAGGCAGACTGGCAGGCAGGCAGACCGGCAGGCAGGCAGACCGGCAGGCAGGCAGACAGGCAGGCAGGCATACCGGCAGGCAGGCAGATCGCCAGGTAGGCAGACCGGAAGGCAGGCAGACTGGCAGGCAGGCAGACCGGCAGGCAGGCCGGCAGGCAGGCAGACCGGGAGGCAGGCAGACAGGCAGGCAGGCAGACTGGCAGGCAGGCAGACCGGCAGGCAGACCGGCAGGCAGGCAGACCGGCAGGCAGACCGGCAGGCAGGCAGACCGGCAGGCAGGCAGACCGGCAGACTGGCAGGCAGGCAGACTGGCAGGCAGGCAGACCGGCAGGCAGGCAGACCGGCAGGCAGGCAGACCGGCAGGCAGGCAGACCGGAAGGCCGGCAGGCAGGCACGCAGGCAGGCAGGCAGACAGGCAGGCAGACAGGCAGGCAGGCAGACCGGCAGGCAGACCGGCAGGCAGGCAGACCGGCAGGCAGACCGGCAGGCAGGCAGACCGGCAGGCAGACCGGCAGGCAGGCAGACCGGCAGGCAGACCGGCAGGCAGGCAGACCTGCAGGCAGGCAGACCGGCAGGCAGGCAGACCAGCAGGCAGACCGGCAGGCAGGCAGACTGGCAGGCAGACCGGCAGGCAGGCAGACCGGCAGGCAGGCAGGCAGGCAGGCAGGCAGGCATACCAGCAGGCAGGCAGACCGGCAGGCAGGCATGCATACAGGCAGGCAGGCAGGCATGCATACCGGCAGGCAGACCGGCAGGCAGGCATGCATACAGGCAGGCAGGCAGGCAGGCATACCGGCAGGCAGACCGGCAGGCAGGCAGACCGGCAGGCAGACCGGCAGGCAGGCAGACCAGCAGGCAGACTGGCAGGCAGGCAGACCGGCAGGCAGAGGCAGGCAGGCAGGCATACCGGCAGGCAGGCAGACCGGCAGGCAGGCATGCATACAGGCAGGCAGGCAGGCTGGCAGGCAGACCGGCAGGCAGAGCGGCAGGCAGACTGGCAGGCAGGCCGGCAGGCAGGCTGGCAGGCAGACTGGCAGGCAGACCGGCAGGCAGGCCGGCAGGCAGACCGGCAGGCAGACCGGCAGGCAGGCCGGCAGGCAGACCGGCAGGCAGACCGGTAGGCAGACCGGCAGGCAGACCGGCAGGCCGGCAGGCAGGCCAGCAGGCAAACCGGCAGGCAGGCAGACTGGCAGGCAGACCGGCAGGCAGGCAGACCGGCAGGCAGACCGGCAGGCAGGCAGACCAGCAGGCAGACCGGCAGGCAGACCGGCAGGCAGGCAGACCGGCAGGCAGGCAGACCGGCAGGCAGGCAGACCGGCAGGCAGACTGGCAGGCAGACCGGCAGGCAGGCAGACCGGCAGGCAGGCCGGCAGGTCGGCAGGCAGGCATGCAGACTGGCAGGCAGACTGCCAGGCAGGCAGACCGGCAGGCAGGCAGGCAGACCGGCAGGCAGGCAGGCCGGCAGGCAGGCAGGCAGACCGGCAGGCAGGCAGGCAGACCGGTAGGCAGGCAGGCAGACCGGCAGGCAGGCAGGCAGACCGGCAGGCAGGCAGACCGGCAGGCAGGCAGACCGGCAGGCAGGCAGACCGGCAGGCAGGCAGACCGGCAGGCAGGCAGACCGGCAGGCAGGCAGACTGGCAGGCAGGCAGACTGGCAGGCAGACCGCCAGGCAGGCAGACTGGCAGACTGGCAGGCAGGCAGACCGGCAGGCAGGCAGACCGGCAGGCAGGCAGACCGGAAGGCCGACAGGCAGGCACGCAGGCAGGCAGACAGGCAGGCAGGCAGACAGGCAGGCAGGCAGACCGGCAGGCAGACCGGCAGGCAGGCAGACCGGCAGGCAGACCGGCAGGCAGGCAGACCGGCAGGCAGACCGGCAGGCAGGCAGACCGGCAGGCAGACCGGCAGGCAGGCAGACCTGCAGGCAGGCAGACCGGCAGGCAGGCAGACCGGCAGGCAGGCAGACCGGGAGTCAGGCAGACTGGCAGGCAGGCAAACCGGCAGGCAGGCAGATCGCCAGGCAGGCAGACCAGCAGGCAGGCAGACCGGCAGGCAGGCAGACCGGCAGGCAGGCCGGCAGGCAGGCAGACAGGCAGGCAGGCAGACAGGCAGGCAGGCAGACCGGCAGGCAGACCGGCAGGCAGGCAGACCGGCAGGCAGACCGGCAGGCAGGCAGACCGGCAGGCAGACCGGCAGGCAGGCAGACCGGCAGGCAGACCGGCAGGCAGGCAGACCGGCAGGCAGGCAGACCGGCAGGCAGGCCGGCAGGCAGGCAGACAGGCAGGCAGGCAGACAGGCAGGCAGGCAGACCGGCAGGCAGACCGGCAGGCAGGCAGACCGGCAGGCAGACCGGCAGGCAGGCAGACCGGCAGGCAGACCGGCAGGCAGGCAGACCGGCAGGCAGACCGGCAGGCAGGCAGACCTGCAGGCAGGCAGACCGGCAGGCAGGCAGACCGGCAGGCAGGCAGACCGGGAGTCAGGCAGACTGGCAGGCAGGCAAACCGGCAGGCAGGCAGATCGCCAGGCAGGCAGACCAGCAGGCAGGCAGACCGGCAGGCAGGCAGACCGGCAGGCAGGCCGGCAGGCAGGCAGACCGGCAGGCAGGCAGACCGGCAGGCAGACGGCAGGCAGGCAGACTGGCAGGCAGGCAGACCGGCAGGCAGGCAGACCGGCAGGCAGGCATACAGGCAGGCAGGCAGGCAGGCAGAGAGCCGGCAGGCAGGCCGGCAGGCAGGCAGACCGGCAGGCAGGCAGACCGGCAGGCAGACCGGCAGGCAGGCAGACTGGCAGGCAGGCAGACCGGCAGGCAGGCAGACCGGCAGGCAGGCATACAGGCAGGCAGGCAGGCAGGCAGAGAGCCGGCACCGACGGCATTACTCACACCGGTTTCAGCAGTGGGTGGGCCTAGGTTAATAACATCCCACCGGAAAATCGTAATGGACAGCAATACACGTCATGATGAACAATACTCAGATATATCATTTTCAAAATATTCACTAGGTTTCTCTCCGGAAAACAGGTTTCTGGATATACTAAGTTAAATTGTTTAAAACAAGCTTACCCTATTTTCGTATTTTCGTATTTTCGTATTTTCTTTATTACACTTACATATGAGGATTATTTGTGCATTGACAATGGCGGTAGAAATACAATATTATTATTATTATTATTATTATTATTATTATTATTATTATTATTATTACTACCATACCATCTCCGCCGCGCTGCCGACGAGGGCTACGACAGTGGGATCGCTTACATAATAATGATAACAACAATAATCAATTTATTAACTATTTTGGGCCACTTGCCCCTGCAGTGTTTCAGGCAGTATTAAAGGAGAACTAACTTCATATAATAGTTGGTCAGCTGATCTAACACGTCAATCGTAAACTATACTATAATATTAAGCTTATTATCATGACGCTAAAAAAAGCTATTTAGGCTTGAGTAGTTTAAACGTTGGTACATTTCCAAAGCCTATGGTGGCTGTCATACCTTACTTTTCAACCAATCAGAAGGAAAAACTAGCGTATCTGCCTTGGTCATACGCTCAGTCATAGCGGTGTCACATATAATTTGGCAATATGATATGAAAACAATCATACAAGTAAGCTGATGACTATTCTGAGACCAGTTTGACCGGAAGCCGTTACTGCCATAGGCAGTGACAACTTCCAATCAAAGTATCCCCAAAATATTCACCAAGATGATTTGCATAATAAAGAATGTAATGCATTGGCACTTACATGACACCATACACTATCGCTTGAGTAAACAAAATCACGGTGCTCACTGTTCAATGTTTACACCGTGTAGTTCAAGACTGCTAGAGCCAGGAATAACCAGCAGATCCTTGCTGTCGGAGACGGCAACATGTTGATAATCGAGATATAGGTTAGTATTTTGCTGACAATAGTCTAACCTCAATATCTAGCTAGATTATCATGCCACAATTCGGCTAACATGCATCATCTGGCCCCACTTTATAACAATAGGCTTAACCATTTAGAAAATTATTCAATACAATCTAATTTTCTCCTAGAAAATGCCTATCTGCAGACCAAGAGAAGACTGTTTTTGAAAGTTTATCATTAGAGTGACTGGCTCGATTGTCGGTCCAATCATTCCAGTGGTAATTTAAAAAAACCCCATTTTCTTGGTCTGCAAATAGACATTTCTCAAGATCACTGCAGAAGCCGTTTCTGGCCAACCTGAGTGTTAAAGGGTTAAATTACCAGGCACACAACCAGAGGGGATGGAGTGCACTCATGGCGAGCATTTATCCACCGAGATCATCCCACCCCACCAAAATGACTAGTCATGGATGTGTTTTGTACTGTATTTTAAACACAATGTCTTGTTCAATATTGCCATTGGTTAACACCCAGAATGCAGGAACTCGTTTTTATTCGTGAAACTTCCAGCGATGACCCAGGGACACCCATCTTGTCTACGCAAGGGGATGCCCCTCACCTCTCAATCCGTCCTTCAGTTTTACACTACAAATTCGGATTTGCACCCATACTACGGAGCCTCCTGTAACCCGTGCATAACGCTAGTATAGTCTAAGGACGAAAAGGATGAAAAGATAAACCCAGAACTTGCAGCAGTAAAATAAAAAAATCTAGGACTACGAATGAATATTCCAACGAAAGATATATATATATATATACGTTACCGTTCAACGACGAACAGCTTGATCGATATGACCAAACATATTGGACCGATAAAATACTGGCTGTTTTAACTATGCCCCACCCATCTTTAGCTTAGCTCCACCGACGCTTGTCCGTTTTGGGATCAATCAACCCCTGCACTCTCTGAAACTCTATTTCCAGGAAAGTATACAGGTAAGCTGTTGAATATTTTGAAAATAATTTGACTGGATGCTGTTGCTGCCTATGGCAACAGCGCTCAGTCAAATTAGTTTCAAAATAATTAACAACATGTTTATTACATAGTAAAGACATACAATTCGTACACCAACTCTTAGCCCGTATCAATTAAACGTTTGTGACGAACTTAGCTTGTCATTCGCGACGTAATAGATTATGACGTCATCCTACACGTCACGTAGTTTATTATGGCGTCATATGATTGATGGATAAACTGGAACCCTTCATTGGGTAGCTGACGATCTAAGGCGACCTGGATGTTCATGGCACCATCAATCAACGGTACAAGTGGAGCAGTTGTTCGAACACATGATATGGTTACTGATGAAATGCAGAGTTCTGATGATCTGTCACTCAGGTATATGAGGGCACATGTAGGCAGACGTCATAATACATCGAGACGGATCTAGCTACGTCATGCACATTGAAACGTCCGTCAGGTGTACGAATTGTATGTTTTTAATGATTAATAAACTTTCTGTTGAATATTCTGAAGCTAATCTTACTAGGCATTGTTGCAGCACACGGTCAAATTGGTTTCGAAATATTTAAAAGTTTACCTGTAAAATTACCTCGAATTTGGGTTTCTGCGAATTCAGGATTCAAAGTAGTGCAACAATTGATTCCAACACTGAGTAAAATAAGTGGGCGGAGCTGAGACAGAAATGGGCGGGGCACAGTTAGAAATATATCCCTCTAATCCCAACGGTATCTAATAAAAGTGAATTGGCGGATACCAGTGTATCCACCAATAATATGACGTCATAATCAACCACATAACATGTAGAAAGACGTCATAAACAATTACGTCATGGATGACGTTGAAAAGTACGTCACTAACGCTTAATTGATGACGGACTAAGAGTTTGTACGAATTATATGTATTTACTATTTAAACAGAAAGACAACCAGGCAGACAGACCGACAGACAGACAGACATAAACAGACAGGCAGGCAGGCAGTCAGGCAGGCAGACAGACAGACAGACAGACAGACAGACAGACAGACATACAGGCAGACCGGCAGGCAGGCTGGCAGGCAGACCGGCAGGCAGAGCGGCAGGCAGACTGGCAGGCAGGCCGGCAGGCAGGCTGGCAGGCAGACCGGCAGGCAGACCGGCAGGCAGGCCGGCAGGCAGGCCGGCAGGCAGACCGGCAGGCAGACCGGCAGGCAGGCAGACCGGCAGGCAGGCAGACAGGCAGGCAGGCAGGCATACCGGCAGGCAGGCAGATCGCCAGGCAGGCAGACCGGCAGGCAGGCAGACTGGCAGGCAGGCAGACCGGCAGGCAGGCCGGCAGGCAGGCAGACCGGGAGGCAGGCAGACAGGCAGGCAGGCAGACTGGCAGGCAGGCAGACCGGCAGGCAGACCGGCAGGCAGGCAGACCGGCAGGCAGGCAGGCAGACCGGCAGGCAGGCAGACCGGCAGACTGGCAGGCAGGCAGACTGGCAGGCAGACAGACCGGCAGGCAGGCAGACCGGCAGGCAGGCAGACCGGCAGGCAGGCAGACCGGAAGGCCGGCAGGCAGGCACGCAGGCAGGCAGACAGGCAGGCAGACAGGCAGGCAGGCAGACCGGCAGGCAGACCGGCAGGCAGGCAGACCGGCAGGCAGGCAGACCGGCAGGCAGGCAGACCGGCAGGCAGACCAGCAGGCAGGCAGACCGGCAGGCAGACCGGCAGGCAGGCAGACCAGCAGGCAGACCGGCAGGCAGGCAGACCAGCAGGCAGACCGGCAGGCAGGCAGACCGGCAGGCAGACCGGCAGGCAGGCAGACCGGCAGGCAGACCAGCAGGCAGGCAGACCGGCAGGCAGATCGGCAGGCAGGCAGACCGGCAGGCAGACCGGCAGGCAGGCAGACTGGCAGGCAGGCAGACCGGCAGGCAGGCAGACCGGCAGGCAGGCAGACTGGCAGGCAGGCAGACCGGCAGGCAGGCAGACCGGCAGGCAGGCAGACCGGCAGGCAGGCAGACCGGCAGACTGGCAGGCAGGAAGACCGGCAGGCAGGCAGACCGGCAGGCAGGCAGACCGCCAGGCAGACCGGCAGGCAGGCAGACCAGCAGACAGGCAGGCAGGCAGACCTGCAGGCAGGCAGACCGACAGGCAGGCAGACCGGAAGGCAGGCAGACCGGCAGACTGGCAGGCAGACCGGCAGGCAGGCAGACCGGCAGGCAGACCGGCAGGCAGGCAGACCAGCAGGCAGACCGGCAGGCAGACCAGCAGGCAGACCGGCAGGCAGACCGGCAGGCAGGCAGACCGGCAGGCAAACCGGCAGGCAGACCGGCAGGCAGGCAGACCAGCAGGCAGACCAGCAGGCAGGCAGACCAGCAGGCAGACTGGCAGGCAGGCAGACCGGCAGGCAGACCGGCAGGCAGGCAGACCGGCAGGCAGGCAGACCGGCAGGTAGACCGGCAGGCAGGCAGACCGGCAGGCAGGCAGACCGGAAGGCAGGCAGACCGGCAGGCAGGCAGGCAGACCGGCAGGCAGGCAGACTGGCAGGCAGGCAGACCAGCAGGCAGGCAGACCGGCAGGCAGGCAGACAGGCAGGCAGGCAGACCGGCAGGCAGGCAGATCGCCAGGCAGGCAGACCGGCAGGCAGGCAGACTGGCAGGCAGGCAGACCGGCAGGCAGGCCGGCAGGCATGCAGACCGGGAGGCAGGCAGACAGGCAGGCAGGCAGACTGGCAGGCAGGCAGACCGGCAGGCAGACCGGCAGGCAGGCAGACCGGCAGGCAGGCAGACCGGCAGGCAGGCAGACTGGCAGGCAGGCAGACCGGCAGGCAGGCTGGCAGGCAGACCGGCAGGCAGGCAGACCGGCAGGCAGGCAGACTGGCAGGCAGGCAGACCGGCAGGCAGGCAGACCGGCTGGCAGGCAGACCGGCAGGCAGGCAGACCGGCAGGCAGGCAGACCGGCAGGCAGGCAGGCAGGCAGGCAGGCACGCAGGCAGGCAGACCGGCAGGCAGGCAGACAGGCAGGCAGGCAGACTGGCAGGCAGACCGGCAGGCAGGCAGACCGGCAGGCAGACCGGCAGGCAGGCAGACCGGCAGGCAGACAGACCGGCAGGCAGACCAGCAGGCAGACCGGCAGGCAGGCAGGCACGCAGGCAGGCAGACAGGCAGGCAGACAGGCAGACCGGCAGGCAGACCGGCAGGCAGGCAGACCGGCAGGCAGGCAGACCGGCAGGCAGGCAGACCGGCAGGCAGACCGGCAGGCAGCAGACCGGCAGGCAGACCGGCAGGCAGGCAGACTGGCAGGCAGACCGGCAGGCAGGCAGACCGGCAGGCAGGCAGACCGGCAGGCAGGCAGACCGGCAGGCAGGCAGACCGGCAGGTAGACCGGCAGGCAGGCAGACCGGCAGGCAGGCAGACCGGAAGGCAGGCAGACCGGCAGGCAGGCAGGCAGACCTGCAGGCAGGCAGACTGGCAGGCAGGCAGACCGGCAGGCAGGCAGACCGGCAGGCAGGCAGACAGGCAGGCAGGCATACCGGAAGGCAGGCAGATCGCCAGGTAGGCAGACCGGCAGGCAGGCAGACTGGCAGGCAGGCAGACCGGCAGGCAGGCCGGCAGGCAGGCAGACCGGGAGGCAGGCAGACAGGCAGGCAGGCAGACTGGCAGGCAGGCAGACCGGCAGGCAGGCAGACTGGCAGGCAGGCAGACCGGCAGGCAGGCAGACCGGCAGGCAGGCAGACCGGCAGGCAGGCAGACCGGAAGGCCGGCAGGCAGGCACGCAGGCAGGCAGACAGGCAGGCAGGCAGACCGGCAGGCAGGCAGACTGGCAGGCAGGCAGACCGGCAGGCAGGCAGACCGGCAGGCAGGCAGACCGGCAGGCCGGCAGGCAGACAGGCAGGCAGGCAGACTGGCAGGCAGGCAGACCGGCAGGCAGGCAGACTGGCAGGCAGGCAGACCGGCAGGCAGGCAGACCGGCAGGCAGGCAGACCGGCAGGCAGGCAGACCGGAAGGCCGGCAGGCAGGCACGCAGGCAGGCAGGCAGACAGGCAGGCAGACAGGCAGGCAGGCAGACCAGCAGGCAGACTGGCAGGCAGGCAGACCGGCAGGCAGACCGGCAGGCAGGCAGACCGGCAGGCAGACCGGCAGGCAGGCAGACCGGCAGGCAGACCGGCAGGCAGGCAGACCTGCAGGCAGGCAGACCGGCAGGCAGGCAGACCAGCAGGCAGACCGGCAGGCAGGCATACCAGCAGGCAGGCAGACCGGCAGGCAGGCATGCATACAGGCAGGCAGGCATACCGGCAGGCAGGCAGGCAGGCAGGCAGGCAGGCAGATCGGCAGGCAGGCAGGCAGGCATGCAGGCAGGCAGACCGGCAGGCAGGCAGACCGGCAGGCAGGCAGGCAGGCAGGCAGGCCGGCAGGCAGGCAGGCCGGCAGGCCGGCAGGCAGGCATGCAGACCGGCAGGCAGACCGGCAGGCAGGCAGGCAGGCAGACCGGCAGGCAGGCAGGCAGGCAGACCGGCAGGCAAGCAGGCAGACCGGCAGGCAGGCAGGCAGGCAGGCAGACCGGCAGGCAGGCAGGCAGGCAGGCAGACTGGCAGGCAGGCAGGCCGGCAGGCAGACCGGCAGGCAGGCAGACTGGCAGGCAGACCGGCAGGCAGGCAGACCGGCAGGCAGGCAGACCGGCAGGCAGGCAGACCGGCAGGCAGGCAGACCGGCAGGCAGGCACGCAGGCAGGCAGACCGGCAGGCAGACAGGCAGACCGGCAGGCAGGCAGACCGGCAGGCAGACCGGCAGGCAGACCGGCAGGCAGGCAGACCGGCAGGCAGGCAGACTGGCAGGCAGGCAGACCGGCAGGCAGACCGGCAGGCAGCAGACCGGCAGGCAGCAGACCGGCAGGCAGACCGGCAGGCAGGCAGACTGGCAGGCAGACCGGCAGGCAGGCAGACCGGCAGGCAGACCGGCAGGCAGGCAGACCGGCAGGCAGGCAGACCGGCAGGCAGACCGGCAGGCAGACCGGCAGGCAGGCAGGCAGGCAGACCGGCAGACAGGCATGCATACAGGCAGGCAGGCAGGCAGGCATACCGGCAGGCAGGCAGGCAGGCAGGCAGGCAGGCAGACCGGCAGACAGGCAGGCAGGCATGCAGGCAGGCAGGCAGGCAGACCGGCAGGCAGGCAGACCGGCAGGCAGGCAGGCAGGCCGGCAGGCAGGCATGCAGACCGGCAGGCAGACCGCCAGGCAGGCAGACCAGCAGGCAGGCAGGCAGACCGGCAGGCAGGCAGGCCGGCAGGCAGGCAGGCAGACTGGCAGGCAGGCAGGCAGACCGGCAGGCAGGCAGGCAGACCGGCAGGCAGGCAGGCAGACTGGCAGGCAGGCAGACCGGCAGGCAGGCAGGCAGACCGGCAGGCAGACCAGCAGGCAGGCAGACTGGCAGGCAGGCAGACCGGCAGGCAGGCAGACCGGCAGGCAGGCAGACCGGCAGGCAGGCAGACTGGCAGGCAGGCAGACCGGCAGGCAGGCAGGCAGGCATACCGGCAGGCAGGCAGGCAGGCAGGCAGGCATGCATACCGGCAGGCAGGCAGGCATGCATGCATACCGGCAGGCAGGCAGGCAGGCAGGCAGGCAGGCATGCAGGCAGGCAGGCAGGCAGACCGGCAGGCAGGCAGGCAGGCAGGCCGCCAGGCAGGCATGCAGACCGGCAGGCAGGCAGGGCCGGCAGGCAGGCAGACCGGCAGGCAGGCAGGCAGGCAGGCAGGCCGCCAGGCAGGCATGCAGACCGGCAGGCAGGCAGGGCCGGCAGGCAGACCGGCAGGCAGGCAGGCAGACCGGCAGACCGGCAGGCAGGCAGGCAGGCAGACCGGCAGGCAGACCGGCCGGCAGGCAGGCAGGAAGGCAGACCGGCAGGCAGGCAGGCAGGCAGGCAGGCTGGCCGGCCGGCTGGCAGGCAGGCAGGCAGGCAGGCAGACCGGCAGGCAGGCAGGCAGACCGGCAGACCGGCAGGCAGGCAGGCCGGCAGGCAGGCAGGCAGGCAGGCAGACTGGCAGGCAGGCAGGCAGGCAGGCAGGCAGGCAGGCAGACCTGCAGGCAGGCCAGCCGGCAGACCTGCAGGCAGGCCGGCCGGCAGGCAGGCAGGCAGGCAGGCAGGCAGGCAGGCATGCATACCGGCAGGCAGGCAGGCATGCAGGCAGGCATGCATGCATACCGGCAGGCAGGCAGGCAGGCATGCAGGCAGGCAGGCAGGCAGACCGGCAGGCAGGCAGGCAGGCCGCCAGGCAGGCATGCAGACCGGCAGGCAGGCAGGCAGGCAGGCCGCCAGGCAGGCATGCAGACCGGCAGGCAGGCAGGGCCGGCAGGCAGACCGGCAGGCAGGCAGGCAGGCCGCCAGGCAGGCATGCAGACCGGCAGGCAGGCAGGGCCGGCAGGCAGGCAGACCGGCAGGCAGGCAGGCAGGCAGGCAGGCCGCCAGGCAGGCATGCAGACCGGCAGGCAGGCAGGGCCGGCAGGCAGACCGGCAGGCAGGCAGGCAGACCGGCAGGCAGGCAGGCAGACCGGCAGACCGGCAGGCAGGCAGGCAGACAGGCAGGCAGGAAGGCAGACCGGCAGGCTGGCAGGCTGGCAGGCAGGCAGGCAGGCAGGCAGGCAGGCAGGCAGGCCGGCAGACCGGCAGGCAGGCCGGCCGGCAGGCAGGCCGGCCGGCAGGCAGGCAGGCAGGCTGGCCGGCCGGCTGGCAGGCAGGCAGGCAGGCAGGCAGACCGGCAGGCAGGCAGGCAGACCGGCAGACCGGCAGGCAGGCAGGCTGGCAGGCAGGCAGACTGGCAGGCAGGCAGGCAGGCAGGCAGGCAGGCAGGCAGACCTGCAGGCAGGCCGGCCGGCAGACCTGCAGGCAGGCCGGCCGGCAGGCAGGCAGGCAGACCGGCAGGCAGACCGGCAGGCAGACCAGCAGGCAGACCGGCAGGCAGACCGGCAGGCAGACCGGCAGGCAGGCCAGCAGGCAGACCGGCAGGCAGGCCGGCAGGCGGACCGGCAGGCAGACCGGCAGGCAGAGCGGCAGGCAGACTGGCAGGCAGGCCGGCAGGCAGGCTGGCAGGCAGACCGGCAGGCAGACCGGCAGGCAGGCCGGCAGGCAGACCGGCAGGCAGACCAGCAGGCAGACCGGCAGGCAGGCCGGCAGGCAGACCGGCAGGCAGACTGGCAGGCAGGCCAGCAGGCAGACTGGCAGGCAGACCAGCAGGCAGACTGGCAGGCAGACCGGCAGGCAGACCAGCAGGCAGACCGGCAGGCAGACCGGCAGGCAGACTGGCAGGCAGGCTGGCAGGCAGACCGGCAGGCAGACCGGCAGGCAGACCGGCAGGCAGGCCGGCAGGCAGACCGGCAGGCAGACTGGCAGGCAGGCCGGCAGGCAGACCGGCAGGCAGACCGGCAGGCAGGCAGGCAGGCAGGCAGGCAGTCAGACCGGCAGGCAGGCAGACAGGCAGGCAGGCAGGCAGGCATACCGGCAGACTGGCAGGCAGGCAGACTGGCAGGCAGGCAGACTGGCAGGCAGGCAGACCGGCAGGCAGGCAGACCGGCAGGCAGGCAGACTGGCAGGCGGGCAGACCGGCAGGCAGGCAGACCGGCAGGCAGGCAGACCGGCAGGCAGGCAGACCGGCAGGCAGGCAGACTGGCAGGCAGGCAGGCAGACCGGCAGGCAGGCAGACTGGCAGGCAGGCAGACCGGCAGGCAGGCAGACCGGCAGGCAGGCAGACTGGCAGGCAGACAGATCGCCAGGCAGGCAGACCAGCAGGCAGGCAGTCCGGCAGGCAGGCAGACCGGCAGGCAGGCCGGCATGCAGGCAGACCGGCAGGCAGGCAGACCGGCAGGCAGACGGCAGGCAGGCAGACTGGCAGGCAGGCAGACCGGCAGGCAGGCAGACTGGCAGGCAGGCAGACCGGCAGGCAGGCAGACCGGCAGGCAGGCATACAGGCAGGCAGGCAGGCAGACCGGCAGGCAGGCAGACAGGCAGGCAGGCATACATGCAGGCAGGCAGGCAGACAGGCAGGCAGGCAGACCGGCAGGCAGGCAGGCAGACCGGCAGGCAGGCAGACCGGCAGGCAGGCAGACCGGCAGGCAGGCAGACCGGCAGGCAGGCAGACCGGCAGGCAGGAAGGCAGGCAGGCAGACCGGCAGGCAGGCAGGCATACCGGCAGGCAGGCAGACCGGCAGGCAGGCATGCATACAGGCAGGCAGGCAGGCAGGCATACCGGCAGGCATGCAGGCAGGCAGGCAGGCAGGCAGGCAGGCATGCATACCGGCAGGCAGGCATGCAGGCATGCAGGCATGCAGGCAGGCAGACCCGCAGGCAGGCAGGCAGGCCGGCATGCAGGCATGCAGACCGGCAGGCAGACCGGCAGGCAGGCAGACCGGCAGGCAGACCGGCAGGCAGGCCGGCAGGCAGGCAGGCAGGCAGACCGGCAGGCAGGCAGGCCGGCAGGCAGGCAGGCCGGCAGGCAGGCAGGCAGGCAGACCGGCAGGCAGGCAGGCAGACTGGCAGGCAGGCAGGCAGGCAGGCAGGCAGGCAGGCAGGCAGGCAGGCCGGCCGGCAGGCAGGCAGGCAGGCCGGCTGGCAGGCAGGCAGGCAGACCAGCAGGCAGGCCGGCCGGCAGGCAGGCAGCCAGACCGGCAGGCAGACCGGCAGGCAGACCAGCAGGCAGACCGGCAGGCAGGCCAGCAGGCAGACCGGCAGGCAGACCGGCAGGCAGGCCGGCAGGCAGACCGGCAGGCAGGCCGGCAGGCAGGCCGGCAGGCAGGCCGGCAGGCAGACTGGCAGGCAGACTGGCAGGCAGGCCGGCAGGCAGACTGGCAGGCAGACTGGCAGGCAGACCAGCAGGAAGACCGGCAGGCAGACCAGCAGGCAGACCGGCAGGCAGACCGGCAGACCGGCAGGCAGACCAGCAGGCAGACCGGCAGGCAGACCGGCAGGCAGACCGGCAGGCAGACCGGCAGGCAGGCCGGCAGGCAGACCGGCAGGCAGACCGGCAGGCAGGCAGGCAGGCAGGCAGGCAGTCAGACCGGCAGGCAGTCAGACCGGCAGGCAGGCAGGCATACCGGCAGGCAGGCAGGCAGGCAGACCGGCAGGCAGGCAGGCAGACCGGCAGGCAGGCAGGCAGACCGGCAGGCAGGCAGGCAGACCGGCAGGCAGGCAGGCAGGCAGACCGGCAGGCAGGCAGACCGGCAGGCAGGCAGGCAGGCAGGCAGACCGGCAGGCAGGCAGGCAGGCAGACCGGCATGCAGGCAGGCAGGCAGGCAGGCAGGCAGGCAGACTGGCTGACTGACTGGCTGGCTGACTGGCTGGCTGGCTGACTGGCTGACTGGCTCGCTGGCTGGCTGGCTGGCTGGCTGGCAGGCAGGCAGGCAGGCAGGCAGGCATACAGGAAAGCAGGCAGGCATGCAGGCAGGCAGGTAGCACCAACCGCAATGAGCTACTCACACCAGACTTTGGTGGCATGAATATTGATGCAAGTTTTTAGACATGCCAGGCCACGAATAGATGGAACCGATCTGTCACTCAATTATCTAACCTCAGAAAAAATACTTTACTTGTTGGCTGACTTCGCAATAAAATTGCATGGGCCTAGGTTAGTCATGGAGGTGATAATGGTCTTTCAGGAAATGGTCTACTTTGTATGTCGCTTAATAAATTTACAATTTAGTAAACATTTTGCTGAATATTTTGAAGGCATATAGGCAGCGACAGCGCCCAAACTAGTCTTAAAATATGTAACAGCTTACTGTAATAGTTACCTTGACGTCATAATCAATTACGTGACGTGTAAGATGACGTCATAATCAATTACGCCATGAATGACGTAGCTAAGTTCGTCACGAACGCTTAATTAATGACAGACTTAGCATTGTTGTACGAATTGTATGTCTTTACTATTTAATAAACATGCTGTTGAATATTTAAAAACTAATTTGACTTGGAGACCCAGTCAGCTTAGTTCCAAAATATTCAACAGCTTTTCTGTACAGTTTTCTGGAAATTGATAGTCATGGACTTCATTCTGGGTATTCAAGGTTCAGTGTTAAATTTGATTCAAATTCTCGTACAAAGTGGACGGAGCTTGGTCACTTGGACAAGGACTGTAAAATGAGAATAGATAAAGAATGGCGGCACAGCGCACAGTCAAATCAGTTTCAAAATATTCAAGAGGATGGTTAATAAGTAGTAAAGACAATTGGTACACATGACGGACTATTAAGCGTTCATGATGGACATAGATACCCCATTCATTACGATTTGATTATGGCATCAGCCTACATGCGACGTAATTGATTATGACGTCACATACGTGATCGACAGATTGGATACATCTCTTCATTTAACGGGAAATCGAATCCACAACCGACGAAAGCGCCAAGCATCATATCCCACAAACACTTCTACCACACCAACGCCGCAAGACGTAATGCCACAACTACTTGCCTAAATATCTATTCATTTGTAACGTAGGGAACTATCTATGAAATGCCAAGATATTTGACAGACAAACAGAGGGACAGACTGACTGGTTGCGAGTCACCGAACAAAAATTCACCGTGACAGTGTGTATACATTGTCTATATATTACGAAAACGAAGTTTTTCCAAGGATATATTAGCCTGGCTGTTTAACCGATGAATGACTAACGCTGGTCAAGAATATCAAAATATGTGCTTATTGAATGCCCATGTGCAGGAAAAGAGAAGACTATTTGTGAAAACTTACCGCTGGAAAGACTGACTCGGTTATCGGATCAATCCCTTCAGTGGTAAGTTTACAAAATAGTGTTCTCTTTGTCTGCAAATGAACCTTCCTCCAGACAACTGAAGAGGCCGGTTTTGGCCGGCTTCGCTATGAAAGTGTTCAGTCATGCCATGTCTCCCTAATTTGACCAAATTTGAAAATGATCTGCGTGATTTGAAGTTGAAACTCACGACCCAGACCTTTTGTATAAAGTATGCAAGCAACTACCATACTCAGGCTGCGATTCCACGTCTCCGCAATCCGCATACGCAATCCGTTAAGGCATCAGTCATCCGATTTCAATATATACGATTTTGGATCCGTTTAGTCAGCCGTTTGCCAAATTCAGACATTTAAGCAAGGTAATTTAAATAAATCATTCATTCTACGTTGATCTCGAAATCTGTGAAGATGCCCACTACACTATCAAAAATTCTAAAGTTAAAATGCGACTTAGATAAAGACGAGCTGCTGGTGTTAGCTTTGTCCTATGAACATCGAAAGAAAATTCGGAAAAGAAAACACAGATGGTGGGTACATTATCTTCTTAAAAAACGGAAGTTGCATCGATGTTATTATCATCTAATCAAAATTAGAACTGAATGTAGAACGGATTCAGGATTAGTTGTATCTTTATTTGGCCGCAATATGGGAATATAGGCCTATGTTGACGCCATGCACGAAAACACACCCCGTTTTCTAGTCCGCATACGCAAAATTAGTTCCAATGACCATTCCAAACGAATCGCGGACGCTGAGAGGAAAATGGATAACGTATACATGGAATAGCTAATACATAAATAGTAGTGAAGGAAACAATCCGTTAACGGAATCCGTTTGAATCGCTGATCACATCAATGAGACGAATTTGAAAAAAAGCAAAATCAAACAAACAGACAAACAACAACAACAACAACAACTACAATAACGATAGAAGAAGATTAATGTCTATATCAATGTAGATATTATTGAAACTGTTAATATTATAATAATAATAAAGTATTTGAAAAATGATAATACCTCTATCGTCAAAAACTCTAACATAAATATTGCCCCCATATGCCATTTGTAATGGCCTGAGTGAAACAAAGAAAACTGAAACCAAAGAAAAAAAGAATAAATGTTAAAAAGGAAGAGCTGGCTGCAACAATAGCCCATATGGAGACACGGCATGGGCGCTGTCGCGGAAGACTAATGAAAATAATAAAGAAAGAAATTATGTTGGGACAATGATTTGCTTGAGCAGAGCCAGTCCAGACTAATAGCAATGATAATAATCATAATAGCTTTAAATAACACAAATAATACGTATAATAATAATAATAATAATAATATATGCAATATGCTGAAAGGATAAGTACTTTGACCTTTATTGGGATACATTATTTATTAGTTCTCATAAAAAACTTTGATAGGGTGCTGTTATGCTAAAATAGTGGTACAACAGGGCCTATTTGAGGGAAAAGTCCAACCGCGATTTTCCACGGAGATAAATTTCAGCTGGCATTGCTTTAAATGAGCGCGTGCAGATAATGCAGATGATCATTGTACGCATGGGTAGTGGATACATTATGGGATGAACGAATGCACACATGGGTGGATAGATAGATTGATGGGTGGATGGATGGACATATGAACGGACGGACGG
Organism: Chaetoderma sp. LZ-2023a; assembly: GCA_034401795.1. Lineage (NCBI taxonomy): Eukaryota > Metazoa > Mollusca > Caudofoveata > Chaetodermatida > Chaetodermatidae > Chaetoderma > Chaetoderma sp. LZ-2023a. The sequence goes on along the minus strand of CM067369.1, from coordinate 155,262,944 downwards.
ACAGACGGACGGACATATGGACTGGCTGCCGGGTGGTCGGGCGGCTGTTGGGGGGGCATCGCTTATAGAAACTTTAACCGAAGTGTTACATCCTGGTCAATAATGAATCCAGTTCTGCTTCTCACCGATGAGACAGTCGTTGTGCGAAAGTACCGCAGATTTCTGGGCCGGTACTGAACCAATACCAGGCCAATACGACTGACCCAATAACCTGCGTTATCAAAGATATTACTTTAGAATTTGGTAGCATATCAGAGGGAGGAAACTCTTGATACCACTCTATTCTTTCTGTAGCTGTTGCGGATTATCTCCCATATACGTTGTTTGTCCGTGCGCCTCGCAAGAGTGGCGTGGTAGAGTATTTTGTGAATCCGTAACCAATTCACGGAGGGGGGGGGCGAATGTCTGGAAGTGGATTTGACACCTTTAAGGATTACTACAAAGAATGATGGGGTTGGGGTGGGGGGTTTGACCCTCCCAAAAGTTCGGGCTAACTACACGAGGTGGCGAAATCCAAGATGGCCGCCAAAATGCAATAAATATTCACGATTTACGTTCCTTAATCTAAGATGGTCAGTACGGTGCCCAAATATATTTTTTCTGGTATGGTGAATTCAATAAAATAGTATAGAATAGTCTCAGATACAACTTTTAATGAGACAGCAGGCGGACTTCAGTGCCAAATTACAAAAATGGTCGCCATTAGTTGCTCAAATATCATTCCTTATTACATGGACGCCATTATAAGTGGACACATTTTCAAGAGTTAACTTCATTGAAATTATTGCCCCCCCCCACTCCATCCCGGCAAATGGCCTCCTGGATCCTACCCTGATTTATCAACGGAGAATTTGACAAACAAAGTAATACTACACCGTGTAAATTCTGGATAACTACGTAAATTATTCGTAAATGCGTGCTTCTTGTAAAAGATTTACGATGAACCACAAATATGACGATGATTAACATTACTTTTAGTAATTTATCTATAGACAGCAAGCTAAGTTTTAGAAATGCCACTATACCAACAGCATGTAACAACTATATCATATGCATCTAAATGATACAGGAATGGACCATTCCATTAGGAGTTATGCCCCCCCCCCGGCCAGTCTTTAGTTATGCTCCACCCACTCCTCGCTCGTGTTGGGATTGAGCGATCCCTGAACTAATTGGCTATCAATTTCCAGAAAACTGTACATGCAAGCTGTTGAATATTTGAAGCTTCAAATTAGTTTCAAAATACTCAGCAGTTTGTTTATTAAATAGCAAACACGAGTAGTAATGGGTGGTTATAGTCGCTATTGTTCTTCACTGCTGGGGGTCTTCGAGAACAAAGGGATTTTTTCGAGAACAATGGCGAACAGCCGCACACAAAGGGATTCGAATGTGAGAACAATGGCATACAGCCCCAGGTATTTGAGAGATTTTGAGAACAATGCCGTACAGCCGCGCACACTTGAGAGATTCTAGAACACTGTTGAAGCGCACGAATCAATATTGCTGTTCCGGTAGTCTGAAAATGTTAACCCTTAAAAGTTGTGTGTTTTATGCTTTAACATAGCGGCGGAGCACCACGACCCCCCCCCCCCCCCTCCGTGGTCCCTCCGTGGTAGTGTGGTAAGGTAAAAATAATAGATTTTAAGAGGATGACTGATAATAGGATGTAAAAAAATAGAGTTTAAGAGGTGGTCTGATAAGGGAGGTCGTAGGAGGAGGAGTGAGTATGAGGCTGAGGAGCAATGCTATGGCGGCCGGACTCTGCCTGGCGCTGTTCTCTGCGCTTAAGCAGAGCATGCATGTCTAGTTTGCTGTCGATATTCCATCGACCATTTTTGATGGATCAGAATGTGTGCTTGTGTATGCATGTGTGAAGAGGGTTATTGTGTGTAAAAACCTTATTACATTATTTTATTTTTTGATCAGATAAAGTGTTCTCTTTCGAATGATTTGTGGGCCCTGAAAAGGTCCGTGTTTTGAGATAGGTCTCACTCTTCGCAGATCCGCACAGGCATGGTTGTCAGTTTGATAACAAACTGCACCATGTTTGCTTTTTGTATATCAGTCGGAGTATCACCGATTACAGGACAGTCATGCGGATACTGTTTGATTGGTAATAGACAATAGCACTCCTTGCAGGTGTACACCATCTCTTTAGGTTCTGTTTTCTTGATCATACGCCTACAGACCCTCTCGTGTTTTGACCGTCGGCATATGGTGTCGCAGATATCGATGGAACACCAACGACATCGCACATACCCAGTGTCTGATCCATCAAAGTTTGTACTGCTGGCCATTTTAGCCGAATGTACATTAACATTTACATTTATACTACATTGCTCTACTACAACAAATATAAGGAATATCACGTTAGATGACTATCGACCTATCAAAAACTGTCATGTACTGACCTCCATATAATGACACATACATGCAGGCGACAATATTGGATATATTCACGGGCTATATGTGATGGGTCAGTTTGTTAAATGGGTACCGTGCATAAAATCTGTGCATGTTAAAAAGTATCCAGGGAAATATGTTTTCTCTGACCACCTTGTTATTGTGCATAATGCATCTATGATTCACTTTTAATCCTTCAATTTGTATGCAACCACGTTAACCTTCATCAAAACCCCTCAGACATGAAACTAAGTGTCTTCCTACCAGTCATTTAATTTTCAAAAAAACAGAGCAAAGTACATCTCTATGTGGGTAATATATATGTAAACCAAGCGATGTTGTATGCATAATATTATATAGATACTAATCATGCATCGCGTATTTAAGGAGTGGTCTTTAATGCGACAGTCATTTAATTATTAAATTTTAAAAATTGTTATAAAATTGGTGGGAACAATATCCACCATCGTCATCGTTGACGAATAATGACGAGCACCCTTATATGATTTAACGTATTAATTAGGTGGTCGATGAGCTCCCTCGTGATTGTGGTAAAAAAGTATTTTGAATCTAAGCGTAATTGTGGCTTCCTATGTCAAATTGTCACATTGAACAGCACTTTTTAAAGAGTTTGGGTACATGAAGCCACTAATGCGAATTGTAGCTTCCTATGTCAAATTAGTATCATAACTATTCGCTTAAACTACCAATGCGCCATGATTTAGGTTTGAAAAATCAGAAAATAACATCCCTGGAATGACTGTAGAGGTGGTCGCATAATTGAGGTCGAATGAGTGAGGCGGGGGGATGAGGTATGCTAGTGCAGCCGAACTCTGCCTGGCATGAGGGATGAGGTATACTAGCATACTTGTTTACAAGGCCGGCAATGCGCGTTGTTGTTGTATGAATTTTTTGAAAATAATTTGACTGTGGTGTTAGCAACAACTTTCTATAAAATCGTTTCCAAGATATTTAGTGAATATTTTGGAAATAATTTGACTGTCTGCATCAACTATTGCCCAAATCGTTTCCAAAATATTTTGCCAGGATGTAGATCCTTGGAATGTCTGTAACACCTCGCCAGTCAGCCAGTTAAAGGTAATAAAACTAGGAAAAATTACCATGTCCGGCTACACACAGTATGAATGCATTATGAGTACCTAGTCAATGAGACCCTGACAACAAATATAATATAGTTCGCTAACCATTGTCTAGACATTGTGACCGCAACCACCAACTACCATCACCACCACCATCACCACCACTAACACCACCACCATCACCACAATCACCATTCCTCTATCACCACCACCATCACTGTCTTCACTCTCCGATTCCACTGGCTGATCATCTTCACTCTTCATCTCTGTCATTTCTTCATCTTCACTGTCTAGATTTTCGCTATCTTCATCGTTATGGAATCGGATCTTATGCCGCTCCAGGTCATTTGACCTATTAAAAGTTGAACCACATTCAAAACATTTATGTCTCGGCATATTGATTATAGAATAAATCTAGCAAGTATTCAAGTTACAAGGTTCTTCAAAGAAATCTGACTGCCTAACTACTCTGCAGTTACACGTCCAACCACTTTGCAATGTTTAAACTGGAATGAGAAAAGGGATTGAATTTGTACCATTTATAGGATTGTATGTACTGCGGCCGCAAATCCGCAACATGCACCCACAAAACCGCAACATGCGGCAGCACATGTACGCATGCATTTTGGTGTGTATGTGAGTTCAGGCATGTACATGCACCTGTTGCCATCCCCAACATGTGCCCACAAATCCACAACATACACCCGCAAATCCGCAACATACAGCCCGCATGTGGCAGCACATGTACGCATGCATATTGGCATGTAGGTGTGTTCAGCCATGTACATACACTTGTTGCCATCCACAACATGCGCCCGCAAATCCACAGCATACGCCCGCAAATCCGCAACATGCGGCCCGGATGCGGCAGCACATGTACGCAAGCATTTTGATGTGTATGTGTGTTCAGGCATATACATACACTTGTTGCCATCCACAACATGTGCCCGCAAATCTGCAACATGTGCCCACAAATCCGCAGCATGCGGCATGCATGCGGCAGCACATGTACGCATGCATTTTGGTGTGTATGCGTTTCAGGCATGTACATGCACCTGTTGCCATCCCCAACATGCGCCCACAAATCCACAACATACACCCGCAAATCCGCAACATGCGGACCGCATGCGGCAGCACATGTACACATGCATTTTGGCATGTACATACTTTTGTTGCCATCCGCAAGATGTGCCCGCAAATCCGCAACATGCGCCCACAAATCCGCAACATACAGCCCGCATGTGGCAGCACATGTACGCATGCATATTGGCATGTAGGTGTGTTCAGCCATGTACATACACTTGTTGCCATCCACAACATGCGCCCGCAAATCCACAGCATGCGCCCGCAAATCCGCAACATGCGGCCCGCATGTGGCAGCACATGTACGCAAGCATTTTGGTGTGTATGTGTGTTCAGGCATATACATACACTTGTTGCCATCCGCAACATGTGCCCGCAAATCTGCAACATGCGCTCGCAAATCCGCAGCATGCGACACGCATGCGGCAGCACATGTACGCATGCATTTCGGTGTGTAGGTGTGTTCAGGCATGTACATACACTTGTTGCCATCCACAACATGCGCCTGCAAATCCGCAACATCCACCCGCAAATCCGCAACAGGTGCCCGCAAATCCGCAACATGCACCCGCAAATCCGCAACATGCAACCACAACATGCTGCCACAACAAGCGGTCACAATCTGCAACATGCGGTGGTGGTTGGTGGTGCTGGTGGTGGTGATGCTAGTGGCGCTGGTGGTGGTGAAGGTGGTGGGTGATGGTGTTGATGCTGGTGGTGGGTGTGGGTGATACTGATGGTGGTGGCGGTGGTGGGTGGTTGGTGGGTCGTGTTTGCTGTCACATTGTCTAGACAAATAGGTAGTCAGCAGAGCCCGTCATTCCAATGATAAAGTTTCAAAAATAGTCTTCTGGCACACGCATGTGCACAAGGGTGCACACTGCAGCATGCACGCACCTATGCACGCACAAGGGCATAACATATAACTAGCAGTATCGCATATTAGCATGTGTGCATACGAGCATGACCTTTATTAAACACTCATTAGCATACCCTCTCCAACCTATATACCATTTTTCAGACACCGCGCTCTCACACATTCCAACCGCAATGTCTAGACAAATGGATAGCTGTCAGAGGCAGTCATTCTGATGATAAATTTTCAAAAATAGTCTTCTCTAGGTCTACAAATATGAATATGAAGTAAATAAACATTTTCGTGAAGAAATTCGAGGGCTAAATGGTTAATAACGTCTCTAGCATCCATGTAATGGTGCAACATGAGGTGGTCGCTTAGGGCAGGACTGAATTATATAGTAAAAACATGGTTATAACGTATCACTGCTCTATGTTTATATTTGTAGTAAACGAACATCTGTGATTATGCTACTACGCTTGTAATGTTGCTCTTAATCGGCAAATCTTTATGCGTCGGTAAACAACAATAGCTTTTTAAAAACTCTCGGCGAGGACATTGTAGTATCTCGCACTTAGAACGAGATGGGTGGTACATTCTTACATTATTCCTTAACACATGACATGTTTGTATCTTAATTAAGGATTGATACCATGGCTATTGCGACAGTAATGGTTAAATTAAACCATACGCAACAAATAATCTTTTTATCATATGTATGCTTGACATACAATTCTATAAACACATGGCACCCTCAGAGACATAATGACTACATTTTAATCATCGTGCAACCACAAAATCTAAAATGACAGACATTATTGCAAATGCAATATTAAGTATTTAAAAAGCAATTTGCGCATAATGTCGGTTAAGTCAACAGTCAAAACGTTTTCAAAATATTCAACAAAATAGTTTACTAATAAATTAACGTTAGCAACGTAACAGTCAAATTATTTTCAAAATATTCATACATCGTGCATACCTTGTAAACAAGTACGCTAGCATCGCCCTCAAAACCAACCAGCAACTTCTACTGAGGAGGAATACTATAGCTTTCCGCCTCAACTGACACAGGCAGTCAAATTATTTTCAAAATATTCGTTCATCATGTATACCTTGTAAACAAGTACGCTAGCATCGTCCTCAAAACCAACCAGCAACAGGCAGTCAAATTATTTTCAAAATATTCGTACATAGAGCATTCCCTTGTAAACAAGTATGCTGGCCCCTCAAAACCAACTTATACTGAGCAAGAATGCTAGCCTCATCAGACTCCTACTCATCCTCCTCATAGACCTCCCTTATCAGACCACCTCTTAAACTCCTTCCTCCTATTATCAGTCCTCCTCTTAAAACTATATTATTTTTACCTTACATATCACGATACCGCGGAGGGGGGGGGGGGGTGCCGCCGCTACATTAAAACATAAAATACACAACCTTTAAGGGTTAACATTTTCAGAATAATGGAACAGCAATATTAATTCATGCGCTTCGACAGTGTTCTAGAATCTCTCAAGTGTGCGCAGCTGTATGGCATTGTTCTCAAAATCTCTCAAATACGTGGGGCTGTACACCATTGTTCTCACATTCCAATCCCTTTGTGTGCGGCTGTTCGCCATTGTTCTCGAAAAAATCTTTTTGTTCTCGAAGACCCCCTGCGGTGAAGAACAATAGCGACTATAACCACCCATTACTACTAACACATGAAATTCGTACAACGTGTCGGACTATTCAGCGTTTAAGACAGCCTATATCGAGTCATTCATTCTGTAATTGATTATGACATCATCCTACACACCATGTAGTTGATTATGACGCCATATGATGGATGAATAAACTGGAAAGGTCAATTTCATGAATGCTCCAATTGGCAATGTTGGTTACCTTGAATGAGTAGTGTGGATCAGAATGTGCAGGGCATCCTAATAAATCACCGTGACTAAAAAGAATCTTATAAAAAATTATATATTAAAAAACATATCATGGTATATGTATTAAATAGCAGATGACACCATCATCTTCTCCATAATCCGCTAGCCTCGCCCTCACCAACACTTTTAATCCGAAAGGCTGTATACGAAATTTTAATAAATTATGTGAATATTTTGAAAATAATTTACTTGGGAAATGTTCCGGCATATGGCACTAACGGGTTTCAGTCCAGTTCTGCCATTGCAGAATTTACACGGTATAGTATTGTTTGTCAAATTCTTCGTTGATGAATCAGGAGTGGATCCAGGAGGCCATTTGCCGCGATCGATAAGCGTTGATGTTTAGACTATGAACTAGTAGTATATGCTCATTTACACAAATCTTAACTACCTTGCCATCTTTGAACCGTTGTTCATTGCTATCTCTATCCATATGTCCAATGGTAAATATTTGCATGATTTGCCAGCCATATATCGTGAGAAGAGTCCATTGTATATATATGTATGTGTGTGTGTGTGCGTGCGTGCGTGCATGCATGCTTGCGTGCGTGGGGCGGGCGGGCAGGCATGTGTGTAGATATATATACATATTAGGGGTGCGCATTTGGAGCAGTACCAGCACACATGTACACGTTAGTTCTAACGAACGTGTACACGTGTACACGTATTTGCCATTCTGTTGCACAAATGTAGTAATAATATTTCCTCTTGGTCTGCAAATTGACATTTCTCAAGACCACTGTAGGAGCCGTGTTTTGGCAGACGTCAGTGTTAACGGGTTAATTCAGAAATCGGACAGCATTGACAGATAGAGAGCATGACGATAAATTCGGAGAATTAATTTGTAAAAACAATATATCATTTTCTCTGAGGGCTATCTTACATATTTCACATAAATATGTATATTGTATAAATTTTTCCTGTGTACACGTTTACGAGTTTTGTAACCGTGTACACGTCACCCCGAAGGTGACACGTGTACACGTGCCCAGCCCTAATATATATATATATATATATATATATATATATATATATATATATATATATATATATATATATATATATATATATATATATATATATATATATATAGTTCTTTGTCATTGAACATGCTACTGATCTCGAGCCAGAACTCCAGAAGCCACCTCCCATATTTGTTTGGTATTATGATATATCTGTAACCAGGGAAACATCATATGGATGTTTTTAACGTATTCCAATCCTGCTTTATCAAGGCATGCATATTCCATGTAGGTAAAGCGTGTCTCGAACATATGCACGTAACTAAGCCATAATTTCATTGGGCTGTGAGCATTTGAAATTGATCAAATGCTGGATTTACGAATAATACCTTCTCTGGACATAGGCAAGTTTCATTTCCTCCTTTGAGTGTGCAGATAGGCATTTCACGATTTCTATTTTATGTTGAGCAGATATATAATATACAGCCTATGATTGAATCCTTGCTGAACAATCATGTGAGTGGGCACTTCGTACATAAGTTTCATACATGTTGTAATTAGGAGACATGGGACTAGAGGAGTAGCTACTTTCGAGGATCATCGTGACCTGACATTAGCCCACAGACCTGGCGAGCCTGTTGCTGACCCTAAAACTCAGTGACATCATTTCGGATATGATTATTCATGTAGATCATCGCCATCATGTCGTTATTGAAAATTGTTCTAATTTTAAATAGGAATGACTTAATATAGTGGGAATTCATAGAGCCTAGATTATGGCCGCTTTACATAGGGAATCTGAAATGTCACTCACTGAGTCATTTTGCAATAATGGCATGATAGCACTTTACTTTATAGTCACTCATTTTAGGAACGAAAAACAAACAGAATGGAAGGATGGATGGATGGATGGATATGTAGACATCCATGTTCTATGTGGGTATAAATTTTGTGTTAGCTGGAATCGATGGCAGGTTGAACCATTTGCTGTTGAAATTAATATCAGATTGATTTGACTTACCTTCAGTAGAAATTGCTGTCGCCATGCCAGGTACTTGTTTCCTGATGCTGTTGCCAAATTGCAGCCTCAACGAACACGCACTTATTATTATCCATAACACGTTGTTAATATCGCATTTGTTTATACAAAATCTATTTAGGCGGATACATTTTAACAGGCGACATTTTAAATTCATGAAATATTTAATGCATCACCCTTTGGTGCCTGTTTAGCAAGTGTGTCTTTTACTGACTGATTTCCACCTGTCTATTAAGGCCTCTGTTTTTTTAATACAGGGTTGGATATAAGAGTCTATGCAATATTGACGGATTTGATGCAGACATATCTTAAGAAAGATTTGCTGGCATTCAGTCAACCAGTACCTTGTATGATGTTCCTTAAGACGTTGGTTTAAGTCATCAAGATTTATCCCAAGCTTATGTACGTGATTAAATATCCAGTTCTCTAAGACTTTGTAATAAAAGTCTAAGATTATGAATCATGACTTACACCCACTCATGGGTTTCTTTTTAGAAAGGAGAAATCATATACCTGTCAGGTCAGAGCTCAATACATAATGCACTTGGACGGATAAGAACTCAGGGAACACCACGCTTGCCCAGTATAAATGAATAGGACAAACTTAGACATAGAGCTGTCAAACGGGATTGGAATGCTCAAGCATGCATGCTATTGGAGTTTGACGAATCAATCAAAATATAAATGTTATTGTTTACTAGTCAAATATTCGTCATCTTAATCTGGATAGTACCAGATTGATCTGGCAAATATTGTGCCATGAGAAAATCTCAGAATAAGATCTGACTGGTCAGTATTTAGTAGTAGCCAATCAAATGCAAGGAATAGGTATTGTAATAATTAGTTATGCTCCCTTGGTTCTATATACGACACATGCACAGTAATTAAATTAACACTCGACCAACTGATGTTCCTAAGATCAGTCGCTATTGTAATAAGAGCTATCTTATTACGAATTTGTTATAGTCATTAGATTGTTAGTATTAATTCAGTCAATTATAGAAGAGAATTTATGAATAATCTGATCAGTTTAATAACACTTTATTCATGTTAATCTTTGAGTAGGAAATTATTAATCTGTGTAGAGGGAAAGGCAACCTTTCTCCCGAACCTGCAATTATCAGGTCATCAGGCCCGGTCTCGACCAGTCACTCTCGGACTCCGACCAGCGTGTCAAGTAATTTAAAGAAGCTCTGAAATCGTCAGTTTGATGCTCCTTTTGTAATATCATCCACTTGGTGCTTGATTAATAGACCCCTTTACAATAAAACCAGTGGCAATCAGAATGTCACCCATTCCTGACCATTGCAGCCACTTGGTAATTACCGATATGAAAAACAGGTGTGTATGAAAATGTCCAAGAAATAGAAGAATGGGTTGTCCACAGACAAATTCGTCATTGATATATACATATAATTTGACAATATAATGGCAAATATTGACAATGAAATGATAAGGCATGATGTTTTAGTAAATAATGGCAGCCATTTTTTTAATTTGACCACCTGCTGTTTGACATTTGTATCTGAAACTATTCTATATGATTTTATTGGAGCCTCCATCCCAAAATATCTATATTAGGACACCTTATTGACCACCTTGGGTCAAGAAATAACGTAAACATAGACTACTTATTACTTTTGGCGAACATCTGGGATTTTGCTATATGGTGGAGTTAGCCCCCACCTTTTGGAGTGTCGCTGCCACTCATATATAGTAACAATCAAACGTGTCAAATGCGCCTTCAAAACTCTGTTCCCGTGAATTCACTTTTCCAGAGTACCCACCCATCATATGACGTCATAATGAGCTGCGTGATCTGTAGAATTTCATCATAATGAATGATGTCATGAATGACGTTGATAAGTGCGTCACGAACGCATATTTGAAGACGGTCTATGCGTTGTTGTACAAATTGTTTGCTTTTACTATTTAATAAATATTCTGTTGAATATTTAGAAATTAATTTGACTGGGCGATGTTGCTGCCATAGGCAGCAACAGCACCCAGTCAAATTAGTTACAAAATATTCAACAGCTTCCCTGTGTAGTTTTCAGGAAATTGATAGGGCATTCGGGATCGATCAATCCCAACACGGCGAGGTGTGGGTGGAGCTTAGCTAGTGATGGGCGGGGCATAGAAAAAAATGGAAAGGTCCATTGGTCATGGATTCGTAGAACCTTCCTCTACTAGTAGGGCTTATCAGTTATGATGAGTTCATCTGGGCGTTTACAATGTAATTTGTCCATTTCTTCATCAACTCTATGACATATAGTTCTTTTAGTACTCATAATATCTTTCTGTAATTGATCTTTGCATATATTTATTTGCTAAATATAGGGAAAACCTTGATGGACAAAAGAAACCTGTTTGATGCGGCATCAGGTCCTACATAGACAGCTACAGTGGTTGTCCTGGATATTATCCGTGTACACAGAAATGCTGAATAAGCTTGACAAATTACAAAGCTTTCAGCGAGGTCAATCTTAATTCCCTATATAATAGAAGCCTGTCAGAACAAGTATGTGATACATTAACTCAACAAATAACATGCATATCAAATACAACCTTACACACACGAACATGGCTATCTGCATAGCCATCCAGCCAGACATGCAGACATGGCCATTGCTGTAGTCACGAGAAACTTCATGGTGAGATTAATGAATAGATATGCTCTGTCACTCAAATAGATGATATTATAATCAATTACGTCACGTGTAGGCTGACACCACAATCAAAATGTGCAATGAATGGCATATCTAGCTCAGTCTTTAACATTGAATAGTCTGTTCATAAACAGTTTATTAAATATTTTGAAAGTAATTTGACTTGGCATTGTTGTTGCCAGAGCAACAGCATCCAGTCAAATTAGTTTCAAAATCTTCAACAGCTTACCATGATATTGGGATTCCTGAAATTCAGGTTTCAATCAACCCCAAAACGGACAAAGCATGTGTGGAGCCTACCAAGGAATTTAGCGGGACATACAGCTGTTCAGCCCATCGTAAGTTTTGGAGTTGATGGTATTTCTAATTAACTGATGTGAACATACAGCTTAACTGATATTGATATCATGTGCGTTGGTGCACAGGCTATTTTAAATCGCAAATGTAGACCTCAATTCTAATATTAATATATGTCCACGACCCGCATATGTATGCTAGGGGAATTTATGGTGAGTAAGCTGGCGGTAGTTTGATAAGAATTGGAAGAAAATTAAATAAATTGTGAAATTGTAAACATTAATAAAATCATATTCCTATTCACTGACACAGATTTAATAGCATCATACAACTGTAAACTTATTTGTAGTGATTGTCATGTTAAAATCCGATAAAATTCAGAAAAATATTAAATAAATTAAGCAATTAATAAGCTTAATACAATACTATTTCTAATATCAGCAAAAAGTTCTGGTAAAATCCCTATGTGCATTTGTGTGTGCCTGCGGTTGTGTATGCGTTCGTGTGCTCATGCATGCATGTGTGCATGCGCACCTGAGTGCATTGTTTGCATGCACGCATAGCTGTCTGTGCCCCATGAGAGCTGACCACATGGAGCAGCCCCTGATACTGGCCACCTACTGTTTGTGAGACTAGTTTAATATATAGCGTTTGTAGAGATTTTAGATTTCTAGTTCGGATAACATTGCAGTAAATGATGCGAAGAAGTATCATTGTGCAGTACAGGTTTTTAGTAATATTAGATGTTAGATAAGAGTTTAGTCTACGTATGATGCCAATTCATTTTGCTACCATGGAGGTAATAATTTCAATATGCCTCTCTCATGTCAAATTCTTGTCCAGTTATACTCCTAAAAACTTGGGCAGCATATATTATATGGCTATCGATGTAGTCTTGGGAGAGCTATTTCCTCTAGTTTCTTAGATTTTGTGAATAATATATAATTAGTTTTAGATACATTTAAGGACAATTAGGTTAGTTTAAACCACTCGATTAATTTAGCCATTTTATTATTGACATATTAAATATAATTTTTATATCATCGTGGCTGCAGAAAGCATTTGCACCGTCTGCAAAATGTATTAGTGAGAGATTGTTACAGCCTTTGAGTATGCCATAGGAGGGACAACAGGGACCCAGAGATTACATTTTATATAATTATTTAGATAACCCCATTGAATAGTATACACTATTTCGTGTTTCACAGACACATCTTTAGCCAGTTCAATGCAGTGCCTCTTATTCCATAGTATGCAAGGTTTTGTAATAAAATTGTATGATCAATTGTATCGACGAAAGCTTTGGAAAGATAAAATAATACACCTAAAGTATGTTCATTATTCTCTAGGGAGATAAATGATTTTTCGATCATATCCCCAATGGCGAGCTTAGTAGAGTGTTTTTTCTCTGAAACCATATTAAGATGGATATATGATTGAGATTTTGTTTAGGTATTTACTAATTCTACTAAAATATAGCTTTTCCAGGAGTTTTGTTAAAGGTGGAAGTACCAAGACGGACATATCATTATTAAAGTCGATGCATCTTTAGCTTTGTATATGGCTGTAACACGTACAACTCTTAATCTCAATGGAAATACTCCTTGTGTTAGTGAGAGATTAGACATATTGTTCAGTGAAGTTTGTAAAATTTGTACTTAAAATTATTAATCCCAGGACTTTTAGCTAGGTTAATTTGTATTAGTATTTTGTAGATTTCTTGACTATCGGTTGAATTTAAGAAAATAGAGTGTTGATAGCTACCTGCCATGTAATCCTGAAGGCATCTTCCAATGACTGTGATTCAATTACCTGGTTTCAGTTTATCTTAGACATATGGTTTAGAAATATTTCCATATTTTAATTTTTGAAGTCTGTATGATTACTGTATTCTGCAGCTGCAACCAGTCCTTCTTCATTTTTTCCCCACTGTGTCTTGTACTCAGCCATAATTCTTAGCTTCCTCAAGTCCATTCTTGACTTGAGTGTACCGAGTTCTGCTTTCTTGAGGTCACCTCATAGCATGCTTTGCAGCTTTATGCAATGACGTCCTCTCCTGGCTTTGCATTTGCTGGCTCTGAGTAGGGCGAATTCCAAGGCTCTCTGTGCTTGTGTCTCTTCTGGCATCCTTAGCACATGGCCAAACAGGAACCATCTTTGCTGTGCGAGTTTTACAGACAGCGGCGACGTATTACACATCTTGCATAGTGCATCGTTGGAAATTATGCTGTCTGGCCATCGGTGTCCAGCTATGGTGCATAGGTGTTTGCGGTGGCAGGCATCGAGTTTGTCTAGAGCTGCCTTTGGAGCTGCACAGCTGTTACAGTTATACAGCATCAACGATCCACAGGTTGCATTGTATAAACGTAGCCTTTTAATCAATGGCATCTTTGATCTTCGAATCCATAGCTTCCAGAAGGACTGGAAAGCTATGTTCCTCATGATGCAGCATGCAGCAATGTCAGGATTTTACTCTTCCTCCATGGTTCGACGCCACGAAATGGATCATCATTTTCTTTGGTTTCATGCTTTGTAGATAGGTATATGTGGGTGAACTCTGTTTTGGATTCATTCAAAAAGAGATTCTCAATTTTTAGTTTGCTTGCAGCTATTGGGAGAAGTTCGTCAAGGGGTTTCGTTTCGTCATCTATGAAGTCCACATCATCGGCATATTTCATCTCTAGCAGCATATCCAGTATTGACACTGGGGGTTGGGGGTGGGGTGTTAGTCTTGTGGAACTTTCACGTACGGATTTCAATGAAGCAGCAAGGTAACAGCTGAAAAGCACCAGCGATAGACCATCTCCCTGGGGAAGTCGATTGATGACTCAAACTCTACAGACTTCACTGACTTGACTCGTACTCTAACCTTAGTGTCTGCAAGCAGTAGTCTCACTAGCCGTAGCTCATCTTCATTGCAACTGGCCTGGCATAGTAATCTAGGATCTTTGAGTGTTTAATTCTGGCGAAGGCTCGTGACATGTCAATGCCCATTTTGTGGAAATCCCAGTGTTTGGACATGACTACCGACACAATCATGCATTGAGCCCATACAATGTCTGCGCAGCTGCGTCCGTGTTTGAAGCCACTTTGACATGCTCCAGTGAAGTCATCGATCTTGTCTCAGATACGGCATAGAGTAACATTGAATAGGATTTTCCATATGC
Organism: Chaetoderma sp. LZ-2023a; assembly: GCA_034401795.1. Classification (NCBI taxonomy): domain Eukaryota; kingdom Metazoa; phylum Mollusca; class Caudofoveata; order Chaetodermatida; family Chaetodermatidae; genus Chaetoderma; species Chaetoderma sp. LZ-2023a. The sequence continues at coordinate 155,247,434 of CM067369.1, read as the reverse complement.
TGTTGAGGAGCACAATGGGCCACAGTTGGCTTCTTGGCCTTGGGTAGTGCGGTAAAGGTGCCTTGGCCTACAGCATCGATGGGACGGTAGTGCATAAAAGCTGAATTAATTAGGTGCGTGATCGGTTTTGAGATAATGTCACTTGCATATTTGAATAGTTCATTGCTCATGCCATCAGGTCCAGATGCACGTCCGTTTTCAGGGCTTTAAGTGCCTTCTCAACTTCTGCTGTTTTAATTGGGGTTAGTAATTGCCTGGAGTCTCCTGAGAATAGGTGCAAGTGTGCATCATCCTGGTCAGTGAACTATTGCTTGAACCATTCTAGAATTGCCTTGGCTTTTCCCTGGTCAGTTCCGATAAAGTGTCCTTCAGAGTTCTGTACAGTGAGTGGTGGTGTGTAGTCAGTAACTCTCAGGACCCTGGCTTCCCACAACATTTTGTGACGGTCATCTGTGGCAGTGATCTCATCTGCTAGGGCGTCTGCTTGTTGAATAGCAAGATCTTTTAAGTGTTCACTAATGTGGCGCAGAATGTTATTGCGCTCCAGGCGTAGTTTTATAAAGTCTGTACAGGGTATTAACTAGTTTACAATTGATTTTAATTTTTTGCTTTCTTTTTTCTATATAAAAAATGGGTAAATGGTCTAAAATATCTACGACAAAAATTTTAGTAAAAATAGTTCCAATAAATTCTTTATTCATTGACAGGTCATCTCTCAAATTACACTGTAAATTGGCGCTTTATGTAAATGCCTATGCCACTCCTTTTTTAGTGGACCTGTGTTTTTCAATAAATTTGTATATTAATTAAGTCCAGTGGTGAGTCAGGTTTCAGCCAGGTTTTGGTCATTCCTATGATGCTACATTCATAAGAGCTAGAATCTATAAAATTAAAAAAATTAATAAAATTTCTTTATTAGCTATCTAATGTTAATATGAATTGTTGAGGAGATAGCATCGGTACACTTGATAATGCTATCATTAAATTCTTTCTGATGCATATAGTCACAAAATGGAAAATTTACATCCTCATCATTAATATCTGTTTCAGAGAAATGTGTGCATTCTTTGGTCAGGCGCATTTAACTTGAATGAGTTTACAAATATGTTTGTATTTACCTATGTGCTGGAGTCATATTTGACACCTAGAATAGTAAGCAAAATTCAGTACCGTTTTCATAGCGATTGAAAGGAAAAAATAGTTTAGCTACCATGGAAACACCACTATGGCTAATGAGGGCTTGACATACTTGCATAATCTGTGAGAGTTAGCCTTTGAGAGCATCTTAAATGCACCCAGCCTCCAGAACACGCACATAGAATTGCATGTTTTTTGCAAGATAAGCATGGGAGGAATCGGTGAGGGATGGACAGAAAGAATGTTTCAAGGTTCAAGTTCAATGTTATTTATTTTGATATGGAACATACATTTACAGATTTACAACAGTTAGTCCACCAAAGGCGGAGTCCTTATGGTGGTGAACCTCTACATATAACATAAAATAACAATATAGGACATTAGGACTGTATACTGAGGAATATAGGATAACTGGTAGAATAGGTACAGGTATAGGAACATATAGTTAACTGTCTCACTGCTGAATATCTGCAGACTACATTTTCCATGGGGTTTAATTCAGGATATGCTGAGTATCTCTAAACAATTGTCCGAACGGTGTTGGTGGCTAAACCACCAAAAACTTTCGATCAAATTGTTTCCAAAATATTCAGCATATCCAGAGTCATTGCCAATTGAAATTATTGTCCGGTGGCTTGCAACAGTCAGACAGTTAATAGACATATGACAATTTACAGCAGGTTTACAGGGACAGAGGGATGTGTGCTTATCTTGCTTAAGTTAATAATTCTATATAACATATTCTTATTATCATTGACAATGTTTTAGTGGGTTTTTTTGCCTGTGATGGTAAAAGTTGCAGTCTGGTGGTTACCATTATGACATATATTATTATTATTATTATTATTATTATTATTATTATTTGTTCTGGTGACTGGGTGGCAGGCATGAGAATAGCATGCCATGATAGTGAGTGTTTTCCAGAGTCTAGTAGTTTTCTATAATCATTCTTTTGATAATGTAGGGATATGATGTCTGTGCGTGTGCTTGTGTCTGTATTATTCAATAACTGAATTCCTTTGTATGAGGGTTTTTGTTGTGGTGCTTTTGTTTGTTGGTGTGTTGTGAATGCAGGTTATTTCTTGTTCTTGTGAGAATGCAATTGTGTATTGAGCGTAAAGCTGTTAAATAAAGATGAGGGTAAGTTGCCATTGCCTTCCAATGTCCTCAAGTTTTAAGACCTTTTCTGATTTATAGATGTCCGGGCTACCCGCTGTTTGTGAGAACAGTTTAATAGATTGCTTTTACAGAGATTTTAGTGTTTTTAGTCTAGCTTTAGATGTAATAGTCCAGATAGCATTGCAGTAGGTGATGTGAGGATGTATCATTGTGCAGTACAGGTTTTAAAATAATATTGGCTGTTAGATATGCTTTCAGTCTGCGAATGATGCCAATACTTTTTGCTACCCTGGAAGTAATAATTTCAATATGCTTCCCCCATGTTAAATTATTGGCCAGATATACTCCTAAAAATTTAGCATATTGCGCTTCTTGAATTATCTGGTTGTCGATATCGATGTTTAGGAGAGCTATTTCTTTTAGTTTCTTTGATTTTGTGGATAATATATAATTAGTTTAAGATACACTTAAGGACAATTTCTTTACTTTAAACCAGTCTATTTATTTCGCCATTTCCTTATTGACATTTTTGTATAGAATTTCTGACTCCTTGATTGCTGCAGAAAACATTTGTGTCATCTGCAAAAAAGTATTAGTGAGAGATGTTTATATACTTTGGGTATGCCATTCATACATAGGAGAAATAGCAGGGCCCCAAGGACTGAACCTTTGGGAACACCACAAACTACATTTTTATATTCAGAGATAACTCCATTGAATAGTACACACTGTTCCATCCAAGAATACACATAGCGTATGTTCATTTTTCTCAAGGGAGATAGATAATTTTTCAATCATATCCACAATGGTCGGTAAAGTAGAATGTTTTTCTTTGAAACCTTATTTAGATATTTAGTAATTCTACTAAAATACAGCTTTCTAGGTGTTTTGAGAAAAATGGAAGTACTGAGACTGGCCACTAACTAGTAGAGTCAGATGCATCTTTAGCTTTGTATATGGGTGTAACACGTGCAACCTTTAGTCTTGGTGGAAATACTCCCTGTGTAAGTGAGAGATTACAGATCTGGTCCAAAGTATTTCTGTTAAACAATGTTTAAAAAATTTCCATTTGAAATTGGCAATTCCAGCACTTTTATCTTTGTTAATTTGCATTAGTATTTTGTAGATTTCGTGAGTATCTGTCGGATTTAAGAAAATAGAGTGTTCATAGCTACCTGTCAGGAAATCCTTTACATGTATGTTCGAGCTTTGTTGAATTTTCTTGTGATAAATTAGTGCCAATGGTAGTAAAATACTCATTAAATGTGTATGCTGTTTCTTTTTTGTCGTTAATGATTGTATTATTATAAATAAACCATGATGCTTCAGTATTGCCTTTTACTTATTTAGTAATGATTTAATAAGTTTCCGTGTTTCCTTTATATTATCTTTTTGTTCATAACATTTAATATGAAAATAGTTTATTCTTGCTGTCCTAATTATCTGATTTAGCCTGTTTCTATATTTCTTGAACTGTGAGTCATTATACTTTGTCGGATATTTAGTAAAATTCAGATATAACTTGTTTTTCCTGTGACAGGCAGCTATCAATCCTCTTGCAATCCAGGGGTTAGTAGGAATTTGTTTAAACTTCTTAATATTTTAAAGTGAAAAGTAAGGAAAATTCATAGATGTTAGAGCATATAGTGTGTAAAGTGTTGTAGGCATCTTCACATCATTGTAATCAATTACCTGGCTCCAGTTTATGTTAGCCATATTGTTTTTAAATATTTCTATATTTTCCTTTTTGAAGTCCCTACATGTTACTACTTCTTTTACAGATGATTTTCCTTTTTTGTTTTTTCCCTATCTAGAATACAGATAAATGGCCTGAAATATCTACAACAATAATATCTGATTGATTCTTGGAACTTACAGTATTATTTGAGATATTATCAATAACAGTAGCCAAGAATTCAGCAATTCTTGTTGGTTTCCTTATAAATGGATAAAAGCCAGATATTTAAAATAAATTTCATAGGGCTTGTGTGTAGAAGCTATGTTGTTTTAGCAAATCAATATTAAAGTCACATAAGTGAATTTCTTTTAATTTTGTACGTTATTAACAAAAAAATTTGAACGAATTTTATAAATTTGTCATTGTCACTTTCAGGAGGTCTGTATGTGACAATGACAAGTTTATATTTCGTTTTTGTCATTGGGTAAAAATAGGTTCAATAAATTCTTCATTCATTGACAGGACATCTCTCAAATTACACTGTAAACTTCCCTGTATGTAAATGGCTCAACCACCCTCTTTTTAGTTGGCCTGTTTTTTTCAATGAATTTGTAATTTTGCATATTAATTATGTCCAGTGATGAGTCAGGTTTCAGCCATATCTCGGTAATTCCTATGATGCTAAATTCATGCAGGCTAGAATCTATAAAATTATTAAATTTATCAAATTTTTTTAGTAACGACCTAGTGATAATATGAATAATTGAGAAGGCGATAGCATCAGTAATCTTGATAATATTATCATTAAATTCTTTCTGAAGTATATATTCACAAAGGGGAGAATTCATACCTTCATCATCAGTATCTGTTTCAGAGAAATCTGTGTATTCATTGCCCTGGTTAGAAGTATTTAGCTTGAATGGGTCTACAAGCATGTTTGTATTTATATATGTGCTGTAGTCATATTTGGCACCTAGGATGTTAAGCAGAAATTCGGTATCGTTTTCATAGTGATTGAAAGGGAAAATAGTTTGGTTACATTAGAAACACCACCATGGCTCATCAGAATTCTGAAGTTTTTCATAATCTGTGATAGTTAGCCCTTGGGGCACCCAATCACCACAACAGTCCCATTGAATTGCACACTGATTAGATGTGACAGGTTTGTTGCAAGATAAGTATGGGAACCGGGCAGGCATAGACAGCAAAAATGGGATGGCTAAAGGCTATTGCTGGCTACTGTGATGGAAAGCTAGTGTTTATTTAATAAAATGAGAAGATTATATATAATATTAAGGGATTAGATGGACAGTATTTGTCGGTATGGCTGTTTCTTAGCATGAGGCATCTTATCAGGCTTGTATGGCGAATTTGTGATAAAATGAGTTGGTTACAAAGTAGCCTATACCATTGAGTATCTTGAGATAACCACGACCGGAAGCCACCACTGCCGAAGGCAGCAATGACTTCCAGTCATATCAACCACAAGATACCAAATAGCTTTCCTGCATGTTGGCCCCGTTATTGAGATGCAGATAATTTATCAGTGAAATGCTGAATGCTAAGATAATCTTCTAAGCAGCTGGCTTCATATTCAGGGTGCTAGGTCACGATACAATAGTGTGGATTCGCATGCAGCTACCGAGCAAGCATATGAGCACAAGTATAGCGAGGCGACATATATGGGTAGCTGTGAGCATTTAGATAGTTATGTCATGAACGAAATTAAAGCCAGCTGACATGTATCTTTGGATAGCGATGAGTATTCAAATAATGGGTTACACACGCAGATAGGCATTTATGGATATTCAGGTAACTGTCATTCAAGTTTTTGAAACTAGAACACCATAACCTTTTTATTGACAAGTCGCAGAAAAAGTAAATTCCTTGCGATATCGAACACATGCTGTTGTGTTTTCTTAAATCAAACTGACTGGGAACCATTGCTGCCTAAGACAAATTTAGCCCAAATATTCAACATCTTTCCAGAATGGTACAAGGTGCTGAAAGGTAAATTCCTCCGCATTTCATGTCAACACATTGTCAGTATAATCAAGCTATGATGGATATTCAGTGTAAGAAAAAAAGCATTAAGAATTTCTGCACCTTGAGTTAGAATTTCTAGTAATTGGAACAAGTATTGGATCTCCGCAATAAAGCTCACCCCTCTGACATTTCAGTCATAATATAACGCATGCATCGTTGATTCATATAGAACAGTTATATGTAGCTCAATGGATGAATCCAGTTTTAGCATTGTCCCGCCCCTCTCTAGCTCAGTTCCACCCACCATTTGGCAGGGTTGCGATCAATCGATCACTGCACTCGCTGAATCTCAATTTCTAGAGGTATTTTTGATATTTTGGAACTAATTTGACTGGGTGCTGCTGCTGCCTATGGCAACAGCAACACCCAGTCAATTTAGTTTCAACTTATGCAACAGAATATGTATTAAATAGTAGACATACAATTCACACTTGATGGACTATGAAGCACTTAAGATGGACTAACTCGTGTCTTTCATGACGTAATTGATCATAACGTCAGCCTACATGTGACATAGCTCATTATGACATCATATGATTGATCGATAAACTGGATATCATCCATTCGATACAAAGTAAATGGGAACCAGCAATATTTCGACGCACTTAGACAGTTATGCAGCATAAGATTATTTTATAATTTTTTTCTAAAACATGTTCCATATATGCAACATTTGATTTGAGAACCATGAACATTATGTTACCATTAATATGTATTTTAACCAATGAAAATTAAATTGCTATATGATTAAGACAGTCTTTTGAATGCAGCATCCGCATGCTATTTAGAGTTAAGCCTCACTATGCTCAAAGCATCAACTATGGTGCATCAGTAACCCTATCACACATTGCTTTTCATAAACCCTAAGCACGATTTGCTTCATAAACCCAGAATACATTCCTCTGACAGTTTCTGAACACCATATTAATATACCTATGCATATTCATGGTGACGTCATGGTGGCTATGATGATTTACCATGGTGTATGACTGCCTATACAGTGGAAGTCATGAAGCAACACATAGAGAAAGATATTTTCATATCCTCAAATATACTGTCATGAACATTGGGACATGGCACTGTTGGTAGCATCGAGCCAAAGGAGGAAGCAGAACTTTACAGGAAATGTTAGGAAGGCAACAATCCATGGTTTGACAAGGAATGTGCTTCTCAATGTCAGGTGTACCACAAGATTAACATACAAAATAGCATAAATAGAACCGAGTACAACAGACATAAGCTACGAGCAGCTAACAAAGCATACAAGCGTGCTATTAAGATGTATTTATAGGAACCACTTAAAAATCATATACAAAATTGCGTCAATTGTATAAAATAACACATCTTATTGGAAAATCATCATTGGAAATGATAAAGAAGTCTGCGAATGTAAAATGATTTGTATTAATACCTTATATGGGCACATTAAGAATATCAATGGAAATAACAGTAATGAACATGATACAGATGCGAATGAGGACGTTGATATACCAGACTGCCCAATGCTAGATTTCCCAATAAGTAGAGATACGATTGAAAAAGCAATAATCAAACTGACAAATGGGAAAGCTAAAGGATCAGTCAACGTATTGAATAAACAGACAAAATGAATAGCTTTAAAATGTTACCAATGTACAAGCGTGTTTTTAATTTAATCTTTGACACTGGGAGTATACCAGAGTAATGGCTAGTGGACAAAATACCGCCAATATATAAGACACAAAGGTGTTTCACCTGAACCCCTCTAACTACAGACCAATATCTCTCTTGAATTGCCTAGGCAAATTATTTACTTCAATTTTAAATAAAATAATGAAAATTATATACAGAAATGTGTGAATTAATATTTGAGGATGAAATTCACGAAATGCAGCTCTACAGTAGATAATATTTTCTCATTGCACATAATCATGAGCTCCTGTCAAAAGTTATGCTGCTGTTTTGCAGATTTTAATCAAGCATTAGATAAAGTATGGCGAATAGGGCACTAGGGCACACCCTTAAAATGTAACCTTTCTGGAAAATGTTTTCAGATTATTTTAATATGTATCAATCAAATACATCTTTTATCAATCATAACTAGGAAAAATCTGAATTCTTTTGTAAAACTGGTGTTAGGTAGGGAGAAAACGTATTTGCAATATTTAAAATGATATAGATTTTCACTTCAAGAAATAAACATCACAGGTCTGACATCAATTAGTAAATAGCATATTCACAGCGGAATGCCTGAAAATAAAATTGTTAAGAAGGTTTAAATTATGTGCCTAGATGCAATGAAACGAAATAAATCTATATTCATATTCTATATCCATATATATATATATATATATATATATATATATATATATATATATATATATATATATATATATATATATATATATATATATATATATATATATATATATATATATATATATATATATATATATATATATAGATATATACCCAGCTATATCTACCCTTCTATCCAATCGAACTACATGTTCGTGAAATCTTAGAAGAGAGCATCATGACATTAAGTCTTCCATCAAACATTCGAAACTGCAAAACATTGAATCATCCAAACAACTTCTAAAAGCACATTTATATCTGAAATGTACACCATCAATTCCAGTCAATTCGTGTGGTTGTGAGACAGGTTGTTGAGAGCTAGTCTGGTGAAAGAGGATTTATGCTGTCTGCATTGCTGGTGTAGTGGTAAGCTAATTGCCTCCCAAACGTTAGGTGGAAGGTGTTATAGAATTCACTGGTCCGGGCCCCTCTCGGGTAACAAATTGAAAAAGGTAAAAATTACATTCCAGATGATGAATGAGCTATATCCGAGTGCCAATGCGTCGTCAATGACAGGGTTCATAGAACTAAAGCTTGACAATAATAAAAACTACATACTGCAAGTGCCTAGTGATATAGCAGAATGGATCTCAGAAAAACGCAAGGCTAAGAATATCTGAAATGTACACCATCAATTCCAGTCAATGCGTGTGGTTGTGAGATGGGTAGTTGAAAGCTACTCAGGTGAAAGAGGATTTATGTCCTCTGGATGCTGGTGTAGTCGTAAACTACTCGCCTCCCAAACGCTAGGTGGAAGGTGTCATAGAATTCATGGGTTCAAACCCCACTTGGGTAGAAAATTTACAAAGGTAAAAATTACATTCCAGATGATGAATGAGCTATATCCTAGTACCAGTGCATCGTCAATGACAGGGTTCATATAACTAATGCTTGCCAATAATAAAAACTACATACATACATACATACATACATACATACAGGCTAAACCTTGATTTATAGTCTTGGTGCGGTGGTCCAGTGGAAAGATGTCTGGTTGCTGATGATATGCGGAGTTCCAGTCTGGCGGTTCGATCCCCCGACCGGGAGATGGTGATCAACAAATTAAACCAATTGGTACATGACTGTTGGCTGGTTAGCACATAGAAATTGAAGCCACCCGTTGCCAGTGCGCCAATAAAATAAAAATACATACATACATACATTGATACATACACGCACGCACGCACATGCATTTAAACCGACCAAGATAGTTTGAATCTTTTTCTCTACCATCACACTATCACCATTACCATAAGAATATTATGGCACACCACACTTATAGCACGAATTGTCTAGCTTTTATAAAACTCATGTAGCTCACTATGAGTAGTATTCAATTTGGATATGTCAGGAGATCTGAATGTCATGTCTGGTGCCATGGTAACATCATGCACACCGTACTGTTAAAGAGGCTACAAAGCGTAGAAGTCAATAATCATGGATTGACTCTATCACTCTCTTCTTCTCACCCTAGTTATAGTTTATGAAATGTTTAAATACACATTTCAAGGTAGCCATACCACTACGGGTAAGCTGTTGAATGTTTTGAGGTTTAGTCAATGATAAGCTTTCCACTACAATCCTATGGAATGCCCCATAAATGCAATATCTATTTCATGCTAGTTTAAACAGCCAATGGATGTATTTTATCTACAAATAAGTTAGAGAGGGTTAGTCAGTCAGAAGCTTTCACCAAAAACAGCATCATAAAAACCCGTTACAAATAAAGGAACAATTCATTTCAGGTTAAACCAGCAAAGTGATAGGTCATGTATTTTATATGCAGAGAGAATTTAGAGGTTTAATCAAACAAAAGCTTTCCATTACAATTCCATAACATGCTGCACAAATAACTGAGCAACTCAATCCAGCTTTACCTGCAAACGTGAATGGACATGTATTTTATATGCAGAGAGAATTTATATATATATATATATATATATATATATATATATATATATATATATATATATATATATATATATATATGGGCTGTCCATTGATTATCGACCATCGATCATCGATCTATTGAATCGATGATCGATTATAGAAATCCATAATCGATGATGACTAATTTTTTGTTTAATTTACGCTTCCTGTATTAAAAGCGTTTGCCACGTGTGTAGCATATGGTGTGTAAATCTTTAATCTGAGATGTAATCAATAGAATAAATTCCACCAGCAGGCTCACTATCGGCGATCGATGTCGAGCATGCAGGACTGTTAAAATAACATTTACTGCAGTTCTAAATAACACAGGTAAGCAGTCGAGATAATACAACGTAGTCCCCCCCCCGCATTGTATTTAAAACCCTACATACACCTACCAAATAATATATCTAAAATCTACATTTCACAAAAATCATCATTCAGTATTATCGACTTAAACCTTTAATTGATGTTGACTAGACAGAATAAAGATTATGCTGTATTGTATTTGGTTTAAAAAAATGATTTGTCTATTTTTGCACACACACACACACACACACACACACACGCACGCACGCACGTACGCACGCACGCACGCACGCACGTACGCACGCACGCACGCACGCACGCACGCACGCACGCGCGCGCGCGCAATCGGGCTCACACACAGATATACGAGTTTGCAATGTGTGTGTAGGTGTTTGCGTCTCTGTGTGCTAAAATGATTGTATCCTATGGTTATATCTATCATTGGAATGGCCTGGATAAAGTGATGGACAGTTCAATCAACGATCGACTATTTGATGGATTAAAAATCAGTTTAATCGATTATCTCCATAACCAATAATGGACAGCCCTAATATATATGTAGGTCAACTTTTATTAGGGCAAATGATGTGCTGTGGCACAAGATGTGATTCAGTATTAATGAAGATAGTGAAGATCTAGAAAGTGAAGACGAAGAAAAAATAGAGATGGAGATTGAAGAAGATGACACACTGGATATGGAGAGTGAAGATGAAGAATCAAGCCAGTCTGATTATTAGGTCAAAGCCGAAGATGAAGAGGGAGATGACGAAGACGAACATGAAAAAGAAATCATAGGTAATCAGGAACTATTTGCCATATTCCAGAATTTTAACCATGATTTACACAATGAACAGTCAGTGTTAGGAGGATGAGAAGTATAAACACCAAACATATTACTGATGCATGATGTATCATTAGGCTACAAACTGACAAATGGATCTCTATGACATTTTGTTTATACTATTAACATAAACTATTTATTTATCTTGTGTAATATTACATTTAATATAAAATGTGGATATAAATAAAATATCGTGCTTGTTTTATGTAAACCTTTAATCATAAATTTAACTTGTATATTAAATTCTAGTTTGCAATTGTTGTATGGGGGATGCATGTGCGGCGGCATGAGTGGATGGACGTGTGGACACATCTGTCATTACATAACATCAGCTGTAATTGAATTTTGTAAAGTGGCTGCACTGAGGGCCAGACTGTGCTGGCACTGTCCACACATCTCCACATATGGCCACACTGCCCTCTATGCTATCTATGCAAAACCCATTGAAATTGATTATATGGTATCGTGGTTGCAGCCATACTGCCATATGTGTACATATGCAGCTGCATACATAGTACAACAGCCCCCATGAAGCTGCACATGTGGACGTGCAACCATAGTGCAGCCAGAGTGCAAATGTACTTGCCTTGAAATGCATATTCACATATTTCATAAACTGTGTCTAGGATGAGAAGAATAGAGCGGAGAAGAGTAAATCCTCGCATATAGATCATCTACGTTTTGTAACAGTGTTAGTGTTTATCTACACTCAGTATCCTATTTAGTAGTAATGTTCACATGATGCTACCATGGCACCGGACATGACATTCAGATCTCTTGACCAATCAGCATAGAAGACTCCCCATAGGTAGCTACATGACTGCTATAAACGCAGGACAATTTTTACTATAGCAGTGGGAGGAGGCGGCAGCATCTTGGTGTAGTGGCTGCCACTCAGGACTACTTAATCAGAGAACTAATGCTTGAGCCATGTGTTATATCATCTGCTAGTGAAATGTTGGATGAGCTTTTGTGTGCATGTCGCGGTCGTCACTCATGTAACACCAGTTGCAGCTGCTCAAAGAATGGTATGGCATGAACTACATGAATGAACTCAATGCTCATCAATCAAACTGTGATTTAGATGAGAGTGAATGAGTATACCTAAGACCAGTGCATTAAAGCGTTGTTTGATTTTGTAACTGACTTATTAGGTAGATAGACCGAATGTTTTTGTTATAGCCCTGATGTATATTTGATATTGATCATTTAAGTAATAATCTTATTATAAAGCTGTTCTGAGTAAGTTTAGAATGTAAATACATACATATCTTTAAAATAAGTATAAAAATCAGAAATCATATTAACGTTTTTGTCAAATCTACTTTAATGTGGTAATTGACATACGATAACAATCTTGTATATATAGCAAATCTATAAGGGGAATGTGTGTTTTTCTCTTGGGTTGGAAGCTCTAGCATGGGAAAAATACTGGGCTGTTACCTATATGACCTATAAAGTAGTCTGGTTTTAAGTATGTATAATGATTGTCCATGTTTTTGCGAGACTGTCATCAAAGTCCTGTATAATCACGGAAATAGGTGCTCGTATATATTTATTATTTTCACCATCTTAGAACACCGAGAATTGTCTACGACAAGACAAAACATTATCTCCTGATATTAAAGATTAATTTAGGACATGTCATAGATTTCTGTACGTTGGGGGAATATTTTAATACATATTCTAAAATTAAAACACCGTGCTTTATCACTCGTTTCTTTTCAGGTTAATAGCACACCCCTAGCAGTCACCGAATCCGCATACCTTCCCACAGAAAGCGTGCTCATCATCTGTATGCAAACATTTGTTTCCCATCCAGTCACGCGTTACTGCCAGCAGCATCTTGCATTCTGGCCTAAATCAAATAAGTAAAAATAATTATATGTTTGAAATAACTCGTGAACACATTCTTTCATTCATCTATATAATCGGATACTCTTGGTACAGGCTGCCACCGGGAGACTACTCTACATGTGTACAAGTTGGTGCACACTTGGACTGCTCGGTAAACTGGGTGGGCATAAATTACGACAGTTGAAATGCGATGTCAACTGGTTGCGCGATATTGCTTGGTAAACATTTTGCTATTAATCATTATCAACACCATTATACATTTGTCCAAATATTTAGAATTCCATGCTGATATGTGTAAGGGATTTTCGTGAAATAGACTATTATACAGTGGCAATGGACCTTTCCATTTTTAGCTATGCCCCGCCCATCACTAGCTAAGCTCCACCCACACCTCGCCGTGTTTGGATTGATCGATCCCCGAATGCCCTAGCTATCAATTTCCTGAAAGCTATACAGGGAAGCTGTTGAATATTTTGTAACTAATTAGACTGGGTGCTGTTGCTGCCATAGGCAGCAACAGCGCCCAGTCAAATTAGTTTCAAAATATTCAACAGAATATTTATTAAATAGTAAAAGCAAACAATTTGTACAACAGCCCATAGCCCGTCTTCAAATATGCGTTCGTGACGTACTTATCGACATCATTCATGACGTCATTCATTATGATGTCATTGCACACATCACGCAGATCATTATGACGTCATATGATGGGTGGGTACTCTGGAAAGGACCATTAATGATAAAAATGCAAAACCAAATAAATGTAGCCATGCATATGTGACATTTTTTCGGATGAAACGCAATGTTCTTCAAGAAATCTATGTTTAGAACCTAAAAGTATTCATCTATTTTCTAGCTCAAGCGTGATAAATACCTTGAGCAGCGAGATGCTGAAAAGGGGCTTAATTTTCACTTTTTTGCTCCAACCCTGGCAACAGATTTCTGAACTCAGGCCATGAAACTCGACACTTTGGCACATTCAAAATGTCTGTTGCCAACTGTAACTCTGTCAATTAAGTTTTACACAGCTTTATTAAGAGGGAAGGTGTAGCTACCAGAATGAAATATGATTGAAATATTTTCTCAAATTATTTCTGTGATTTTCATTAAAATTTTAATCTGATTTATGCTAATATATATCCTCGACAAGAGCAGCACATTTTAAATGACAGAAAAGATAAAATATCGTGAAAAATCTTAATTTTAGTACATATTTAGTGGTCATTATAATGCCGTTTTAGCTTTGCGACATTATACCATCTATATTTTCAAAAACTTGTCATCATTAATGCCGCAGTATATCATGCATCAAAACATAGGCTAATGTATTCGATGATATGATAAAATAAGCTATTGTTAGGGTATTTTTCTGACTGATGATGAGAATTACTACTTACAAGTATTTCATAAGGGGAGACAAGCTAGTGATACCTTGGAAGCTTCTATGCCTGGGTGTGAGTGTGCATGTACTAACTGAATGGAGAGAAGCAGCATCAGCATACCAGAGCATTAGATTTAGGTCACAGACTGGCCAAGGCCATAGGAAAGGTTACGTCTACTTTAAATTTCCCTTGGAGATTCCTGCGCACACAGTGACGGAGCTAAGGACACTTATGCGCATCTTCCTCTTCACAATGACAAAGTAAAACGCAAAAAGGCGAGAAAAAATATTTTATTTGGTGCTGAAACAAATATAAAACAAAGTGTAGGCTTTGTTTGTTTATACATCTAAAACGGATGCCTATTTATGGATTGGCCATATTAACCCTATCATATCCAAAATTATTCCAAATACCGCGATATTAGTAGTTATCGCGGTATTTTTCACAGATACCGTTATCGTCATCCCAATGCCAATACCGCCCAGCTCTAGTGCGTGCGTGTGCGCTTATGTGTATACGTGTGTGCGTGCGAGCGTGTGCGAGCATGTGTGCGCGTGTGTCAGTTTCCATGTGTGGGAATGCATGTGCGCGTACAATGATGTGTAAAATATGTCGATTTCAAACATATAGTGTATAAACTGTACATTCTAATATATCCTGTACATAAATATTTTATATATAATAGTTATTGAAGGCCCTGGGGAAGACCAGAGATATTGTATCACTGACTGGATTACCTTCATAAAATAAAGATTATTATATTATTAAATACCTGAATATCTGATAATTTCCGCCGTGTCCACTGGCACGCGGTGCGGGTGTCACGCCTTGCGGGCGACACGCAGAGCGGAGACACGCGAGAGAATCACAGGAACACGCCAGTGTTTGAAACATGCATATTGCCCAAACTGATAAAAGGCCCAGGACAATATGATGGGGGGGGGGCATTATTCACTGAACACTGACCAACCATGGCACGTTAAACCACTAAGGTTTAAATATTGTTGTATATAGCTGTCTATAAAGTAAACTGCACTACCAAAGGATGAGTTTAGTAAAGCAATCAATTAGTTGAATTCTGTTGTTGTGCTTTAAACGTTTGTGTTCTTGAAGTTAGACAGAGAACCCGACACTGGCGGCAGCGGTGGGATAAGAACTTATGCATGTGCCTAGTGTAAGTTAGAATGAAAATTTTGAAGTAATTGTTTCTGATGTGAAGTTTGGTAAAACTTCTGTAAATTAGTATTGTGAAGTTAAGTTTTGTTAAACACTTGTGTCAAATAAATAGTGCTTGGTTAAAATAGTCCAAAACATGAAAAGTCAGAAAAATGACAGTCCAGGAGTATGTAGTGGACTTGGGAAAGTAGGGTCAATGGAGGTTATTACATGTGGAACTCCTGAGAGGGTGTTGCTTGAAAAGGAAATAGCACAACTCAGAGAGCTAATAGAAACAGTGACAGAACTTGTCGCAACGTGTGAATTCGGTACACTCACGGATGAAATGATACGAGACCAGATTATAGAGAAAACATTAATACCGCGAATTCGTGAATGCTTATAGCTCGATTCAGATTTAACCCTTACAAAAACATTGGATTTAGCTCGTCAAATTGAAACAGCTATGCGGGAATCTAAATCAATTACGGGACACAATACAACACAACAAAATACGAAATATGTTAATGCCGAAGTTGCGAACGTTAATGCAAAACTCAAGGACAGAAAACACACCAGTTCCACTACAACTAACTCAAAATACAGACAAAACACGGTTACTGATGGTAGTAGTAAAAAGGTTTGCTACAGATGTGGATCAAATAAACATTTAGCTAATAATGACAGCTGTCCTGCTAAAGCTGCCATTTGTAGAATTTGTTCGAAAAAAGGACATTACGCTAAAATGTGCAGAGGTAGCTCTACTAAGAAAGTACAAATGGTGTCCAGTAGTACAATGGATAAGAAGGTTGATATTTGCAGTGTAGACTTTAAAAAGAGGAATTTAAAGGAACACTTGTACTGTTCAGTTTCAATTGTTGGATTGACCGCTTCATTGTTGATCGATACTGGAAGCATGGTGTCTATTTTACCTGCAGACATTTACGATTAACTTGGATTACATGCACACAGTACTTTACAGCCGGCTTCGTTAAAACTTGTTATGTATGCCAATGAACCTTTAAAAGTATTAGGTTGCACAACACTACCTGTGACAAGGAACAATAAAACTGTTTACACTACATTCTACATAGTACAAACGGGACCTGACTTATTAGGCTTGGACTTAATGAACGCTTTAAAATTGGACATTCAGTCGGGAATGCTAGTTAATGCGATACAATATGAGAGTGCAAACAATGACAGGTCGGGAAAGGAAAACTCGCCAGCTGATGCTCTATCGAGATTACCAGTACCGTATGCCCCTGCTGAAGTTGACAATGCTGATGAAATCATTTCAACACTACATGGTGATAATTCCGCAATTACCATGGATGAAATGACTACTGCTACAGTTAATGATGACATTCTACAAAAAGTGCAACATTTCATTCAGAATCGTTGGCCTACTAAACGTCAACTAGATGTGTCACTGACACCATACTTTGCAATTCGGGGTGAATTGTGCGATTGGAATGGTTGTGTAGTGCGTGCTAATAACCGTATGTTGGTACCCACGGATCTACAAAGTCGATTAATGCGTCTTGCACATGAAGCCCATTCAGGGATTGTAAGAACTAAGCAATGGTTACGTGAACTCTACTGGTGGTCTCGGATGGACACTGCCATAGAGACACTTGTGCAAAACTGTCATGCATGTCAATCAGCAGATAAAACAGCTGTGACGCATACACCTCCACTACAACCTGTGGAATGGCCTGACGGACCATGGCAGAAACTTGCAATAGACATACAAGGTCCATACAATTCTGCCAAACCAAACGAACAATATGCTATTGTGCTTATTGACTTTTACAGTAAATGGGTTGAAGCTGCATTTGCTCACTCTGTGACAACCTCGACTATTACAGAAATGCTGGACATCATGTTTGTCAGACATGGTTATCCATTGGAAATAGTATCAGACAATGGACCACAATTCACGAGTCATGAATTTAAGGACTATTTAAGTCACTACGGAATAAAGCATTGCCGTACTGCAGTTTACACTCCACGTGCAAACGGAGAAGTGGAGAGATGGAATCGTGTTCTAAAAGACGCACTCCAAATCGCTTCCATTGAGAAGAAACCTTGGTTGTCTGCAACACGTGAATTACTTCTAGCATACAGGACTACACCACCCCGTACTACAGGAAAGCATCCTGCTGAGTTGTTATATGGTCGAAATCTACGTACTAAAATCAACATTGCAAAGCCCACTGTTACAAATGACCAGGTGGTTCGGCAACGTGTGCGTAAGAATCAACAGTACAGCAAATCGTACTATGATAAAAAACATTCAGCAAAGGATCCACACATCGCAATTGGTGATCGTGTTCGCGTTCGTATTCCAAGATTCGTAAGGAAAGGACAACAAATATTCGGTCCTCCCGTGAAGGTTACTGGTAAACGAAATCGGTACACGTACGAACTGTCTGATGGAACCGTCTATAATGCAGATAGACTCGCATTAATGCCAGAGATGGACTTACAAATACGCGACCAAAACGTGGATGAGAACACCATCGATTTACCATCATCAGATTCGCCAGATCTGGACTCGCCGGATGTGGATTCGAATGAGGATTCAATTCGCCCATTGCAAATACATACGAGACAACCCCCAGTGTGGTATAAAGATTACTTATTCTCGTAATGGAATATATTCGATAACGTGTGCCAAAATGGAGTATATTCAATACCTTGTGCCAAAATGGAATATATTCGATATCGTGCGACCAAAATGGAACGTATTTCTACTGTGCTATGTTATTCATCTATTACAAGCTGTATGCCTTTTCTATATTGGATCTAATATGTTTCATTTAGCCAATATTCAATCCTATTCATTTCAATGCGAGCTGAATCTATATCGTGGATATATTTTATATTCATATGCGACCTACGTAGTTACATAGTACATAACCTGAAGTTCGCTTTTCAATGGAATTACACGTTTCCAATATACATACAACAACATAGTTAAGTATAACACTACACGTACGTTTCTTTGGGCAAAAGGGAAATGTAGTATGTGCACAAATACATTACCCATAAAACTAAGTACACCTATCCTGAACCTGTGGTAACATGAGATGCCCCCCCCCCCCCCTAATTACCAGGCACTGTATCAGCATCTCCCCGGGACCTCAGTTAGTTGGTGACTGTCGTACGTACATACCTACTGGCCTCTGCTCTACTCAATTGTACTATTAAGCATATGTTACAGTCGTACCTTTATATTATATACAAGTATCAATAGTCATAATTCAGTGTAGTAGTTGATCTATTAAAGTATCAGTATTAAGTAAGTTCTAGTTGTGTCTACCTCGTTGAAGTTACATACCGTTACTTCTAATTAAGTACTAGCCAAGTACTGGCTAGAACACTACAATTATGTGTGTGTACACCTGGAAAAGGTGTTATTCATGGCAGTGGGCAAAGAGCTATCGGTATGAGAATGATATTGCTGTGAATCGAATGATTACGTGTGTCAGAGCTGTTTGCAGACCCCGGAATTCACAATTAGGTGGAGGATTATTTGGGATACCTGGTGATCAAGAAAAAGACAATCCTGTGCTACGAAGGAAAAAGCAGCACGATCTAGTTTTCGATGATGCATCAGGAGGAGGTAATCTTCAGTTATCTAATTCTGAATCGGAGCCGTGTCTTAGTGGCAGTTCTGTATCGTGGATTGGTGGCTACTCGTGTGAAGAGTTTGGTGCCAAGCAAAGCGTGGATTCAGATATGGAGACGTCAAAGGGGTGGCTAGCTGAATTAGCTGAGAGGCCCTCGATGGATTTAGAGAGAGAGCTGAATACCTAGTGTTATGGACTCTATGTCGGGATTGGGAATTGCTGTTCCTGCGTGACAGGGTGCTGTGTAAAATATGTTTTTGTTCTGATAACGATCAGTCTTGTCATCAGCTTGTTGTCCCCAAGTGTCTTGGAGCAAGAGCAATGAAACAGATGAATGACATTTCATTGAGTGATCCCAGTTTCAAGGAAACTGTCAGTAATGTGGAGTGTGTTTTCTGTACATGGTACAGATGGTACATGGTAATATAACTTATAAATGACTTGATACGGAAATGTGACAAAAGTGGTGCGATGCAGCATCCAGAAAACAGACCGTGGAATGCATCGACTAATTAGTGCTGGATAGAATAGATACGTATAGTCTGGAACATTTTCCTGGAAGAGAAGCAGGAAATCACAATATGTTAGGTCTTAATAATTAACTCAGACAGTGTTTCAAAGTACATAATTTTGCTAGGAAATAATGTAAAGACAGCTGAGACATCAGAACAGGATTATGAAACTAAGATTTCTGTGAATAACCATACTCGACCCTTTGAACCCGAAGTGGCAAAACACCAAAATCTGACACGATTTAATACCGGTTATGTTGGGTATTTTGAGATTGGTTTGACTGGAAGCTGTTACCGCCATAGCAACAGGTACCTGTCACATTAATTTCAAAATATTCAACAGCTTACGTATGTAGTTATTTTGAAATTGAGCATCTGGTAATTCATGGTTCAAAGGGTTAAGCCATATATATTTGAGTGATTCTGTTCCACAGTGGATTGCTAAAAACATTTGAAAAGTTATCATAACACTGTTACGCCTGAATGTAAATCTAGGTAGACAGTCAGGTGAAAGCATGAAACTACAATGATAAAACGAAAACAGTAAACCTATAGAGGATTTGTTCCTTGTTATACAAAGGATATGCAAATTACTCATTTGTAGTGTGCACATTTAATTCATGTTTTGGATAATCATCAGTTACTAAATGCATTTTCAGTTAAAACTGAATGGCTTCCTGTTATAAACCTTATCGCTCTGAGGTCCAAGGTTAGCTGCTACAGAGTTAATAGAAGCAAGGCTGGTGTTTATTTTCAAAATGCTGTTTCTGAAAGTTGTTACTGTCCTCAACAGCAACCATTTGCAGCAACATTATTTCCAAAATAAACATAGGCTATCTCATGAAAGGAATTGGAAAACCAGTTGTCTATGAGTTAACAGTACATGTGCTGATTTATTCTTATGCCTATGATTGAGCTGGATACTTACAATACTGTGATTAATACTATTTACTTGATTCAGCTCTGGCTAGTTTCAGGAGATGCTAGTCAATTTGGCCTGGTTATTCTTACAACTTGCTTATCTCTTTGGGTCAGTAGCACAGTCCACTCAGCTTCCTAAAGGCTCATCAAGAACACCCGGCGTATCTCTGTGCCTTACATTCAATATCAGTAAATGTAATCAGACCTAACCGGCGTCTATCCGCAGCCTAGAATCAAGAAACTTGCCTTGCGATTTGTCTTGTGAACTCTGACCAGGATTTCAAATGTTTATAGAACGGTTGCAGTTAGGACAAACTATGTGACTATTTTGTTACTTCTTATGGGATGCAAACTACAACAATTCAACTGCAGAGACTATCACGAGGGCGTGATGGATACCAGGTGGGGGATAGTGTTAGGGTATTTTTCTGACTGATGATGAGAATTATTTAAACTACTTACAAGTATTTCATAAGGGGAGACAAGCTAGTGATGCCTTGGAAGCTTCTATGCATGGGTGTGAGTATGCATGTACTAACTGAATGGAGAGAAGCAGCATCAGCATACCAGAGCATTAGATTTAGGTCACAGACTGGCCAAGGCCATAGGGAAGGTTATGTGTGCTTTAAATACCTGAATATCTCTGATAATCTCCGCCGTGGAAGCCGTTTTTGGCTGACATGGGTGTTAAAGGGTTAAATGGATGATTGAAATTATGTACTTTTAGAGGCTTAAAGTCTGTACCTCGAGGTAATGAAATGAAATAAATCTTAGCATATGAAGATTTCATTCCTTATATATAATTTTCGTAGGCTTAGTTGTGAATTTGAATTTGGGACCCGTGCCTCTAATTCAATTTGACAGCTATTAATTTATGCGTAATGAAATCATCATATGCTAAGATTTATTTCGTTTCATTACATCTAGGCACACACTTTAAGCCTTTCAAAGCATGTAATTTTAACAATTTTATTTTGAACTACTCTGCTGTGAATATGCATCAGGGAAATAATGAGAGTTCCTATAGGAGTTCCATAAACGGTTACCAATAACCATCCGGGTTTACGTGGGTGTGTAAACAGACAGAACAGTCTGATTCCATCAACATCACGCATCAACAGATTAGAAGAATGTTTGTGAATATGAAGAGTCGAAAAACAGTCATACGTAAAGGTGCATATTTACACTAAATGCTTAAAAATAAAAGCTTTTGAAATTGTGTACTTTTAGAGGCTTAACTTGTGTGGCTAGATGTAAGGAAACGAAATAAATCCTAAAATATGATGATTAAATTACGATTGGTGTCTCAAACTCTACATACTTCAGTGACCTGACTCAGCTTGGTGTCTGCAAGTCGTAGTCTCATTAGTCATAGCTCATCTTTATTGCAACTGGCCTGGAGTAGTACATCTAGGATCGTTGAGCATTCGAAGGCTCGTGACATGTCAATGCCCATTTTGTGGAAATCCCAGTGTTTGGACATGACTACTGACACAAGCATGCGTTGAGCCCATACAATGACTGCACCGCTGCATCCACGTTTGAAGCCACTTTGCCATGATTGGGTGATGTCATCGATGTCTCTGATGTCGCATAGAGTAACATGGATAGGATTTTCCGTCTGCTGTTGAGGAGCACAATGGGCCACAGACTGACTGGGTTGGGTGGGTGCAGATGGCTTCTTGGGATAAGGGTGCCTTGTCCTACAGCATCGATGGGAAACCGTCATCGGTTTGAGATAATATCACTATAATATTTCAATGGTTCATTGCTCATGCCATCAGGCCCAGATGCACGTCCATCTTTCAGCGCTTTAAGCGCCTCTTCAACGTTAACAATGGCCTGGTGTCTCATGAGAACGGCTGCATGGGGTCAGCGAACTTTTCCTTGAACCATTCTAGAATTGCGTCGGCTTTGCTCTGGTCAGTCCCGATAAAGTGTCCTTCAGAGTTGTCTACAGTGGTGATGGTGTGTAGTCAGTAACTCTCAGGACTCAGGCCGTCCGAAACATTTGGTGGCATTCATCCGTGGCAGTGATTCATTCTGCTAGGGAGGCTGTTTATTGAGTAGCAAGATCTTTTAAGCATTCGCTGATGTGGCGCAGGACGTTATTGCGTTCCGCAAACGCAAACACTCTCGGTTATAAATTAGACAATGCTGTCTAAAATCAAATGGAGAAAGTTCAGACCGCTACTTTGGTGAAGGAGGCTCATTGATCAATATGTTAGACCCTGTTCTTGTGATGTATTTCTTAATATGACATGAGGAAGTATATGTAGAAACACATATGTCTTGTGGACAGTAATTTGAATATTCGGTGAAGTTTGTCATTCCGAGCGATGCTGAAATAAATGATTTTACTAATTCCCTGTTGCCAACCAGTAATTAAATCAGCGTGTTTGGCGCCATTGTGTTGTAGTCGTGTTTACCCATTTAACCCTCGAATTTGTTCAATTTTTTTTATTTTCTCGTATAAATGTCAATTTGCAGACCAAGAAAAGACTATTTTGAAAATTTACCACTGGAATGACTGGCTCTGTTATCGAGCCAGTCATTCCAGTTTGTTAATTTGAAAAAAAGCCTTCATTTGGTCTGAAAATGGACATTTCTCCAGACCACTGCAGAAGCCGTTTTTGACTGATATAAGGGTTAAACCTGATATTTTGAAGACGTCAATAGAATCATAAATAGCCTTAGGTTTAGCGTTAATCAGTGCTTTATGGTGTATGTACATATGTAAAAACCTTTAGTGTTGTAGTCGACAAAGAGCCTATTTAGTATTGTTTATGTTTCGACCCCGATCGACCTCAGACGAACATTCATGAGCTGAAAATAAATTTTTTGTATTATTGTCCTTATTTTAAATCATTTTATGTCAAGTATTGAAAACAGAACGGTAGGCATGTTGAAACAGTAAATAACAAGGGCAATCGGAGATGTACCACGTTTATGACCAAAAGCATACAGTATCAAATCAATTTTAAAAAGTTTCAAAATATACGATCTTCGAATCGTCTTACTAGGAATTCATGCAATAGGGTGTACAATGGTATCCTCTTAATATTGTCATTACGTGTATTTGACACACGCTAGGTACCAGCCGAGGATATTTATTGTTATTAAAGTAAGCAATGGTAATTTAACACGTTCAACAATAATGGTCAGAAATGATAATTTATTTAAAATGCTAGAAACTTTCTGCTAAATATTTGAAATTCTTTTGCTTGCAAGCCATCGCTGCATTAAACAACAACCCCGTTCAGACAAATTGATTAGGCAACAGTTTTCTTGTACGTTTGCATCGGAATTAAGATGCAGTGGGTTTCATCGAGAAAATATTGACACTAGTTAGCGTAATTATTACGGTCAATGTCCTGTAATATTGTCATATGATTAGAGGTTGCACATTTCAGTGCATTTGAGCCCATTTCCATGATATTAACTCATGGACCCTGTCTGAAGCTAGTTGTCCCTTCATCCGATCAATGGCACGTTTTCCTTCGTACAGCCATGATCGCGGGGCTGTCTATTGTTCGGAATGGATCGTTCCAGTTTTTGCGACGCTCCGCCCATCACTAGTTAAGCTCCACCCACATCTCGCTCGTCTTGGGATTGATCGATCCCTGAACTCCATGACAATCAATTTCCAGAAAACTATACAGGTAAGCTGTTGAATATTTGGAAAATAATTTGACCAGTCAAATTAATTTCAAAATATTAAACAGAATGTTTATTAAATGGTAAAGCCATACAATTCGTACGCCGTGTCCTATTTCGAATCATTCATGACGTCATGATTATGACGTCATCCTACACGTCACATTGTTGATTATGACGTCATATGATGGATGGATAAACTTGGAAAAGGCGATTGCTTTACACTGCTATGCCATATGGCCCACGGATAATTTACTCTTAATCAATACAGATGCAGAATATATAGAATTCACGCGAAGTTGATGGTGATTCACACCTTT
Organism: Chaetoderma sp. LZ-2023a; assembly: GCA_034401795.1. Classification (NCBI taxonomy): domain Eukaryota; kingdom Metazoa; phylum Mollusca; class Caudofoveata; order Chaetodermatida; family Chaetodermatidae; genus Chaetoderma; species Chaetoderma sp. LZ-2023a. The sequence goes on along the minus strand of CM067369.1, from coordinate 155,222,596 downwards.
TCACTCAGTTTTGACAATTTACTAAGGGAACCCATGACCTAAACATTTGAACTTTTGACCTAAAACTAAATTTAGGATTTTCGTCACGAACGCATATTTGAAGACGGACTATGCGCTGTTGTACGAATTGTACGTCTTTACTATTTAATAAATATTATGTTGAATTTTTTTAAACTAATTTGACTGGAACGGCTTACCTGCATAGTTTTCTGGAAATTGATAGTTAGGAAGTTCAGGGATCGAGCAATCCCGACACGAGCGAGGTGTGGGTGGAGTTTAACTGGAGGTGGGCGATGCATAGGACAAACTGGAATGGTCCATTGGAGTTCCGAGCTGTTATATGCGTGAACAGAATTTCCATACGTTAGAACTGTTTGCTTTCAAGTTGAAAAGCTTTTAAGCAAATTAGTTAAAGTTTTAATAATTTCACGACATGTCTGAAACATATCATTTAATGAATATTGTTTATCATGTTGATGGGTTATATTTACTATCCTTGTGATGTTGTGTTCTTTTTAAAACAGGTATAACATGACCAGATAAAGATCAATGGACACATATTGAGCCATAGCTACAGTTTATATTGGTTGCCCACATTAAGGCCACGTGTATCTAATTTGGGCACCACAACCCCTCCCAACCCCACCAAGATAGAAGGTCACAGCCATAATACTATAGCTGTCGAAGACAAAATTCTTATGACACTGATTAGCCCAGATATGTGATATATATTCTAGCTATTAACAACAGTCTTACTCAAATAACCTACGAAACTCGCCCGAATTTAAATTGCTCACTTTACACTAGGTTTCTTTCATTTATTTCTTATAACTTTACGACAAATTGAATCTTATATGTAAAATGGCATAAGCTGGATGTGCGAATGTAAAATAAATACCTGTGTGTGTGTGTGTGTGTGTGTGTGTGTGTGTGTGTGTGTGTGTGTGTGTGTGTGTGTGTGTGTGTGTGTGTGTGTGTGTGTGTGTGTGTGTGTGTGTGTGTGTGTGTGTGTGTGTGTGTGTGTGTGTGTGTGTGTGTGTGTGTGTGTGTGTGTGTGTGTGTGTGTGTGTGTGTGTGTGTGTGTGTGTGTGTGTGTGTGTGTGTGTGTGTGTGTGTGTGTGTGTGTGTGTGTGTGTGTGTGTGTGTGTGTGTGTGTGTGTGTGTGTGTGTGTGTGTGTGTGTGTGTGTGTGTGTGTGTGTGTGTGTGTGTGTGTGTGTGTGTGTGTGTGTGTGTGTGTGTGTGTGTGTGTGTGTGTGTGTGTGTGTGTGTGTGTGTGTGTGTGTGTGTGTGTGTGTGTGTGTGTGTGTGTGTGTGTGTGTGTGTGTGTGTGTGTGTGTGTGTGTGTGTGTGTGTGTGTGTGTGTGTGTGTGTGTGTGTGTGTGTGTGTGTGTGTGTGTGTGTGTGTGTGTGTGTGTGTGTGTGTGTGTGTGTGTGTGTGTGTGTGTGTGTGTGTGTGTGTGTGTGTGTGTGTGTGTGTGTGTGTGTGTGTGTGTGTGTGTGTGTGTGTGTGTGTGTGTGTGTGTGTGTGTGTGTGTGTGTGTGTGTGTGTGTGTGTGTGTGTGTGTGTGTGTGTGTGTGTGTGTGTGTGTGTGTGTGTGTGTGTGTGTGTGGGTGGGGGATGTGGGTGGGGAGGTGCGTACCACGCACCCCTTCTGGATCCACCGCTGGGTGGAACTTAGCTAGAAATGGGTGGGACATAGCTAAAACAGGATTCATCAATTCATATAATTTTCACATATTTATAAGAAAAATGTAACTCCTCAAATGCCTAAATACGCATCAAATATTAATATGTCATGCGACTGAGTGATTAGATTCACCATGAGTTTTTCAGAAACAAAAGTATACCTATACCGACCTAGTTCACGCTTTCTCGGAGTGGGGCGTGTGTGTGGGAGCGGTATCGTACAGACAAACCACGTTGTTATTTGCGAAAATTGGAGCAATTGCCATTACTTATTATGATTCATTAAAGTAAGCCAAATGGCTGTAATAAATCTCTTCTATATTAGCAAGAAACTAGGTCATAGCCGTGTTTACAGCTCATCTATACGGATGGCCTATAATAACAACGCGCAGGCGTGTAAGTACTTGGCCTACTTCTACAAAAAGTCGTTTTAATTAATTGAGTAGCTAAGGGCTAGTAAGGGGCATTTAAAATTAAACGACGTGACAAGATAAATGAGAGACTGCAGACCACCCGCATACATTAGTGTGTTTGAAACTTTCGAGAATTTACATTTCCTGGGGGTGTTTCATGAACCCATTACATGTTTAACTCATTAAACCCAACATGTCGGATTTGAGAAATAAATATTCTGTTGAATATTTCGAAATTATTTTGACTGGCAGCTGTTGCTACCTACCAGGTTCCTCTCAATGTGTTTTACAACAGTCAACGTGTATCGTTTTCGTGAAAATGAAATTCTGGGAATTGAGGATTTAAAGTGTTTATGAACAATATGAATTCATAGGGTAGATATGAAACATTGAGGTGACACAGACGTAGGTGAAATATGATGTCGCGGGAATTTACTATTAGGATCAAACGAGGGTTGTTTACCATGCCTGAAAGACTTAGTATGAGAATATATTACATGTCTTCAGGCCAGCTACTAATCATCTTTAGAAAGTTGTGTGACGGAGGCAATAAAATACTCCGAGATATTTGACTGTGCTGCGTACAGCCTACGTCATCAAACCGGGGTTTATATTCAGTAGCGTAGCCCAGGGGGTGGGGGAGCAGTCGCCACCCCACCCCGCCCCCCCCAGCCACCACCATGAGCCAATTTTCCCAAATGTGGCGCCTAAATCATGTCCGTAACACATACAAGTTTCTGGACGTCCCAACTCCCAAGCCAACTTTAACAAGTTAATCTACATTGAAAATTAGAACTATTTGAATTTACGATGTTGTTAATGTCTTCTTGTCATGCTTGTTCATCTCTATGTTGAGACTTTTTGTTTTAATTGCGCTACATCAAGACAAAGAATAATAGAATACACACTACTTTCTCGGTAGAATAAAATAATTGGCGACGTTAGGATGCTAGTTTCTCTTTATTAATGAAATTTAAGCAGATTCCGACGCCTAATTAGTATGCAGGGTGACGTCATTTTAGTCCTCGCTCAAGTGGGGTGGCGCCTTTTTAGATCTCGCTCCCCCTGACATGAAAACCTGGCTACGCCCATGTTTACATTGTCGCAAAACGTGTACTTCATAATGCCTATATAGGCTTTGCGTGCATCCAAAAGACAACAGATGCCACTCATTTAGATCAGCAACTTCAGACTTTAGGCTGCCCGCAAACTGATTCGTATGCACCAGAAATGGGCCGCATATGGTGACCTGCAGTGGCCTGGCATGTGTAATCAGACTGATGCACTTGAACCATGTCATAGGTTCTTAATACATCAAATATATCAGCGATCTTGTTGCATTCGTGAAGATGGCCACTTTATTTCAGAATGGTAACACCACTAAGTGCCATATTGCTAGTTCATGTGGCCCACCTGCTGAAAAGGCAAGTATAGGGCCGGTCTTAGGACTAGACAAGCAAGACAGTTGCTTTGGGCTCCGTTTAAGGAGGGGCCCCGCAAGGGTGGGTGGTTTTAAAAACAAACATATTGTACTGCATAATAAAATTAGGCCTGTTATAGACGCAGACACATTGCTGTAGGATTTCATTAAAATGGTATAATAGAAGCATATCGCATCTATCAACACTATCATTTCCCAAAATCCAAGCGCATTAATTTCGAAATAACTATACTAATATGCTGTTGACTATCTTGAACGCAATTTTACTGGCAGCTGTAGGTCCTACAGGCTACAGCAGCTTCCAGTCAAATTAGTTTTAAACTATTCAACAGAATATATCTTGCATCAGAAAGAATTTGTCATCTGCACTGTTATAAATGATTCCTGCTATTTTCTCTGATAGTTGTAGCGACCACGGATGATGCGAGTTCAGTAAATAGCAATTGCGTACGACCAGGTATTAGCTGACTGGCTGACGCAGACGATCAGCCGCATACATAGTCTTAATAATGATTAAATTATCTTTTGTTAATTTTGAAGAGAAATTGAACCAACACAAATTTACATATTTGTATCAGAAATAAAACTATATTGGCTATATTAATATGACACTCTATTCGACTACAGTAATATGCTTATTAACAAAAACACATTATTTTGGAGACTATACATCCGGACTTCATAGACGAGGAAAAGAAACCCCTTGACGAACTTTTCCCAATCGTTGCAAGCTAAGTAAAAATTGAGAATCTCTTTATGAATGAATCCAAAACAGAGTTCACCCACATATACCTATCGACAAAGCATGAAACTATAGAAAATGATGACCCACTTCGTGGCGGCGAACCATGAAGGAAAAGTAAAATCCTGGGCTCACTGCTTTGCAGTACTGCTGACATTTCTGCACGCTGCGTCACGGGGAACATAGCCTTCCAGTCCTTCTGGAAGCTATGGATTCGTAGATCAAAGATGCCCTTGATACAGAGGCTACGTTTATACAATGCAACCTGCATACCCTTGATGCTGTATAACTGTAACAGCTGGGTAGCTCCAAAGGCAGCTCTAGACAAACTCGATGTCTGCCACCGCAAACACCTACGCACTATCACTGCACACCAATGGCCAGACGGCATAATTTCCAATAATTCACTATACAAGATGTGTTATACGTCGCCGCTCTCTGTAAAAGTCGCCCAGCAAAGATGGTCCATGTTTGACCATGTGCTAAGGGTGCCAGGAGAGACACCAGCACAGAGAGCCTTGGAATTCGCCCTACTCGGAGCCAGCAAATACAAAGCCAGGAGAGGACGTCATTGCATAAATCTGCTAAGCATGCTACGAGGTGACCTCAAGAAAGCAGGACTCGGTACACTCAAGTCAAGAATGGACCCGAGGAAGATAAGGATTTCGGCTCAGGACTAGACACAGTGGGCAAAAGCGAAGAAGGACTGACTGCAGCTGTAGGATGTTTCTACTACTACAGCCGCAGAATACAGTAATCATACATACATCCGGTGAGAAAATACGGAACTCTGAAATGCTGCTTTTGGGAAGGTTATGTGCGATCTAGCAAGTATGTATGTATCTATGCCACCGCACCAGCCCTTTTCCAGATCCGCACACGGTTAATGACCCCGCCCCTTCCCCACACACCTTGCTCTGAAAATTATCATGTGATAGTGGACACTAATGCAGAAACATGTGCTATGTACCGACCTAAACTTAGGCGCTTAGAGGTACGATGAAGCGTTAAGAGCCTGGGAGAGACCGGGGTACTACAGGAAATTTACCATTGAGAGGCTCACCTAATGTGTCTGGTCCACCACTCACGGTGTTGACCACTGCGGTAGCTACGACTCACAAAAATCGCATGTTATAGATACACTAGACGGTAATGACCCTAGTCAGATGACTCGAAATGCATACTATACGACATAGATCATAGAAAGTGTAGCACAGATCGCGTATAGGACCGGGTCAGATTGGCTCATACCAGCGCATTCCACTTCACCTCGCTAAAACCACCATTACAGTCTAAACGCATAGCACGTGTATACTAGCTTAAAAATAAGTCTGTAAGATCGCCTACCTTCAGCACAGCGTTGATTGACAATAAAAAGAATCCTTCAAATATATGGAAAATTATGAAAAGCATAAATCCGAAAGCTAACAAAATGGCATTGGTGTTGCACGACAGTCACTGAAATGAAATTAGAGAAATGGAAAAAACATTGTGAAATGTTTAATCAATATTTTGCTACTATTGCTGTTAATCTCGCGATAAATACACAATCACATGCAATATCAAATGACCTAAAAATGTATGTTAGAAATAAAGTCCCAAGAGAAATTAAATTTAAAATACCGAGAATAACTGTTAATTACGTCTACGAGGAACTTAGCCACCTAAAAACAAATAATGCTGCGGGCATTGACGGGCTGAATGCACATTTTCTAAAATTAGCAGCCCCGGTCATAGCGCCATCAATAACAAGTATTATAAATATAAGCATCGATACGGGCGTGTTTCCGACAGTGTGGAAGTGCGCAAAGGTAAAACCATTATACAAATCAGACACAAAGGAGATATTAGTAATTACAGACCCATATCTATTTTACCGATTTTGTCCAAAATTATTGAACGACCTGTTCATAATCATTTATAAAAATTTCACAGTAATTATGATTTATTGAAGGAATCGCAGTCAGGATTCAGGCCAACCCATTCATGGGAGACTGCATTACTTAAGTTAGTAGAAAAATGGCGATTTGCAATAGATAATGGCGAGTTTGTAGGTGCTATTTTAATAGATTTCAAAAAAGCATTTGACCTAGTTAATTATAGTATATTATTAAAAAAGCTTCGCATTTATAAATTTGATTCGTTAACCTTAAAGTGGACTTCTTCCTATTTAGAAAACAGATACCAATACGTGTCCATTTCTGATAAGGTATCTGGTCATTTACAATTATGTATAGGAGTACAGCAAGGTTCGGTGCTGGGGCCTCTGTTATTTACATTATTTGTGAATGATCTTCATATGGGTATAGATAGTAACGTTGACATGTATTGTGATGATACGACAACGGTAAAAGAACAACTAACAACAGATATGGCTCTAGTACAAAATTGGTGTCAAGATAATAAAATGGTTTTGAACACAGCGAAAACTAAACTATTAATGATAAGCAATAAAAACAAACTAAAGCAGATAAACCACGAAGAAATGAAGATCCCGATATATAGTGGTGAGTTAGAAATAGTAAATGAAGCAAAGCTTTTAGGCTTATATATTAATGACAACCTTTCATGGCAGCAGCATATTAGCAAAATCTGTAACAAGTCGCTTCACTTATTTATATGCTAAAGAAAAATAAGAAATACATGAATGTGGAAGAATGAAACCTGTTTTATAAGGCATAAGTCCTTTCCCATATAGATTACTGTTGTCTTGTGTGCTGGTACACCGTCATTGTTAAATAAGCTTGAAAAATTACAAAAGCGCACAGCTAGAAAAATATTAGACGTACCCTATAGGACCCCATCAAAAGAAATGTACGAAAAATTGAACTGGCCAATTAAGACCAACATCATCGCATATAAATCTCTAAGCGGCCTTGCACATATGTACATGGAAAACCTATTTACGTTGGTAGAAGACACACATTCTCGGAATCTACGATCAAAGACCAACAGTCTATTAAAGCCTCCAAAAATAAGAACAAATTACGGGTAAACAGCTTTACATACACGCGACACAAATGTGGATTTCTTTACCGATTAATATTAAGCATTCGCCAACACTTAACATTAAGCATACAGAATAAATAATTATTGAATAATAATAATAATAATAATAATAATAATAATAATAATAATAATAATAATTTGATCTTCTTTTCATTTCTACACCTGCCTTCGAGACAACGTTTGTGCCGTCCGCTGATCAAACTCAAATGCCCAGAGATTCTCGTACTAACGTACGCCCATTCACATCGCTTCGCTATTCGAGGCCGTACTTGCAGACCTGTGATTTCTTGCTATGTGAAGTAACATTACGCTAGAGGGTTGGAGGCAGCCAATCAGATTTCTGCCTACTTCAATCTAGATATCAATCTAAAAATACAGGCGTGGCTTTGTGCCAATATCGATGGAGAGCTCGCGAGACAAGAATGTCAAGTGATGTGATTGGGCGTATATTACTAGGATGATAATAACCAGGCAATTTTTAGTAAGCGGTAGTTGATTGACCTCATTTATGAAGTTTCATGAACTTAGTGCAGACATCAAAAGCATGCAAGCATGGGACTCGATATGAGTGCGTAGTGGGAGGACGACACCGTGCGATAGGACGATGCTCTCCCCAGACCAAATCCCAAGATATATCCTCGCTCAATAACTATATCCCCACCAAGTGGTCTATCTTCACGCACCATATTTGTGCCGAAAAACTGTGCTAACTCACTTCCGGTTAAGCTGAAATCACTGTTCCGCTCGAACTAAGCATATTATCGAGTCAAATATTCTCAGGCTTAAAGTTGTTCATACTGTTAAGCAATTTTTCACTGTTCAGAACATTGCATACTGCACATGACCTGAGCTTGCCACACCATTCGTCTTGTGCTAAACTTCAGAACTCTTGAATGAAGGCGTCACCAATTTTTCACTCGTTGTACCACATAATCCAACATCTTCGCCTTCACTGACTTTTTGTAGTAAATGGACATTTCTACCGAATACTCGGATCAACTTTCTTCAACTGTTCTGCCTCTTCACGTTTTTACATTGTATAATTTGTTGTGCCATTTACAATTCGGCACCTTGTGCCGATGACTATTAGGCCAACTTAAAAGCCATTTTTCACATTGTACATTTCTGCACCGGTAACTACTAGGTGCCTCATCTTTTGTAAATACTACGCCAACGATTATTAGGCGTGTTTTAAAGCCAGCTTCGGCCCATTGCTAAATTTTCCTCTATAGCTTTTTCACTGCTTGTTCCGTTCATTTGAGCTTGCATAATTATACTATTTTCGTAACCATTATATTATATTATTATTATATATAACAACACGCCACACTAGGTAATAGCTCAGAAAGTGTGGTATGACTCTGTTAACAAGCCGATACAGTTGCTCTAAAATGTGGCTATTTGTTTTAAAGCTCACTTCTGGTGCCACAGAATTCTAGTGGTATACCTTTAAAAGGGCCACCAAAAGAGACAAAAGGCCATCCATCAGCAACTGCCTCTCTTTGCGACTAACTCCGGCCCATCTTCAGCATACTTTTTATATATACTTTTTAAGTCCTCCTCTGGTTCGGTTGCGCCGTCGCAGAAATTACTTAGGTTTCTTGGCGGATCCAACCATAATGGAGACACATCACACTTCCCTCAGTATCTTAAGTGATACGTTATTAAGTTAGTCACAGTTTAGATACACAAACACAGTTTAGTTTAGATATGCCAAAAGAAGGAATTCCCTGCGAAATAACTATTTAATATATATCAGCCTTAACAGTGAATCTTGGGCATTTCAGTGTAAACATATTGCAGGATAAATGTTAGCTCCCAGGAACCAGGTCTATATGGCTTGGTTTCGGCACTTCGGCTCGCAGCAAAAGATGCGCTTTGCAGAATAACTCTCTGGTGATTAGAAAAGGCCGAGTGGGTCCTCCACGCCTTCTAGGTGTAAATGTCATCAAAGTTTGTTAGGTGTTTCTTCGGCCATGCCATGCCGTAAATAGTTTAAGGTGCTTTTAAGCATTCTTGTATTGTGTTGTCCTTGTCTTGTTGGAGGTTGCTTTTCGGCTCGGTCTCCTGTCGCTAGAGTAGCATCTGTATGTGTAGACTGTTTGTTGGGTTTGCTCTATGGTCGAATTTTACGGTAGGCTAGAACTCACCTTGGGCAAGCAGACGAAAACCTCTGTGGCAATAATATCTGTGTTCTAAATAACTCAGTTTAGGCTCCTTTGAAGGACCGCTAACTACATTGGCATCCACCTAGCTTAATTAGTGTGAGGATTCGGCCTGACCAGTATCTGCGGAAACTGACCAGCCGTTTCTCGTAATGCAGCGTGCACCCACACCATATAAATACACATATTCACATCCCAATACACTGAGTAAGGCCCAACTATGGTTGGATGATTTTATATTGACGGCGGCTCGTGTGAGGCATTTCCTCTCGATTCTGCGAAAGCTTCTCTAAGTAGAAGATTATTTTTTATATCATATGTATTAGGTTTATATTAAACCCATAGTAAAGCTTAGTGACCCTCCGTCTTTAGATTATCACTGTATTTGCATGGTGAGTTGTTCTCTGGAGAGATAAATAATCGGTTAGCGATAGTAGCTCTTAAACCAAACGGGTAATTCAGCGTCGGCTTAATCTGAGCTAAACCAGCACTCGGCCAATGCCATCAGTTTAGACGAATTTAGTCTTATGAAGGGATCTATATTAGTGGACAAGATGTATTCGCGCCACACGGGATTAACAAATAGTACGGATGACACCGTGGTATGGAACAGAGATGTACACAGGAATGCCTGCCCGCCTCACTGGAACGGTATCGTCCCGGTGATCTATGAGACCGGCTTTTGTATCCTTCGGAACGCCTGACGCTACAAAAGGTTCATGAATTTATAATTAGATTTTTCAAGGGGCTTGATAAATTATTGCCGCAGTACATACACTGTTACACATGAGTTGCTTCCATGAATACTGTAGGTTGTCTGCTTCACGGAGCTATGAACAAGCGCGATAGTCATGTATCATAATCCTATGTAAAAACTGATGAAGCCCATATTAGTTTTACATGTTAGCGGCATACTTTGGATGGGAGGGAGATGGCATCAAATGTTTTAATGTTTTCCTGCTCGTCTGTCCGCGCCTATTCCTCAAATATTATTGATTTGATTTGCCTGAGCAAGAACGACGACGACAAACGACGACGACAAACGACGACGACAAACGACGACGACGACGACGACGACGACGACGACGACGACGACGACGACGACGACGACGACGACTGTAGCCACAACCACCACCGCCGCCGCAGATGACGATAACAAAAACAAAAACAGCAACAACAACAACAACAACAACAACAACAACAACAACAACAACAACTGCGATATTAACGGCAGTGATGACAGTAATTACGACGACAACACTCAGAACGTCAAAGTTGATGCAACGCCCGAGTGAGGTTGCATTAAATCTGATTTATGAACTGTATGTCGACAACAAACAAAATCAAAATATTGTGAAATGGCACAGTTTCTAAGAGAATATGATCTAACGGGACCTGGTGACGCAAAGTTAGACGATTATGATACCATAGTCATACCCAAGTATACAAGAATTCAATAAAATATACGTGAAAATGAAATCTCGAGGAATACTGGCTGATACAAAACAGCATCCCTATGCTGGTCTCTGAAATTCTAACCAGTAGTAAGTATGTTTTTTATGGATAAGACTCTCATCAAAGATAGCGGTAACTAAATTGGATAGCGAAACAATAGCGGGTTGTGCTTGCATGCCACCGAAAAAATATCTGATTATTCATGAATCACAGCATTTGATGAGTTAGAAATTGTAGTGGGCGACTTTAACCCCTCGTGTGTCAATATTCCCATAAGCGCTCAACATGCCACTCATATCGATTAACCATTTAATGGACAAGACTTTTCATAAAAAATGATAATATTGGGACTTAAATTTATTTAAAAATCCCCTTTTCTTGTCCTGCAAGACGACTGTAGATGGCGTTTTTGGCGGGCCTGGCCATAATCCCCATTAATAGACTAATTGTCAGGAAAATCGAATGTTTAGCTTGGCCAGTGTGAATTTGTATGTCAAAACTATTTTTGAAAATTTACCACTGGAATGACTGTCTCGGTAATTATCTTCTCTTGGACTGCAAATTGACGTTTCTCAAAACCACTGCATAGGAATTTCGTCCAGTTTAACCATTAAAAGGTTAACCTGGCACAAGAGGGGTATATGATTATATACCTACCGACCCGCAGGAGTAGCAACAACACAAACAGAACAATGCAGTTAAGAATATGATGCTATGATAATTTCCGAAGATGGGAATAGACTAGAAAAATAAATGGACGTATGTAAATATATCTTTATTTAAATGGCAGAAACGGTAATGATACTGGTTTAGAAAATTATACCTGCTAGCATAAATCAGCTCTAGACTATGCAATTCCGCCGCACCAACTATCTGGGCTTCGCTAACCAACAATCAACAATCTTTTGTTTCGGAATAATCATCAATTAAGTTGTTACTGTCCCGGGGTTACTATTCATACATGATTGCCCTCTATATTTGAGTTGTATTAATTCTTGTATATAAACCCTGTACATATTCCACTCGATACACGATGAAGCACATCTATGTGCGAAAGCGTGTCAAAATAAATAAAGTTAGTCTACAAAAGCTACCATATCTAATCATTTTTTAAATCTAATCAAGACTAACAGGGCTCATCTCTCCAGTTTATCCATCAATCATATGACATTATAATCAACTACGTAACGTGTAGGATGATGTCATAATTAATTACGTCATGAATGACGAAGCTAAGTTCGTGACTAACGCTTAATTGATGATGGACTAAGTGTTGTTGTACGAATTGCATGTCTTTACTATTTAATAAACATGTTGATGAATATTTAGAAATTAATTTAGACAGCAACAGTGCCCAGTCAAATTCGTTTCAAAATATTCAATAGCTTACTAGTATAGTTGTCTGGAAATAAGAATGTATATAATGATTATCGTCATACTTTGAACCGTACAAGATCGAGTTACGTCTGTCAGATAAGGTCATCGTGTTTGTGAAATCTTGAACATGAGAATCGATCAAGTATTGCAACTTTATATAGGGACATAACCTGAAGATGGTTTGCGTACATTTAAAGTAGTAATGCGTTGTGAGATAACGCGTTGAGATGATTATTTTCAAATATATATGTTGAATTTGTCTTATTCTGTTTTGTGGCTAATAAATCCAGTCCTATCCATATTTCACAATAACAGAACAGGCCTCTGAATCATGAATAACATTGAGGTCAATTTCTAATGGAGTTTGATGTACGAGAACTGAGTGAACCTGTAGGCCTGCCCATTGTAAGTGGATAGGAGAAGCTTAGCCATTTACCTGTCAAACGAGAATGGAATGCTGAAGAACGCATGGTATTCAAGTTTAACGAGGTAATCAAAACACACTTGTTATTATAAACTAGTCAGACTCTTGATAACATAGACCGGATAGAACTGGATCGAACCAGCATAATAAATTGGTCAAAACAAATAGTGTGCAATACTGAGGGATTCCCTCAGGATTGCCTCAATGCCACATGGTATTCCTGATGCCTCATTTTCAAGTATTTGTAATAATGCATTTAATTGACTTGAAAGAATTGTATCAAGGTTATGATTAGATGATGTACTGTCATGAAATTGAGCTGAGTCAGCTGCTGATGTGTATATAAGACGCTGACCACTTGAAAGGACCATGACGCTAGACGTACTAATGCTTGTGTTAGATCTTAGAGAAATTTCAATAAAATTTGTAGCAGTTATTGTCATTATAATGGGGAGAAAGATGACGCCGCCATGCCTGTCTCCTATATAAGTACCAACTTTGTTGGGAAGCTAAGTCATCAAGGCTTGCAGGCTGACATCCGCATACAGAGGCAACTCTGATTATGTCTAACCCTCTTCAAACTAGAAACTGTGTTCGACATCCTCAGATGACGCGATCTTCCTAGGAGCTTACCATATCTATACGGAATGTACCTGGACAGACTGCAACATCAAAGAGGCACACCTTAGGTGTAGACTGTGAACACTGTAACATCGATATTACGTGCATGCAAGGGATTAATGTAGATAGCCACTCAGAGCAACAACTACAGATACGCCATAAAGTTGTACTTAAGGAGCGAAACCAGGCCACATACCGGGGTTTAGGTTTAGGCTTTTGGATCATGTCATTAATTTTCGATGCATCCTGTTGCTATCATCGACCAGGCTATATCAATGCGAAAACGCACCACCACTAAATGTCGCATAATCAACACATTTAGCCCAACTGCTAAAAAAGCCAAAGAAAACCCATCAATATTAGATTCCTTCTATGCAGAACTGAGCTCATCCATTACAGTCGCAGCCAGATGGCAACTGTTCGTGTGTGGAGTATTCAACTACAGACTGGGTAAACTCGTCAATGTGGAAAGAAATTCAGGACACGGCTTATGCATATGTTCATATGGAGAGGATACATGCAACAGAAAAGGAAATGCACTGGTGGCATTCCTTAGGTCAAATGGCCTATTTGTCACAAAAACTGCTTTCAAATGCCCATGCCATCACTGGACAACATAGACAGGACACATTTGTGATCACAATGCTTAAAAGATCTTGCTATTCAACAAGCAGACTCCCTAATAGATGAAATCACTGCCATGAACTATTATCACAAAATGTTTCAGGCAGCCCGAGCCCTGAGAGTTACTGACTACACACAACCACTCACTGTGCACAACTCTGAAGGACACTGTTTAGAGACTGACCAGGGCAATGTCGAGAGAAATCAAGAATGGTTCAAGGAACAGTCCACTGACCACGATGATTATCCCTTGCATCCATTCTCAGGAGACCTCAGGCCATTACTATCGGCAATTAAATCAGCAGAATTTGAGTCGGCACTCAAAGCCCTGAAAAAATGGGCTTGCAACCAGCACTGGTAGCATGAGCAATGAACTAGTCAAATATGTAAGTGAGCTAATCAATTCAAAATTTTATGCACTACCTTCACATCGATGCTGTAGGCAAGGCAACCTTAACCGGCTACCCAAGCCTAAGCAGCCACCTGGCTCCCCAGCCAATCTGCGGCCTATTATGCTCCTCAGCAGCAGATGGAAACTCCTATCCAATGGTACTCTATGCCGCATCCGAGACATGATCGATGACTTCACCGGATCATGTCAAAGTAACTTTAAACATGGATGCAGCTGCGCAGAAATTGTATGGGCTCAACGCATGCTTGTGTCAGTAGTCATGCCCAAGCACTGGGATTTCCACAAAATGGGCATTGACATGTCACGAGCCTTCAACATAATCAACTCAGTGAAGTATGCAGAGTTTGAGATATCAGTTGGCTACGCACAGGGAGATGATCGATCCCCTGTGCTTTTCACATGTTACCTGGCTACTGCATTGAAATCCGTGCGGACGTGGTCTTCATTGACGATGAAAAGAAACTCATTGAGGTGACCCAAGACGTCTGTATCGCTCACTTGGACCATAGGCATTTCAACTAGAATAGTCATTAACAATAAGTAGAACTCCCAATAGCTGCAAGCAAATTAAAATTTGATAGTCTCTTTATGAATGAATCCAAAACGGAGTTCACCCACATATACCTATCTACAAAGCATGATAAAACTAAAGAAAATGATGATCCACCTCGTGGCGGCGAACCATGAAGGAAAGGTAAATTCCTGGGCTCACTGCTTTGTAGTACTGCTGACACTGCTGCAAGCTGCGTCATGGGGAACACAGCTTTCCAGTCCTTCTGGAAACTATGACTTCGTAGATAAAAAATACCTTTGCCAAAAAGACAGCGTTTATACAATCCAACCTGCGTATCCCTGATGCTGTATAACTGGAACAGCTAGGCAGCTCCAAAGGCAGTTCTCGAAAAAACTTGATGCCTGCCACCGCAAACACATACGCACCATCACTGGACACTAATGGCCAAACACCATAATTTCCGATGATGCACTATACGGGATGTATAATGCATCGCTACTGTCCGTAAAAGTGGCCCAGCAACGATGGTCCATGTTTGGCCATGCGCTAAGGATACCAGCACAGACACCAGCACAGAGTCTTGGAATTCGCCCTACTGGGAGCCAGCAAATACAAAACTATAAGAGGACGTCATTTGCATAAATCTTCTAAGCATGCTAGCTGCAGAGACAGTTGGTCGATTTGACCATTAAAGCCATAACCTGACCCGAGAGGGGTTAAATACTTCCAGAGATAGGATCATTTACGTGTGATGAAAAGGGTCAGAATGAAAAATAGCGGATTAGTTTTGGCCGCTTCATTCGGGCGTAACTGAATATATCTCAATAAGCATTGAACATAATAGCACAATTTAACAGGAGGCCCAAGACGTCTGTATCCCTCGCTTGGACCATAGGCATTCCAACTAGAATAGTCATTAACAATAAGTAGAACTCTAATGAGGTGAGCAGACTTGTAACAAGAAAACAGAGGCCATGTTTCTTTATGTGTCAACTTCTATTGAACAAACTTTAATGGCTCTTAGTCATCAATATCATATCTCCCAAATCTTGGCCCAATCCGTAAGCGGCTCTGGAGACGAAGTTGCTTTCATGAAAACCAGACCATCCAAGATGGCCGTCCAACCATTTCGCAAATCAAGTTCCCTTAAACAAACTCGGTTCAGCTCGTGCCTTAAATGATATTTTATGAGTTATGAATCAATCGCTCAAACAGGTTCGGCGAAGACATTAAAAAAAATCGACCAAAATACATGATGGCCGCTGGCCAAATTTGCCGATCGGTTTCGCTTGAACAAACTTAAATCTCGATTCCCTAAGGATTTTTCCTGCCAAATATAATTGAAATCGGCCCACCAGTTCTCGAGAAGACATTTTAAATTTCCCATTTCGTATTGGTGCCTTTGGCAGGAAAATAATCCAAGATGCCCACCAAACCGTTTATCCGACGGTTTCTAAAATGGCAAATTTGAGCTTAGAATACCGACAATCATATATAGAACCAATTTTGGCCTCAAAATCCATCAAATAAAAAAATCCAATATGGCCACGAAGCACGCTACATTTTGATTGGCCCCACGGCGGCCATGTTTTTTTATCGGAGCAACTTCCCTTGAGAAAACTTTAATGGCCCTTAATCCCTAATCATATCCTCTCAATTTACGTCCGATTCCTTCAGGGATTCTGGAGAAGAAGTTGTTTTGGTGAAAACTAGGTCATCCAAGATGACCTTCGAACCATTTATTCAATCAAGTCTTCTTGATCAAAAGTTGGCTTATCTCTTTCCCTAGATGAGTTTTCATGAGTTTTGAATCGATTCCCCATGCGGGGTCGGAGAAGAAGACGTTTCCTAAAATCGGATGAAATCCAAGATGGCCACCAGCCATATTGGCCGATCGGCTTCATTTGAACAAACTTAGATCCCCATCCCCTAAATATATTTCCTGCCTAATATAATTGAAAGCAGCCCAGGCCAGGTGAGCTAAAAACTATGATACCTGGAACATACATGTATATGGGCATCGCTTGAGGCCATCTGTGAACTGTTCTTTGCGATGACAAGCACGGTACATCTTAAAATGTCACCGTAAACACCTAAGTTATATTTTTTCACTGCAGTCAATAGACCTTATCATTTATGAAAACTCTCCATTAATATTTAGGACCAGTTAAAATGACTAATACACAGCCATATGGATTCACCCACCCTACCCTTAGGTAGCTAGAATAGGCTCCAACGCAATGTCCAAATGGCAATGATTCAATGCTTTGATTTACGTTCCCTTTAGTATGTCATTCTCTATTAACTTCGTTCAGTCAAAATATTCTCAAAACTAGAACGTGTAATTGATGGCATGTCATCGCAGATCCTCACGCTCGCTTGGATTTGACCTTTGACCACCACCCACTGATCAGGGATCGATCGCCATATCCTCAATGGTTCTTAATGTGTGCGGACAATGATAAGCATGTATTTTTTAATACAAGTAACAGTACAAAATTTGACAGAAAGTTGTAGTTAACTAGACCATCATCAGCTTAGTGAAATTATGGCGTTTAACCTTATCGCCCGTGAGTTAGTTTTAAAAAATTTCAATTTTTTCATATAAAATGACAATTTGCAGTCCAAGAGAAGACTATTTTTGAAAATTTTCTGCTGGAATTACTGGCTCGCTTTCTGAGCCAGCCATTCCAGTGGTAAATTGTCAAAAATAGTCTCAGGCTCATGGATGGGTAATGGGCTAACTCATGTTGGCATATTATGATAGTTTATAGTCAGACTTTAGAAATTTACAGAAAAACAAAACCGTTTATCAATGAGTTTGGACCTGCTGAAAATCAATGCCTAATCTTACCTGTCTATAACAGGTACATTACGTAACATCAAAGCGCGGTCATTCATGACAGCCTGTGGCTTATGAAAACACATTTCACAGTGAATGTTTTGGTGGTCACAAGATCGCTGAATTTTTAAGATACACGGTCTTATGACCAACTATCTTAAAGAGCTACCACGATGTGGCCTTCCAAATGGGTCCATTATAAACAGTTTATATCGTATAGGTATATTATGGGTGGGAGGGGGTGCTATCTGCTATCATTAAAAGGTGGAGATCGCATAAATATGTAACCCTCACATTTTATCTGACCAGTGATGAAAATAGTTTGGCTAATATGGAAAATGTCTTCCCAAGTCAGAAAACGGATGATTCTTAGTGGGCATGCTTGAATGGAAAAGAAAAGAAAGGAACTAACACCTTCAACTCGACAAATATCATACTTTACATTATTTATATGGTACAAATTTATTTGTTGAATATTTTGAATCCAGTTTGACTTAAAGGTGTTGATTCCATCAAGAGTAAGATCGAACGTATAGTAAAATCGAATTTAAAATATTTAACTTGTTATCCAATATGAGATAGTAGAATGTCAATGTTGAAAAAGGTTAGACGTTTATCGTCCTTCCCTAGAGAGTATTCCTAGCAAGCCTAATACGAATACACGTTTGCCACTGCATAGCTGGGACTGGCGAAACAACGACTTGTTATCGTTATGTAGAGACAGGCAGTAGTTGGATTAATATCTAAAGATTAGAAAGAAAATACCCATTCTGCGATTTGAACGACGTCAGAGTCGAACACCATTATCTTTTCGTATGCGCTTTTTTCACCGAGGACCAGAAAACACACCTACCAATGCACTATAGAACCACACCAAACCACTTCAAACTACAACAATTGCTTAGTAGCAGAAGTTTATCCCTATTACTAACAATCACTCCGACGGCCGCTGGCAATATTGCTACCGCCATACTACTACTACTACTACTACTACTACTACTACTACTACTACTACTACTACTACTACTACTACTACTACTACTACTACTACTACTACTACTACTACTACTACTACTCCTACTACTACTACTACTACTACTACTACTACTACTACTACTACTACTACTACTACTACTACCACCGCCGCTACCACCACCACCACCACTATCACGACCACGACACGGCCAGGACCACTACCACCACCACCACCACCACCACCACCACCACCAATAATAATAATAATAATAATAATAATAATAATAATAATAATAATAATAATAATAATAATATAATAATAACTATTTTTGACACTGATCACTCACATTGTAAAATTTATGTATATATGTTTCCCCATATTCTTGGAGTTAGTCTGGGTGTAAATAAATTGAATTGAATTGTCAGGCTGGTTCGCAGGTTGACAAAAGAAAACGCCCCAAACTGGAAAGGTGTGATAATGATGTGTATGTCGTGTATGTCCTACAAGACCTACAGTATTCTATTCAAATACACTTATTGGCTCACATTTAATGGTTGATTGGAATGAACATTGTAATTGTATTTACAATCCCTTCCAATCTGATCAAGCTATTTCATTCTAAATGCCTGGGATTGGGTGGTTATATATAAAAAATAAATAAAATGTATATTTAAATATGAATTTGACCGAAAGTCGTTATTTTCTTAAGCATCATTAGCTTTCAGTCAATCCTCTGTCAAAATGTTCAACAAACTCAACAAACTATGGCAGCAATAACTTCCAGTCAAATTAATTTCAAAATAATCAACATACTATTTCTTACATAGTATAAAAGTATATAAGGGTCGTTAAAATCTAGATCCCCATCCACTCACCCTCCACCCACCCCACCCACACCCACAAAAAAGAGAAATTTTGTTCAAAATATTTTTAATCAAGTATTTTTAATAATTTCATGTACATTTATATGATGTAAGAAATATTATGCTGAATATTTAAAACTATTTTAAGTCAGCAGCAGTTTCTTGCCAGTTTTGGCGGGTCAACTTAGACAAAATTCCCACCTAAGTCTTTTTGTGTATTTCGATTTGTAAGGTCACCCAGAATCACAAACTAAAAATTCACATCGATCCCTTTTGGGCGGAATTTTTGGCCCGGGTTTGAATTTGAGCATGTTTTTATTTTCTTCTCAAACCGCTTTTATAGATATCTTAAATCTATGTTCACGATCTTCTTTAAACTCATATCTAACATTTCATTTTTCGTATTACCCTTAATAATACATTATTAATGTGTCTCATGATAGATTTAATTTGAATTTGAATTTGAATATCTGGTTGTTTATAATTTTAATAATGTTTGTTCCAGGGTAAATTTAAAAAAATCGTTATCAAGTAAATCAACAGTCATTTCTGTGAAGTCATAATTATACAGAGTGTGTATAATGACTTGACTTCATTCTTCTTCTTGAAACAATATAAAATACACGTGTTTTTATATGCCTTAATACTCCATCCCACTGATTAGACATTTCTAACCCTCGTCGAAAAAATGATACCTTCATGTGGTGTCAAACAGTATTGCCATTTATTCTTATTGATTTAAATTAGCGAGTCCTGGGATTCGGGCGTATACACTTTAAGTAATTATACGAATTTTGTGGTCATATGCACTCGACACCAGTATCATTGATACGATGAGTTGAATTGATTCTACTGATAGTGGCAGTGACTGTGACAGCGCGCATCCTCCTGTGTATACACAAGGAAAACTATGTGATCTGCTTGCAACCATTTGAGAAATGTGACCCTCCAATTCTTGTAAGGAGAAAGGGTCTTGAAACATTAATCCGTTTCAGTAATATTAGATATGACGAAGAACTGTATCGGTATATGGTTAACAAGAGTGACGCTACACCCATGGGCAAGTGCTTGTTCATGCTGGCTGTAGAAAGAGGGTTGCAGGAAGTGGCGCCATCACCCAAAAGATTATGATCCTCTACTCCACATCCATTCGACTGGAACACTGATTACCTCTTATGTGGGGAAGAGGCGATAATAGATAGAAAGCATCAAGAGAGGGATGTTATCAAGTCTGTGCCGACATTAGAGCTAAGGAAAAGTATAGAGGAAACATGTGACAGTAGGTGCGGTCCCTGGTCCCTTCAGACCCGCACTCGCCTCGAGAGTTGCATAAATTTAGTTTCAGAAAAAAGCAGTTTATCATCGTTTTTGCTACAGAAAGTTCATGCGCACATTGCCGACCTCACAGGCCGTGGGGCGACCTGCTGACGACGAAATGGGACATTGGTTTGAAGTCTTGTGCAATTGGCTAGCAAATGTTTGTGAATTAGAATTATACACACGTGTTGATCTTCATGCGATGATGGTGGAGTTAGCAGGTGGTGCGGCAGTATTTTGTCTGAAGACACTGACACGAAAGCTCAACGAGCATTATGGTGAGCATGTATTTTCGCTGAAGTATTGGGTAGTAAGGACGTTGTTTGTTTTCGTAATATGGCAAATTACATCATCAATGCAAAGTGGTACACCGAAAGGCATGAGAACTCTGAACAAGAGGCCAATCGAATCGTAACAGCTGCTGCATGAATTATATTAGAAGAAGTGCGAGAAGCAACCTTCATTAGAGAGAACTATCCCTCAACTGAAGAAATTGGCGATCGGGAAAAGGGGATAGAATTTCCGACACCATGTCCTCGTACCCTCGTCGAAAAAATGATACCTTCACGTGGTGTCAAACAGAGCAGTATAGGCCAAGTAATTCTACAGGCTGTGAAGCCGAGAACTGTGATCACTCCAACATTGTTCGGTTTAGGGGTAGTGATGGACCACATTTTCGGATCGAGATGGCTTATTGATGAACTTCATCAGTTAGGATTTTCAATCTCATATGATGAAGTAAGTCGACACAAACAGTCAGTTATGCAACAGGACAGCATAGAAGAAGTGTGTCCTCCACCAGACCAAACGTTCACACAGGGGCATGTGACAACATAGATCATAATATTTGAGCACTCACTAGGGAAGGTACATTCCATGGAATGGGGGTCATAGCAATGTATTTTGCAGAGAATCATATCTCAAATATCGAATGACGTATTGTGCGACGAGCAAAGGACCTGAGAAGCTACTGAATGGTGTTCTTGACCTTAGCATTACTCCAGACAGGCTTGCTGACTACAAAGAGCTCGTCACACTGGATGAAGAAATGGAAAATGTGAAGACGTTATTTGGTGCTTTATCCAAGACTGCCAACTTATGGATACTGTTTCTAGAATACATCAAAGACATAAATGACTTTATCAGCTTTGAGGGGCTCTGGATGTGGGGAAATCATCTTGTTGCTGTGAGCAAGTTTCTCCACCTCGTTGCAGCAATTGGCCATATACACTATGCTAAGAGTGCTCGTCTGTCTCTTCAGGAAATACAGAAACTACCTACTTCTCACCCATGGATGTATAGGAAATTCGTAGAGGAAGGCTACCATACAGTACGAAGAAGTGATCGTTTATGGTCTGGACAGTGGACTGATCTCGTTATAGAACAGGTTCTGATGAGGTCACTGAAAAGCCGTGGTGGACTGACTCAATGAAGGAGCATGATGGAAAGCATGAGGCATCGGTGGGTCTACACTATGCAAGCATATGCTACTGTGCATGATGCCATGTCAAGTCTGACTGGGAAGCAACACCTTACCAGCGATAAACATGTGGACATGGGAAGAATTAGATGTGAGCATGATTTGCAAGACCTGAGGAAATTATGGAGTGGTTTCAAGTGCACGACCCCATTTGATGCCAATATCCCACAACTGTGATCTTTTGGCAGTGGTCTGACTGGACGGGAAGAGGATGGCATCAACTGTGATGAGCCCTAGAAAGTTGGTAAAGTGTTACAAGAGAGCATGGATGGTAAATTTGCAAATGAAGCATCCATGAAGAGGTCTCAGATGGTACGCACATTAGGTGACCTTAAACTGGGAATCACAATTGATAAACAAAATGTGCAAATTGATCCATCAGGTTTGTTCATGCGACGTACCGCACTGGCGCAAAGAGAAGATGACGATATTCTTCTTTACTTTAGACACGAAATGACTGCAGTTCCTACCTCGTTATTCAAAAGATTTTCGATGAGGAAGGTGGATAAATCAGAATTTACAAGAAAAATACAGATTGATTTGACAAACATCGACGAAACTATATCCCCAGCATGCCTGTGATAGATGGGGGCTGGCTTCTACATTCTATAAGATGGCCAAAAATTACAACATATGTTCAGGTGCATGAACAGTACAGTTCATATCTTGAACACAAGTACAGAATGAGGTGCATTGTGTTTGATGGATATGAGGATGATCTTTCAACCAAGGACCATGAACAAGGTCGACGGCAAATAGGCAAGATATCTTCTGATCTATTGGTGAACATCACAGCGAAGGCACATGCTGACCAGGAGGCATTCCTCTCGAATAGACTCAACAAGACCCAGTTAATTAGCCTTCTGTCAAGTCATCTTCAATCGCTGTTCCATGCCATGAAGATAAGTACGGGAGATGCAGATACACTGATAGTATCAACGCCACTTGACTATCTAGAGATGGTCAGCCAGTCATAGTTGTTACTGAGGACACTGCCATCTTCACAATGCTGCTGTATCACTGGGACGATAGATTGGCAGACATTTTCTTGAAGAAGGAAGTGAAACGCTCAGAACGCAATTGTGCAGTCTCAAGCACGCTGCTGATGTCGCCCCAGCAAAGATACGAAGGCCTATTCTTATAATTCATGTCTGGAGTGGGTGCGATACAACTTCTGCCACATTTGGCCATGGTAAGACGAATCTTCTGAAGGTAATGTCTAAGTCCAAAGGGGTACAGGATTTGTCTGATATAATCAGGAGTTGTGACACATCACAGGAACAAGTTGGCAGTGCAGGAATTAGTCTATTCCATTGCCTCTATCGTGGCAATGAGAAGGGCATGCTTACTTCTCTGAGATATGCCCGATTTATGCAGATGGGTGTGAAGGGAAGTAAGATAGAGTGACAATGACTACCACCAACTCAGCGTGCAGCTTACTTCCACAGCCTCCGCTCTTAGTAATGATGAACTGGACCACAATGATTGGGGATGGAAAGATAAAAATGGGTCTTTATTCCCGATAATGACAGATCTTGAAGCTGCTCCATCGAAGGTACTCAGTTTCATTCGTTGCAAATGCAAACTAACAACAAAGAATCCGTGTGGTACCAAGCAATGCCTATGCAACAAAAACGGATTGAAATGTGTGATCGCGTGTGCAGAGTGTCGAGATCAAATTTGCAGCAACATCGACCATCTGGTAACTATTGATGAAGAAAATGATGGCTTGGACTTATAATCTCATGTCTCAAAGCGTGTGTTAATGAGCATCTCTATGCTATCCTCAGTGATAAATCTTTTTCTTTTTTCGCTGACACCTGTGTATCTCAGCTGTGGAGTGACAAGGAATATATTTTATATTTTCAAATTTGTATTATTTCAGATTGTTGAATGTGGTGTTTTGTTAGAAAATAGCAAACGACGCTGTTTCCCGCTACCATGACACTTTTTCGGATTTCCCACATGATATAAAAATGTCCTCAAATTAAAGTCCGTGTAAGAAATTCTACCCAAATGGGATCAATGGGGATTTCAGTATGGGATTCAGCACCACAAAACCTTAGGTGGGAATTTTGTCACGGTTTACACCCTCAACGACTAGGCTAAAGTATGGCATGGTCGTGGTAGCAATGCATGCTTTATTTCAATGGGTATAACTGATCACCTAGTTCGCTCACGAAGCAGGAACTATTCGATTAGTTTGAAAAATGTCTATGATCGCTGACATGTCTACGGACGCTGCCATCTCATACTCATGGGTTGTAAATTCCTCCCAGGCCACCCAGACTGACATCGCCGCATGCGGACGAACCCACACAGAGCGTGTCATGTGTGAGTGAATTATGAACGCACTTACAAGGTTTAGATATGCGCGTCTCCGAGGTCACCGACAGGTGAGATGACAGCTCTGACGTAGGTTGTTTTTTATTGTTTAGGACAGGCTGCCAACTATGCTGCACGGTGGGTCTAATCGGCGCACTAATCCCTTATTCACAGGGCTCAGACATGGCTGTCAGGGACACACCCGCTACAGGGTTGACATCTGACATCTACTATGTATACTATCAGAGCGTATTCACAACTGAGGTCCCGATACAGGGCCTGACACTCAGAGTGAGTTATTTTACGTCCCCCAGGGCACATACACCACAGGAGACGGGATCGACGGCTTTACGTCCCCTCCGAAGGACGTGTCAGTTGAATGACATATGGGATGGCGCAGGTTCTTACACCTTGATTACATGCCTGAACGCGGGTTCAGGATGAGGATGTTTTCTGCACCGCTCCAATTCCGGTCTGAGACAAACTTCCAGGTGAGCGTTTTTCCTAAAAACTGAATGTATGCGTTACACATGCCTGGACCTACACGATCCTGACTTAATTACGTTCTAGAATGCCGACTCTGCGTTGATGCGACAACGTTGCTGAAGATATGATTGGCGTCATTCAGTAAAAAACTTTTCAATAAATAGTCGTCACACCCATCTATAAATGCTAAAACATTCAATTCACGTGAATAGCAAATCTATTCTCATAGTTTTAAACTCTCGCATACCCGTTGCAACCGACTGAACCCAAAATAATGCGAAATTTATGACAATCTGTGCGAGATGTTCCAACAAGTGAGCTTCATGCGTTCCCCTGTCCTCGGGTCTGTTCGTTTGACCCTCGTACCTAAAACACTGCTAGTGGATATTGTCCCCCTACCTCCCTACCTCCACCCCTTCCTCCCTCCCCATTCCCCTCTCACTCTCTCTCGCTCTCTCTCTCTCCCTCTCTTTCTCTCCCCCCACTCCCCCCCCCCTCTCTCTCTCTCTCTCTCTCTCTCTCTCTCTCTCTCTCTCTCTCTCTCTCTCTCTCTCTCTCTCTCTATGGAAAAAGAGTTCTTGAAAATGTGTTGACTCGAAATTTAACAGCCCCTCAAGAGACTCGGTTTCAAAATGATTACCAGAATATTTTAGTAAATAGCGAAGCCATGTAATTCACCAACCCGGCTTTCTATTAACAGTTCAGGCCCCGTGTGGGTGCGCATGCGTGCGTGCATGAGTGCATTTGTGACACCGACAACAATGACAATGAAAACGACGACGATGATGACAACAACTGCAATAACGATGTGTAAAAAAGCAGCGTTTTTATTTCTGCCGAGATATGATAGTTCCACTATTAGTATACGAGCGTCGAGATGGGTGTACATTCGATTGTCTCAACATAAGTAGAAGGGAACGTAAATTTGATTGTTCGAGAGAGCTTACCATAATAATAATAATCTATTAACTTCAGCGTGAGGTGTTGCATCGGAGCTGTTTGGTCACGTGTGTAGGGTGCATTTGCGGACAAGTTCGGACATTCAACAATGGCGTCGATGATTCTTCTTTTATTTTTACCGCAGATCTACTAACATCATCGGGGGGACGGGTGAGTGTGTGTGGGGGCTGGGGGCTAGGGAGGGGTGGAGTTCACGATAGCATTCACCCTCCAGTTTTTCACGTCAGCTATCCATGCACCCCACCCTCACCCCCGGGGATATTATGTAGTACATCAAGAATGATGCAACTTTTTAAAAGTTTAAAATGAGACGCTTTAAAAATAGCGCCATTGCGTTGTACATTATTCAATGTTTTAAGAATGGATTTCCCCGAGCAATATTTGCCGCAACATGTCGATAATAATGGTTGTACAATAGTCACGTTATACCTGTACGGGGCTGTACCCCTTATGTAGAGGCCTTTCGTGATTAACTCAGTCCATGGTTTTGAGATCGAACGAGTTGAAAAACTACTCTTTAAAGTATCCATGCCATGACTGGTATAACTTTGCATTAATAGATCAAACATGCATCAATATTTCATAAAACATACACCAATTCGCTTAAATGTTCTCTGTTAATAAAAACAACATCTTTGCTTCAATACCTGACAGCCTACCGCCAACACGCTGATCGATTTCTAGCTCAAAATGTATTACGTGTATGGGACGTAGCCACGCTAATATATTTGCTCGGACGCTTCTTACAAGGTAACGTGTATGCCTTCCACCTAAGGTTACGCTGTATGGCATAATGCCAAACTGGTGACGGTGTCAATTTTCAAACCGGTTTGAACTGTATATAGGTTTTATGGGGTGGGTGGGGCCAGGGATGAGTGTGTACAATTATTGTATGTAATAATCTTTAGATAAGCATGAAATGATATTGTCTGGAAACCTTGACCCAAAATACACACGGTGGTGTTAGCGTGATCAACGGGTAATCAGACGGGCGAGGTTCAAATCCCGCTCGACCGTCAGGCGATGATGTGGCGGATGAGCAATCGGTGGACACATAGGCAATCTACTTCACTCCTCTCTCCCTCCACCCCTCCTTCTCTCTCTCTCTCTCTCTCTCTCTCTCTCTCTCTCTCTCTCTCTCTCTCTCTCTCTCTCTCTCTCTCTCTCTCTCTCTCTCAATCAGGAGTATAAATGGGTACCAGTGTAAAACTTGGGAAGTAGTAACAGACTGAAATACAAACCAGCGTGAATGGGACATGAATCAGGGACTCGGTAGACACCAATCAAACAAATAACTTCTGATTACGCCTGTAATTGTTAAAATCTAGCCTCTTACCGACTAACAATAATTTGTGTTCCATTTACAACCGATTAATTCTAATGTGCGAGATTTATCATTTGTTTACGTGTCAAACATCGGATACATACCTTAACTGTTGTTAATCAGTTAAATAATGTGCTATTATTTTTAGACTGCTTGTTGAAAATTGTTGGTGTCCGGAACAGTAAAGCCTTTAAATCAATTACTGTCATTTTGACAGTCTGGTGACAAGCGGTCGTGGAATCATATCGTTTACACATCCCAGTAATGATGGTTTTGTCCTCTTACAAGGGGTTGGTATGATTAGAGCATACGCTATTACGCTGATATAACGCTGGTCGTTAACTTGTGATCTTAGCTAATCATTTAGAATTATCTAAACATGACGTGGAGTACTTAGCTTTGTTGTGATAACTCCCTCATTCAAAAATACAACGCCAATAAAGATGTTTATATTGTATCTGAATTGCGACAATTTAAAAATCCCTCGGAATTCGCGGCGTGGACTACCTCTTGAGATTAGCAGAAGCTTAGATATAGGTAATCATGTGATTTTAATGGAATTGTGATAATTATTCATGCGGCACGAGAGCCGATCTCTCCACCAGGAGTATGACAATACGTACACTAATTAAGTAGAAAATCATTTTATACCCAATTAGATTATGTTAACTCTGGATATGAAACACCAATAGAAAGTCAATCATTTACAATTTTCTAAATATTATCGTGTATGGCAAATATTTCGAAACTAATTAGACTGGGATTTGGTGCTACAAACAACAGCAGCATCTTTTATTCACAATAGTTTCAAAATATTGGAAATATTACCGACAGAGTGCAATTCATCACAAGCAATTTAATAGGAATAGAAAATAACAGAAATGTTGACTGTTCAAATGGGTCTGCGTTTTAACCCTTTACTTGACAAATTTGGTCAATATAATTATAATTGTTTATGGAATTTGCAGAAAAACGAAGATTATTTTTTGAAAATTTATCCCTAGATTGTCTGGTTTCATTATCGAGCCAGTAATTACAGTGGTAAATTGTCAAAAATATACTTCTTTAGTTGTGTAAATTGACAATTCTCAAGACTCTACAGAGGCCGACTTAGCACCAATATTTGTATTTAAAAAAAATAGATTAATCAGTATTGGCTAAACCGAAAACCCAGTTTTTCGGTTTGCGCATGATTACGACGGGTTACAAACCGTCACCATATTGAACTGGTTTATGGTGTGAGATCGGTATATCATGCAGCTCAACTTGCACCGTAATTCCAATGAATATGAGCGAAATTTGCAGTATTTTACACACCTCTTCGATAATGAATTTGGAGCATATAGGTCTGTTTAATAAAGAATAAACAAGTGTGTTCAGTGAGAAAAACTATCCGAGCGAATTACAAACATTGTGTGTACTAAAGGTAATTTCGGCGACACACAATTCAATATCTGGCTTGTGTACTACTGATTCCTATGCACGGCAATGCTAGCCATAATGTGAGTGTCGTAATACATGTTGCTTATCGATTGCCGGAATTGAAAAAGTTGAAATTAGAATTCCCATTTTGCGCATTTTCAAATTAGCATTTCTCGCCCATTTCTTATTGTATGCTCACACTATTTATGTGGGAGACGAATTTTAGTTGTATTTGAACTATATTGTATGAATGTCTATTAAAATTGTGTTGGCATTTAGACTTTATCGTTTCTAAGACGTAATATGCAGAATAAATAGGTACCATTGGTGCCTGTAAAGTTTCAAAGAAGTATATTGATTTAGTTAATCCGACTTGGGACATGGACTCGAGTGCCAAATACTAGCAATCCTAATGTTATGGAACAGGGAATCCTACAGATTATTGTGTTACAACTACTATTCCAGGACAGTAAATCCTCTTCCCAGAACTAGAATGATATTAATTATGGTATCTGTTAAACACTTACGGTTGGCCCAATATAGTTTATATAACATTAATTAAATAATGAACTAATAACAGAACACCGTGTCTGGATCAATTTCAACATATAAGTACAACGTCTCCTTAAACAAATTGTTCTGGAAACGGTAAGTGTGCTCATGGAAGGTTAAAAATGTTTGAGTCATGGGGTGGGGTGGGATGTGTTGGGGTGGTTAATCCTCCAAATTCACTGGAATCATATGGAGCCCCAGAAAATAGGAATCATGCTGGAGCACCATGTCCTCGCCAAACCAATCACTCTTCATCAACAGCTCAATGCCTCTGGGTACGCTGGTAATACCACCTGTTGACACACATATATAACAACCACTGTCCACGGGGCTGACAAGATAAGCACAGTGTGATAGAAGAAGTCCATATGCTTCTTCAATGTGGTGGTAACAACCGCTTATCAGGTGACTCGGGAACGTCTATGGGAATGGGTTGTCTGGATTCTTGAACAAGAATCGGACCACTCTCCAGAAATTCAATCTCTCAGAAGAGCGGCCAATGTCTTTAAATTAAATTTTATACACGGATTCGGATCATTGCAGGATCTGACGAGGCGAATACTGGAAAGGAGAACAGACCAGTCGCCAAAACCGGCCTAACAGTTTCAGGTGCACCTAACGTGTATACAGAGACGTCGATGTGCTGTCTAGAGTGCACATTGCGAAAAGAACTGTAAACTGTAAAACGTTCTCAGCACAATACACGTATTTCTTCCATTTTTAACAGCAATTCTATGGTATTAAACTTCTGACGTGTGCATTTGATCGCAATATGGGGAGGTGATATGGGATCCATTTAATGAGATGGCTACAGTTTGACTCAAATAAAACGGAACAACTATTCCCCACTGTTGGAAAGTCGTCAACTCTACACATGTGCACTGGCAATCAAACTTAGGCAAGAAAAGCACGTGGAGTTACCGAATCAGGTCTAATATATACTAGACGCCTCTCAACTTCTAGAAAAAGGGAGGAATCGAGACAAAGACCCAATCAGACACCAGGAACGAATCAGGCCACAGGTCATGTGGCACATGTCTGACACGTCCAGGCAACATTCACTCAAAGCTGGAAACTTCAATCTCGCATAACTCTCTAACTACTGCTCCGATTCAAAAACGGTTTGCAGATTCGGAATTCGACATTTAAAAAGTCTAAGCGTGCCCTTCAAAACCGCTGTTTTAAGGAAACGCCATTTAATCATTTATCTCCTAATTTTCGTACTGGTTCAAGTACACGTGCCATGTAGGTCAGCTAAGAATAGCCGCTGCCTCGTGAGTTCAAAGATGGTGGGGAATATGCCAGAACAATTGGGTATTTATTATGCATGATAAATAACCCGATCAGAAGGCTAGAACCGTTCCTATTTATTATGCATAATAATTCGCATTATTATGCATAATAATTCGAATTATTATGTGTAATATATTGACCAATCAGAAGGCTAGACTCTATCTGATTTACTATACATAATAATTCGAATTACTATGGACAGAAATTCGATGTATTATGTGTAATAAATCAACCAATAAGAAGGCCAGAATCGTTCCTATTTATTATGTGTAATAATTCGAATTATTATGTTTAGTAAATTGACCAATCAGACGTTTAGAATCTCTCTGCCTTATTATACATAACAATTCGAATTATTAGGTGTAATAAATCAACAAATCAGAAGGCTAGAATAGCTTTTATTTGTTATTGATTGGTTGATTTA
This sequence comes from Chaetoderma sp. LZ-2023a, assembly GCA_034401795.1. NCBI lineage: Eukaryota > Metazoa > Mollusca > Caudofoveata > Chaetodermatida > Chaetodermatidae > Chaetoderma > Chaetoderma sp. LZ-2023a. The sequence continues at coordinate 155,191,447 of CM067369.1, read as the reverse complement.
ATGTATGATTACTGTATTCTGCGGCTGCAGTAGTAGAAACATCCTACATCTGCAATCAGTCCTTCTTCGCTTTGGCCCACTGTGTCTTGTCCTCAGCCGAAATCCTTAGCTTCCTCAGGTCCATTCTTGTCTTGACTGTGCTGCATCCTGCTTTCTTGAGGTCACCTCGTAGCACGCTTAGCAGATTTATGCAATGATGTCCTCTCCTGGCTTTGTATTTGCGGGCTCCGAGCAGGGCGAATTCCAAGGCTCTCTGCGCTGGTGTATCTTCTGGCATTCTTAGCACATGTCCAAACATGGACCATCTTTGCTTGGCGACTTTTAAGACAGCGGCGACGTATTACACATCTTGTATAGTGCATCGTTGAAAATTATGCTGTCTGGCCATCGGTGTCCGGTGATGGTACGTAGGTGTTTGCGGTGGCAGGCATCGAGTTTGATTAGAGCTGCCTTTGGAGCTGCCCAGCTGTTACAGTTATACAGCATCAATGATACACAGGTTGCATTGTATAAACGTAGCCTTTTTATCAAGGGCATCTTTGATCTACGAACGCGTAGCTTCCAGAAGGACTCAAACGCTATGTTCCCCATGACACAGTGTGCAGCAATGTCAACAGTACTGCAAAGCAGTGAGCCAGCATTTTACTTTTCCTCCATGGTTCGCCGCCACGAAGTGGATCATCATTTTCTTTAGTTTCATGATTTGGAAATAGGTATATGTTGGTGAACTCTGTTTTGGATTCATTAATAAATGTTTAGTTTTCCTGCAGCTATTGGGAGAAGTTCGTTAATGGGGGTTCTTTTCCTCGTCTATGAAGTCAACATCGTCGGCATATTCCATCTCTAGTGGCATAACCAGTGTTGACACTGGGGTGGGGGGTGGAGGGGGGGGGGGGGGTTGGTCTTGTGGAACTTTCCTGCACGGGTTTCAATGCAGCAGCAAGGTAACAGGTGAAAAGCACCGGAGATGGACCATCTGCTTGTGGGGAGCCGATTGATGTCTCAAACTCTACAGACTTCACTGACTTGACTTGTACTCTCCGCTTGGTGTCTGCAAGCTGTAGTCTCATGGGTCGTGGGTCATCTTCATTGCAACTTGCCTGGCATAGTACATCGAGGATCTTTGAGCGTTTAATTGTGTCGAAGGCTCGTAACATGCCAATGCCCATGTTGTGGAAATCCCAGTGTTTGGACATGACTACCGATACAAGCATGCGTTGGGCTCATATAATGTCTGCGCAGCTGCATCCACGTTTGAAGCCACTTTGACATGATCCGGTGAAGTCATTGATCTTGTCTCAGATGCGGCATAGAGTAACATTGGATAGGATTTTCCATATGCTGTTGGGGAGCACAATGGGCCACAGATTGGCTGGGTGGCGAGGTGTGTGGTGCAGGTGGCATTTCGGGCTTGGGTGGTGCGATAAGTGTGCCTTGGCCTACAACATCGATAGGAAGGTGGTGCATAAAAGCTGAATTGATTAGGTGTGTGATCGGTTTTGAGATAATGTCACTTGCATATTTGAATAGTTCATTGCTCATGCCATCAGATCCAGATGCACGTTGATTTTTTTCAGGGCTTTAAGTGCCTTCTCAACTTCTGCTGTTTTAATTGGTGTTAGTAATGGTCTGGGGCCTCCTGAAAACGGGTGCAAGGACTCGTCATCCTGGTCAGTGAACTGTTCCTTGAACCATTCTCGAATCGCAAGGCCTTTCCCTGGTGAATCCCGATAAAGTGTCCTTCAGAGATATGTACAGTGAGTGGTGGTATACAGTCAGTAATTCTCAGGGCTCGGACTGCCTGAAACATTTTGTGACAGTCATCCCTGAACAGCAAGATCTTTTAAGTGCTCGCGAATGTGGCGCAGAATGTTATTGCTCTCCCAAAACATAGTTTGGTGCAGTCTTCACTTTGGCCACTTTGATAGATGCGTAGCTGTAACACCTTCTGCTCTGGTGACAGTTTTACTACTAGAGGGTCGTCAGTATACCTAGTTTGGTTGTTTTTAAGAACACCTATGGTGCTGGTAGCTGATGATAACATAGATTTCAGTATTTAGGTTAGGGCTTCGTTTGGATCGGATCTGACGTCGATGTTAGCTATCTATTCCCCGAGGGCCTTTTTATATGACATCTGAGTATCAGTGTCGCTGATGAGCTTGGGTAGGATTTAGGTAACTCTACCCTTTTGCCTACTATGACGTTTTTATATTATTTTCATGTGAAGGCGTGTAATGACTGGCTTATGATCGGAATAGAGGTCTGTGCCTCCATAGGAACCAGTATTCCGAAGTAGAGGTTTTGCTTCTGTCTTGCATAGTAGGAAGTCTATTTGGTCTATTTGGTTGACAAGGTATGTGGTTTTCTGTTGCGTGGTTTTCTATTGCGCTAATATGCTATTGTATGTTTCCTCATTTAAGCATGGCTCTTGAAATTTCATTACTGGCAGTAAAATAGACCTGACTTAGTGGAGGAACATCTGCGAAAGGGACAGTACAAATTCAAGAGCAGGAGAAACAATATATTATCTAGGATAAAACGAATTTAAAAGTATTTCATTAGCTTTAAAATAAAGTTATGTCATGGATAAGGACAACCTTAAAACAAATGGTAATAAATAACAAATAATAGGTTACAAAAGGAATAACTTTTATCAATTAAAAGACTAATTTCTCTTTATAAAAAAACTGACTATGCGAAAAATACATGGAAGAGGATGAAGATGATCCAAACGGTCAACAGGATCATGTCAACAGTGGCGCTAGCAAAAATTAGGCAGGAGACAGGACCTTTGGAATAGCATCAACGATACGATAAAAATGACTAAGACGGATAAAAATATCAACTGTTCAAATTTATAAGAGAAACAACCCTTAATACAAGATGTACAGTTGTATATTGTCACTAAGGTGTCCTTTATAGACATGCTATTGTAGCTCGCCGGGCGGTGTCGGGCCGTTCCGATGTCTCATGTCGACACGCCGCACCGTAAGTGCATGACGAGTGATGACGCTGGTTAGCATCAGGTCTCGGGGTGATGGACCGTGAACGAGACTGCCCTGCGGGAAACAAAAACTGGCTCCTAAGGCCGGTGGAACTCAATCATTCCGGTGGGGCCGTGTGACCATTGTCGCGAACATTAAACACAATGGTCTCATCCCAAGAGTTTGTGTCACCAGTATGCCCGTCCATAGCAATTTCGTGATCTATGGACTTACAAGATTTAATTTTGTGACCTAAAAATATAAGTCTATGCAATGTGTTTACCTAAAATATGCTAGATAAAGCTACAATAAGAGCATACAAAAATACAAGACATAGAGGCAGGTAGATGAACTTTTAAACATGGGGCTCCCGGAGGTACCACACAGACTCATAGGTCCGCAGAGGTATCCCCACAATGGAGGCTCCCGTACATGAGACATAGGCATTTAACTTAATTTAAGTTATTATACCTCTAAGCTGAAAGGAAGAAGAATATCTCAGACAAAGTGTGATGTGTCTCACGCGGGCACTACTCCTAGTGCAAGTTAGGTTGAGGAGTATTATCCTGGCATGGACCATCGTCGCTGAATCTTTTCGAGAGGCAAGTGCCTTGCGCGGGCCTCCGTCTCAGGAAGGTGCTGCCATGGCGTAAAGTGGGATAAGAGTAGCAGGCAAAAATGGGCCCACTCTAATAGTTAAACAAAAATGCGGTGGTAAGAAAAGACCATACCTAGTGAGATTATGACTATAGGGGTGCGTACTGTTTTACGTGAAGATGGGACAGAAGATTCCAGATGGATTCCTTCGTCACCGTCTTATGTGATTCCTAATATGCTGAGTTAGTAGTTGCCACTTTATTTCTGCGGGCCTTCTGCTCTGCTTAATCCCCACTTGTACCGTTTGGCCTTCCCGGTGTGGTTCCCTGTCCCCACCACGCCGGACGGACGCCCAGTTCCCCACACAGGATGCAGCCTAGGCTAGGTACCTCTCCGTACATGCCTGAGATAAAGATCTGTCCAAGTTATGGGACCATAATCCGGGACAGTGTCAAGATGCACACTGACGACTCCCTAGCCAAGCGAACACAGTACTGGGCGCCAATAGGGTCATCTTGGCAAGGGGCCGTATCCCCGCATAGACCGTACCATGGAGGTGATGTGTGCTAGACACATCGCTACTAAGGCCTTCACGTAGATCGTACTTTGACGTCATTTTAGCTGAGAGGCCCTGTGCGGATCAGACGGATCATCCACCCCACGGGTACCTGGGCGCCAGACTGCTCTACTCGTCTGGCAAGTGACAGGTTACACCGTCTCATACACATATCCTCCTGCTTCCCAAAGAATCACTTTTCATGACCTCTGATCACAGGAGACATGACTCGCAATACGAACGCTTGCCATAGCCTGACTGTACATTGAGCCATCTTGATCACACAGATGAACTGACATGATCAAGACGACCGGCCGGCGACCCAGTCGATAGTGATCACCATCTGAGCTCACGCTCAGGGGCAACCGATGGTCTGATCCGTACCTATCTGCCAACAGAATACGAACTTTGACCATTTTTCCCGGCCTTGCCTGCAGGGCCTCCGACAAACCGTGTTCTGAAAGGGTTTGCAGAGATCTGTAGTGCCCTGGGTGAGGTTTGTCGCCTCTTACCACGCATGTCCACTTACTGGGATTGGATGAACCAAAAATCTCAGCAGCCCGAACAATACGCCGACGAGACGGTACCACAGTAGGATGTTAATTCATCCTTCGTTAGACACGGAGGCCTTCAGTATGTCCTCTGCACTATAACAACGATTTTATGTGTACCCGGACCCTTGCGGGCCCACTGCCGCCTGTTAAAAGTGCACCTTTGAGGAGCCTATCCCTCTCGGTCACTGTTTAGTTGATTTCAGAACAAGACTTATTTTAGGCCGCAACTGGCCGATAACTACCTAGCTATTAGACATCAATACTGCATACAGCGATCTTACATATTACGAACTGGGTGAGAATCCGGACATTCCGCCTTCCAACCACGTGAAACATTACAGGACATGGTTTACATTTCACGGAAGCATTGTTAGGCCATATCTCCTATCGTTATGGTGGGGGGTAAGAGAGACGGATGCACATCGTAATGTCCTTCCCGTAAGGGCGTTGCAGATCTAAATATCATGCCCAGACATATAAATATAATAATAATTAATACATGTTTTCGCAGTGCTTTCCTACATTGGCTTAAAGTACTATCTACTAAGTATCCGAAGATACACGGGAATGCGTGTGTGTGATACCGCACCGTAGCCATCACCGCTCGGAAACCACAGCAAAAGATACGATGGTACTACGTAGTGAAGAAAGTTCCCATACACCGATGGTATGGATGGAAAGTTTAAACAACCCGATTACTAGCGGGGGTTGTCAGATGTGGATGAAGATACAAAACAAAGCGTCACAGTGTTGGGTACCTCAACCATCTCTGAAGACGCACCGGGCAGAGTTCACTTGCTATGGTCGAAAGTCGAAAGAACCCACACGATTAGTGTGGCGGCGTTGGAAATACCACTTTTAGGCGTGGCTGGCAGATCCGGCAAGTCATCCACCAAAGAACATCTGCCTCTACATCTGTAGATTCACATTATCAGGCCGCAAAGGCCTCACCACAAGTTTGTGTTCCGAATGTAGATGTTGTATTCGTGAACGTTCTTATCAAAAGTTTCCAAACTAGTCCCGTAAAAGGGGAGTTCCAAATTGTTTTAGTGCGGTGGGTTGGAAACTGTACTCTACGGAATAAAAACAAGACGCATAGCAGAGAAAGACGTGTGTTGTGCTTGATAATAGTTGGTGCAGCTCCAACCTGTTCGGCCCCTGGCCGAGGATGCTCTCGATCTCTGGATCGCTTCTCCTTTTATACTCTCCGTGACGTCACAGGCGCAGGCTTCGTCCACTCACCACAAGTTTGTGTTCCGAATGTAGATGTTGTATTCGTGAACGTTCTTATCAAAAGTTTCCAAACTAGTCCCGTAAAAGGGGAGTTACAAAATTGTTTTAGTGCGGTGGGTTGGAAACTGTACTCTACGGAATAAAAACACGACGCATAGCAGAGAAAGACGTGTGTCGCGCTTGATAATAGTTGGTGCAGCTCCAACCTGTTCGGCCCCTGGCCGAGGATGCTCTCGATCTCTGGATCGCTTCTCCTTTTATACTCTCCGTGACGTCACAGGCGCAGGCTTCGTCCAATCACCGCTCGATCAACAGCCAATCAGAGCGTCGCTAATAATAGTGTCGTAGAACATTCTAGAAGCTTTGTGTCCACGTGGTTATGACGTCAGGGCAATATTTTGAAGATAATCAAGAAGAGTTTTTCCTGGATAACTCATTTCTCAACCGATTTTGAAATGGTTTACAGATTCAGAAAGCCCGTCGAATTCTGGTCTTGATTAATGCCAGATTTAACGGGATCAGACAATCAATAAGAATTACAGAGTACCAGCTCAGTACACTAAAAGCGCCATTCTATCTAGGTCACAACTACGTGCTTCATAGAAACAGCGTCGCGCGCATGCGCATAATGCGTTTTAACGAACTTAGTTGTTATTCGACACGCTCTCTCTCCCATAGGCCTGTATACGCTTATAGCTCTACCCAGAGGGGCGTGTTCCGGAAACGAATACTAGACGGGCGGCACGTACCCAGCTTAGCTGGTACGGCCGGTACCCGACCGGTCGATCCGAACTACACCATAACCTACTGTCCTATCGACGGTAATCGATCTCAACACTGAGGGAGGACTATAAGAAGGGGTGCTGGTGAGGGTGGTGTGGGTGGTGGTGGTGGTTTTAGTGGTGGTGAGGTAGGGAGCTGTATGGCACTGTAGACCAACCAAATGTATCCTAACCACGTAGGTGATTTCCCAGATTTTAAAACGGGCTTACAATCTTTCGACCACTTATTTGTATAAATCGTATGTAACACGATTGCTTTCTGAAGATTTACGCGATTAGTGTGTCAACTAAACGAAAAATTATTAACCGGCCGGATAGCGCATTGTCAGTAAGCGCAACCCCCGAAAACAACATAAACACTACGTCACGCCACTTGTTATAATATGCAGGTTCTGCGTGGTGCCAAGGACGTGTCTGATCTAGTAGGAAAATGGGACATTAGAACTGCTCGCATTTTCACAAATTTGTAAAGTTATTATTAGGGTCATAATCTACAGAGCCAGACTAAGGCAAGGGCGAACGGAGCTACAGCCACGGCTTCGTTTAATGTGTAGTTCTACACAATGTGTGCAGTTCTAAACAAAAATAGTGTTCAGTTGTAAACTTCTAAAAATACAGTTGTTTATTGATCTAGGCTGATTTTTACTCCATCAATAGGGTTTGTGGATATGGAGTTTGGACAACCAAATTTAAAAGCCAAAAAACAAAATTGTATCCTTTGTCACCAAATTAATTTCTACATTATCCCCTTACTGACCCTTTCCAATTTATCCATCAATCATATGACGTCATAATCAACTACGTGACGTGTAAGATGACGCCATAATCAATGACGACATGAATGATGTAGATAGGTTCATCACGAACGCTTAATTAATGACGGACTAAGCATTGTTGTACGATTTATTGTCTTTACTATTTAATAAACATGCTATTGAATATTATAGGCAGCAACAGCACCTAGTCAAATTAGTTGCAAAATATCCAACAGCTTACCCATATAGTTTTCTCGAAATTAATAGTCAGGGAATTCAGAGATAGATCGATCCCAGCACAGGCGAAGCGTGAATGTAGCTCAGCTAGAGATGGGCGGGGAATAGCTAAAACTGGACTCCTCCATTGCTAAGTAAGTAAAACGGTCTTATACCTTTTGTCTTGAGAAATGTCCATTTGCAGACCAAGAGAAGAATATTTTTGTAAACCGAAACAAGAATAACCGGCTAGGTCAATAGAATGATGTAAATCATTCCAGTGGTTAGTTTTCAAAAACATTCTTCTATTGGGTTTGCAAATTCGCATTCAGTTAATACTTAAATTTATCTAGTAAGGGTTGAGAGTGACTAAACCATGTATCGGGCCCTGATGAGGTGATAGGTAGTACAAATTCCGTCACTTAAAAAGAGTCAACATATTCTTTCAGTTTTATCTTCTTAGGTTGTGCTTCATGGAGTCCTCTTCTGAGTCGTCCTCCTGCTCACCTAGATGTGAATACTCTGGGAAAGTATGGTTGACATTTGGCTTGTGGCCTTTCTCTGACTCGATGTTGTCTTTTGGTAATCCAGTGAAGTAACTCTTTTTGGAGGTTCCTTGACAGAGGAGGTCGTACGTTATAATGAACACATAATTATGTAATTTTTTTCATTTCAGGTTCAAGCTTGATCTGCCATGCGATTTCAATATGGTTGCTGGCACTAAATATTCATTCAACGTCAACCCTATGTAGATTTGCTTCTAAGATTGTAGCTAGGACTATTAGCACATTCATATGATGTTCTGATTGGAAGAATATCTTCAGAATTTCACTGAAACTTGTCTTTCGGACAAATACAATATTAGGCAACCCAAGTACATCGTTATATTCGAGTCCGCGTTGTACTAAATCAAGATCGGACAAAAGTATCCAATGTATCTCATTGAGATTTGCTTCAGGTTTTAATTTTGCAAAAAGGGTTGATCACTGAAGTGATTTTCAAATATGGAAAATCTTTGTATGTGAAATTCACGCAGTGCTTCACTGGCCTGTGAAATAGCAATTCCCCATACTTCCAGCAAATGCGGATTCTGATGGTGATAGATATTTCAGCTTGTTCAATCTAACTGCTTCCTTATGATAACATTATTCAAATGTTAATTAATTGTAGCTTTACGAAAAATTGTCCCATCCTCATGAGCAATACGTGGACTTTTTCTAATTCTAGCAAACAACCGCACTGTTACAGGAATTCATGTGAAGCTTTACATTTAACACAATGCCGACCATCTTTATGAATATGAAAAAGGAAAGGTGTTTTCTCTAAGTTCTACGGAGATGACGTGCACTGTATGAAAAGTATGTCAGTGTGACCTACTTTTCACAGTTCACTGAACATTACAGAAAATGTTTGTCTATGCTGCAGTTTCAAGAGACTGTATACAGGAAATAAGCTTGTTTGATGGGTGCACTATACAGAAGGTATGTTTCATATGAAAATTATGTCAGTGTGACCTACTTTTCACAGTTCACTGAACATTACAGAAAACGTGTGTCCGTGTTGCAGTTTAAAGAGACTTTGGTATACAGGAAATAAGCTTGTTGCATGGGTGCACGACGCAGAAGGTGTACTTCATATGAAAGGTATGTCAGCGTGACCCTACTTTTCACAGTTCACTAACCAGCAGAGAATGTTCGTGTGGACTGTAGTTTCAAGAGTTTCTGGCATACCGGATCTAAACTTGGTGCATGGATGCATTATACTCTCAAGGTGTAATTACAAATGAAAATCTGGTCAGTAGGACCTGCTTTTCAAGTTCACTGAGCATGTTTTTTTACCTACTTTTCATTGTTCACTGAACAGTATAGATAATGTTTGTGCTGACCATAGTTTCAAGAGTTTCCTGCAGTCTGCCTTCGGGGAGCATCCATTAATTTACTGATATGCCTTGTTGAAATATAGTTCGGATAGCTCCTTCGAAACCATTTGGCGGAATTCAATCATCTTTGTAATGTGACCTAGGCATATGACTGGGAGAATGCAGGACGAAATTTACGTTAGATTCTGCCTGTATGGTGGGGTTGGGGCAGGGTAGAATTGGGGGGGGGGGCAGAAATCAAATTTGGCGGAATTAAACCAAATTCGGCATGTTAGTTACCCATATGATTGCGGACTATGAGGTGATGTCTACACTAGGGTCTGCCTACAAGTTGGTTATGAGGCGGTGTATGGGGCAGTAATGGCAGACAGGGCTGAGGCATCGCGATTTGCGATGGTATGCTATCGACTATACATTCTAGTTGCTATTATTACTCACACAGTCAAAGGCAGGTATGAGTAGTGCGATTGGTCCCGTCTGTTTGTTTGTTTGTCTGTCTGTCTGTTTATGTGTCGGTCTGTTTATCCACGCGATATCCTCGGAATCTGAGAAGGAGGAATCACCAAGTTTGGCATATCTATTCATATTGTAGACGACTAGGCAGAAAATCACATGGGTGTCAAACGAACAGTCAAATATCTAGGTCACTAAATGCATACCCATGAAATTGGGAACGTAAGTAGACAGAATCACCAAATTTGACACATCCATCCTTATTATACGTGTCTAGAAGTTCTATGGGTTTCAGGACAACGCATTCAATATATATATATATGTGTGTGTGTGCGTGCGTGCGTGCGTGCGTGCGTGCGTGCGTGCGTGCGTGCGTGCGTGCGTGCGTGCGTGCGTGCGTGCGTGCGTGCGTGCGTGCGTGTGCTACGGTGTCACGAAGTGCAGTGTGTGTTACGGTGTCACAAAGTGCATACCGGAATACACATTTTGGCTATAACGCTCGAGGACTGCAAGAAGGCAGTATCACCAGATTAAGGACACATGTCCATTTTATGACAGTTTATGATTGTTTTGAGTTTGAGGTCAACCGATCAACTATCTAGATCACGAGTGGGAGTGGGGCCCGGTAAGGGGAAGAGAATATTGCGGTCCAAGCATTCCATCCATCCATCCGTCCGTCCATCCACACACACACACACACACACCCCGCCAGCCCACCCATCCGTCCATTCGTGCGTACATGCATGTGTGCGCGCGTGTGTGCGTGCATGCATCTGCCTCTGTCGCGACCCGTGTCCGCGCGTGTGTGTGTGCGTAAGTGCATGCGTCGAGTATGTATTAAAAACCTGCCATATGGTAAAGACTAACACAGAATAACTGCCATATGATAAATAATAATAATAATAATAATAATAATAATAATAATAATAATAATAATAATAATAATAATAATAATAATAATAATAATAATAATAGGAATTACATGGAATAACGAGCATAAACTATGGAATAACGGCCATTTGATATGGAATAACATGGAATATCGGGCATATGATAGTCGATAACAGTCAATAACAAGCCTACAATATAGAGTAATATGCATTAACGGCCATTTGATAAGGAATAACACGGAATAACGGCCATATGATAAGAAATAGCACGGAATAACGTCCAAATGATATGGAATAAAATGGAATAACAAAGCCTATGGTATGGAATAACAAGGAATAACGACCCTTTGTTATGGATTAACGTCCATTTGATACGGAATAACATTGGATGACGGTCATATGATATGGAAAAACACAGGATAACGGTCAATTGATATAATTAACATGGAATAGCAAGCCTATGAGATGGAATAACGGGGTATAACAGCCACTTGAACTGGAAAATCATGAAACAACGGGTATGTGATGTGGAAAAACAAGGAAAATAGCGTGCCCATAATATGGAATAACTGTCATTTGAAATGGAATATTTGAAATGGGATAACATGAAACAATCAGGCAAAGATATGGAATAGCATGGGTTAACTGTGTCGTTATTCCATGCTATTCCATATCATAGGCTCATCATTCCGTGATATTCCATATCATAGGCTCGTCATTCCGTGCTATTCCATATCATATGGTCATTAGCCCATGTTATTCCGAATCATAAGTTCATTATTCCCTGTTATTCCATATCATACGCTACCTAATCTGTGTTATTCCTTATCATATGACCATTATTTCATGTATTATATGACGATTATGCTGTGTAATTCATTACCATATGACCATTATGCCATGATATTCCATACCAAGTCACCACTATTTCATGATATTCCATATCACAGGTCCTTTTATTCCATATCATGTGGCCATCATTCCAAATTATTCCATATCAATTGGCTGTTGTTCCATGTAATTCCACATCATATGGCTTTTTAGTGCTATAGATCGTTATTATTTTTAGGAAGAACTGGTCCGATTTCCATAGGCTCGCCATGCTCAGAATGAAAATCCAGATCTTGATCTTGTTGTTATTGTTTTCGCCCGCACGCTCTTCACTCCTTTTGTATTGCACACAAGACTGTTTCTCAGTAATATATAGCTCTACATTTCAAGGATTAGGCAGGCCTACTTGTAATGACTATGTGCACGCCTTATCCTGCTTCAATACATATGCGGTGTTGAAGCAATTTCACCTGATAAAACTACTGTCAGACTATTTGGTTGTCGGACTACTTGGTTTGTAAATTGTCTGCTATGGCCGACTGTTGGGCTGTCGGGATACTAGATGTATTTTTTGGACTATTGGACTGTCGGACTATTAGGTGGTCGGACTTGTGAGGCGTCTCCAATTTTTGTGTCGGTTCGTTGACAAGTAAACCATCAATATAGGGTATGGGGGAGAGGGGGGGCAGGATGTTGTTCCTGTCCGCCAGCACATGCTCCAAGAACCCTATACAACTAGGCTACTACCATCAGACGACTGTGAAATAGTGTGGCGCATTTGAATAAGAATGATGTGCTGGCACAATGCCATTCTATGAGTAGGGCGATGTATTGAATAATGTATTGATAATCTGTCATGCTCTTTCCCATCACATTTATTTATCTCCAGTTTCGGATAACTGGAAATTCAAAATTAATCGATCTTCTGACCAATGGCCTCTCGAAACAGCCGACCTTCGAAACACTAGATCTTAGGACTAGTGAATAAACACTTTTTCATTATATCCTTATATCGCCAAACCACCCATTGCCCAATTTTATCCGTTCACATCCTCTATTATGGAACTTCACATCTCGTGTTATGGAACGTTAATCATTTGTAAGCTAAACCCTATCAAGTCTCTTTTACACTATATTTATTTTGTTCCATTCTTTAAAAGACACCCCACTGTATTCGATTATGTTGCTGACCTGATCTTCATATGCAACACATCTTCAGCGTACAATGCATACATACACCAAGTTTAATTCTCATATATCAAACAAGAGGCCCAATGGGTCTGTATCTCTCACATGCAACATCGGCATTTCAACTAGAAAGGCCATCAACAATAAGTAGTTGAGCAGAATTGTAACAAGAAAACAGATGGCATGTTTCTTTATGTATCAACCTCTTTTGAACAAACTTTAATGGCCCTAGTCATATCTTCGTCGTTTTCATGAAAACCAGGCCATCCAAGATGCCTGCTAAAGCATTGAACAAACTTGTTTCATCTAGATAACCTGTCATGAGTTTTGAATCAAACCCCATGCGGATTCGGAAAAGAAGATTTTTAAAGGCATTTCAAAAATCCAAGATGGCCGCCAGGCAAATTACCGACCAGCTTCATTTGAACAAACGTGTATCTCTATGCCCTAAATATGTTTTCTGCCAATAGTACTTGAAATTTCTAATTGCTTTAATACATAGAGGTTTCTAGTTGAAAACTGATCCATGATGGCCGCTAAACCGTTTATCCGACAGTTTCGAAAATGGCAAATTTGAAATCAGAATACCCAAAAACATATATAAAACCAATTTCGACTTCAAAATTCGTCAAAATAAAAATATTCAATATGGCCACCAAAGCATGCTACATTTTTGATTGACCAACGACGGCTATACTTTTTTATGGATCAACTTCCCTTGAACAAACTTTAATGACCCTTAGTCTCTAATCAAATCTCCCAAATTTCATCCTGATCCTTCAGCGGTTCTGGAGAATTCGTTTTCGGAAAAACTAGTTCATCCAATATGGCCGCCGAACTATATGGCCAATCAGGTTCTCTCGAATAAACTTATGTCAGCTGTTGCCCTATATCATATCTAGTGAGTTTTGGATCGATGCGTCAAACGGTTTCAGAGATTTAAAAATATATTTCTAAAAATTGGCCAAAAATCCAAATTGGCCGACTGGCTTCATTTGAACAAACGTGAATCTTTATGCCCTAAGGATTGTTCCTGCCAATATAATTCAAATCGACCCAGAGGTTCTCTAGAAGACATTCTAAATGTACTGTTGCTTTAGTATGGGAGCCTTTGGCGGGAAAATGATCCAAGATGGCCACCAAACCGTTTATCCAACAGATTCGAAAATGTCAAATTTGACATCAGAATACCCAAAAACATATAAAATCAATTTCGGCCTTAAAATCCATCAAATAAAAAAATCCATGCTACACGCTACAGTTTGATTGGCTCAAGTTTGCTAAGGGAAGTTGATCCGCAAAATAACATGGCCGCCGTGGCCATGTTATTTTATGGATCAACTTCCCTTGAGCAAACTTTAATGGCGCTTACTCTCTAATCATATCTCCCAAATTCCTTCAGGGGTTCTGGGAGAAGAAGTCGTTTTCACAAAACTAGCTCATCCAAGATGGCCGCCGAAGCATTTGGCCAATCAAGTTACCTTGAAAAAACATGAAAAAACTTGGTTCAGCTCTTGGCCTAGATGATACTTCATGAGTTTTGAATCGAGCCCACAATCTCTACGGAGAAGATTTTTAATGACGTTTCTAAAAATCGTACCCTAAGGATGCTTCCTGCCAAATATAATTGAAATCGGCCCAGTAGGAAGAAGTCGTTAAAAAGGAAAAGTTGATGGACGGACACACGACGGACGGTCGCCACGGCATAAGCTCACTTGGCCTTTCAGGCCAGGTGAGCTAAAAACTCTTGAAACTAAAGCTCATGCAAAAACATTCCATAAGGTTCAATGAACCATGAAAAATAGGCAACTTACTTTTCATACGCAACCTATTTTCAGAGTCGGCCTCTAATGCATCCATAGACCAAGTTTAATTCATGCATAGGCTACCGAAAACTTTTGAAACTACATCCCGAACAGAAATTCTCTGTAATGTCCAGTGAGCCATGAAAAGTAGCGCATGCTTACCTATTTTTTCAAACACAACACACATTCAGGGTATAATGCATCCAGAGGCCTACGCCAAATTTAGTTCATGTACTGCCGTATATAGAAAACCTCTTGAACCTACAATCTGGCCCAAGATTTTCTGTAAAGGTCAGTGAACTCTGAACAGTGCGTCAGGCTGGCCTACTTTTCATACACAACACACGCTCATCCTGTAATGCATCAATATACAGAGTTTTGTTCTTGTACTACAGTATATCAAAAACTCTTTAAACTACTGCCTGGACAAAAATTTCTATAATGTTCAGTGAACGGTGAAAAGTAGATCAAAAGCATGTTCTGTGAATTTGTAAAAATACTGGCCTACTTTTCATACCTAATAGTCCTAATACACTTTCAGTATACCAAAAACTCTTGAAACCTACAGCACACACCCACCCGCCCGCCCGCCCGCACGCACGCACGCACGCACGCACGCACGCACGCACGCACGCACACACATTTTCTGTGATATTCAGTAAACCGTGAAAGGAGGAGTCACGCTGACCTACTTTACATACGCAGCACCTCTTCAACGCACGCACGCACGTACGCACGCACGCACAGAGAGAGAGAGAGAGAGAGAGAGAGAGAGAGAGAGAGAGAGAGAGAGAGAGAGCGAGAGAGAGAGAGAGAGAGAGAGAGAGAGACAAAGAGAGAGAGAGAGAGCATCCGCGTACACTCACTTTAGTTTCCGTATGCAAAAAAAACCTATTGAAACTACAGCCCGGACAACCATTTTCTGTAACGTTCAGTGAACCGTGAAAGGTAGGTTAAAAGTGGGCAATGCTGACATACTTTTCATGCATTGCATATCTCTGTACGATGTATCCACATAGCAAGCTTCATGATCATACATATGAGTCTTGAAACTATCGCCCAGACAGACTATGCTGTCTGGCCATCGGTGTCCAGTGATGGTGCGTAGGTGTTTGCGGTGGCAGTGTTTAGAGCTGCATTTGGAGCTGCCCAGCTGTTACAGTTATACAGCATCAAGAATACGCGGGTTGCATTGTATAAACGTTGTCTTTTTGTCAACGTTTGATTTACCAATCCATAGCTTCCGGAAGGACTGGAAAGCTATGTTCCCCATGACGCAGCACACAGCAATGCCAGCAGTGGGCACAGGATTTTACTTTTCCTCCATGGTTCGCTGCCACGAAGTATATCGTCATTTTCTTTAGTTTCATACTTTGCAGATAGGTAAAATTGGGTGAATTCTGTTTTGGATTCATTCATAAAGAGATTCTCAATTTTTAGTTTGCTTGCAGTTATTGGGAGAAGCTCATCTAGGAGTTTCTTTTCCTCGTCTATGAAGTCCACATCGTCGGCATTTTCCATCTCTAGCGGTATACCCAGTATTGACACCGTGAGGGTTTGGTCTTGTGGAATTTTCCCGCACGGATTTCAATGCTGCAGCAAGGTAACATGTCAAAGCACATGGGATAGACCATCTCCCTGTGGGGAGCCGATTGATGTCTCAACTTTGCAGACTTCACTGTCTTGACTCGTTCTCTCAGCTTGGTGTTCGCAGGTAGTAGTCTCATTAGTCGTAGCTCATCTTCATTGCAACTGACCTGGCGTAATACATCTAGGATCCTTGAGCATTTAATTGTATCGAAGGCTTGTGACATGTCAATACATAATAAATGCCGAATTGTGACACCTGCCATTATATATATATATATATATATATATATATATATATATATATATATATATATATATATATATATATATATATATATATATATATATATATATATATATATATATATATATATATATTATATATATATATATATATATATATATATATATATATATATATATATATATATATATATATATATATATATAGTGCACGGGCGGGTGTGCAGGAGGAGCGGTGCGCATGAGGGTCGCAGCGCACGCTCGACAAGGGTGGTGGGTGGATAAGCGGGTGGGTGGGTTGGCGGTTGCGTGCGTGCATTTGATTTAAACATATTTTATTGTAACAATTGCACAATGGGATCGGGCACAAGTTCTTACAACTTAGATTTGCCCTCTCCAGACAGAATTATTATAAGTAGCCAATGATTGAGAACACTAAAACGAGGTGAGAGAGAGAGTGAGACAATAAATTAAGAAGAGAGAGAGAGAGAGAGAGAGAGAGAGAGAGAGAGAGAGAGAGAGAGAGAGAGAGAGAGAGAGAGAGAGAGAGAGAGAGAGAGAGAGAGAGAGAGAGATGTGGGGGAGAAAAATGATGTAAACAGATTAGGCCTACATGCGTGCGTGCATGTGCATGCGTTCGTGCGTGCGTACGTGTGTGATTAATTTCTAATATTATATTCAGAGTAGATACAACATACAAAAAATAAAATGGATAATTTAGAATGTATTTTCATGAACTGATAGGAGGATAGCTCAATTAATGACACATTTTCAAAAACAAATATAAGAAACAATATAAGAACAATATACGAACAATATAAGAACAATATAAGAATGGTGGCCATTTCACACGTACCACGTGACATAGATCATGGCACCAGAAAATAACAAATTATAGGGCCTATTCATTGGCTTCATGTGCGTGCGCGCGTACGTGTGCGTGCGTGCGTGCGTGCGCGCGCGCGCGTGTGTGTGTGTGTGCGTGTGTAAATTCGTGTATATGCATGCTCGGAAATTGACAATTGGCGTTATCATTAGGAAAATGTTGGCTATTTCTTGCTATTTCATGCTTAATTTTAAGCATATTCATGGGTCTGGTAAAACACTCCCGGAGGCATTTGTTTCAGCCGACATCAGAATAGAGGTATCGGATCTGTCAATCAAGTATTTGACATCATGATCAAATACGTCATATGTTAGCTTATGTTACAATCAAAATGATGTACCTGAGTCAGTCACCAAAGTCGAAAAGTCTGTCACGAAAATGTACGAATGTCATGTCTTGGGTGTATTTAGAATTTAATAAACATTCAGATGGGCAGCAACAGCTCCAAATCAAATTAGTTTCAAAATAATATTAAAAAGCTTACTTACATACAGTGTTTCTCATGATATCTAAATGGTGGAGGTCATAGGGACCCATACTCTGAAATCTGGGGGCCCTCAGCTGAAATTATTTGAGGGACCATGAAATCTAATGATCTCAAGCAGTATTTCTCAGCCATATTAAAATTAGAGGATACCATGGCCTCACAACTATGAATAATGGTGGTCTCATGCGAGATTGTGGAGAAAGTTGTGTTAAAAAACCATATAACACTACTTTGATTAACACAATTATAGAACAGTTTCACGGGTCCCATGGGACCTCTACCACTACATGCGTGGGTCCCAAGCCGGATTTTGCGAGGCTATTCCCTCAAAATGACCCTTGTGCGAACCTCTGCTTGTATAAGTACTTTAAGATTGGGATTCAGGGGCTTCAGGGTTCACAGACTATAAATTGATTCAAATACCCGTCTACAGTGGGCGGGACCTAGCTAGGAATGAGCGCTCGGGTAATAGCGAGAAATTCATCCCTCTATTATTAATCATTATCACCTCGATGTTATTATTTTCTATCGTTTACTGTGTCAATAGCAAAGAAATTGGTGTACATTTTCCAACAATTTTGGTGGACGATGCTGCTGTCGTGGACAATTTGTTGAAAAATTAACAACAGTTCATCTTTTAATTTATTTTGAAAATTAAAAAGTGATAGGGTTAATATAGCTTTTGACTGCCGTCACAATAAAAACGTATCTTTTCGACCTTTACGGTTTGATTTGTGTGTCTTTCCGTTATTAGGTAGATGATCATAGGCCTACATCGCTTTAATTTTTCTTTGTTTTAACGAAATTGAAACTGTCTTTAAAATAAATAAGTGTTAATCACTCTTGCGTCAACGTAACGCTTTAATAGTTAAGTTGGACAAAAAACGGCATCCGCAGTGCTCTTGATGAGTGCCCATTTGGAGAACAAGATATGAATATTGTTCAAATTTTACAACTGGAATGACTCGCTCTGTAATCGAACCAGTCATTCAAGTGGTACATTTTCAGTAAAATTAGTTTCAAATTATTCAACAGCATGTTTATTAAATAGCAAAGAATTACAAAGACATACAATTCATACAACGTGTCGGACTGTTTGAGATTTGATGACGGTATATATGGACCCTTTGTGACGTAATGATTGTGACGTCATCATACACGCGCTGAGCTGATTATGATGTCATACGAGGTCAGACGATGGATAGATATTCTGGAAAGGTGAATTGATTGCACAGCGTGCGAAAGCATATACACAAAGTGGGCGAAGCCTAACTAAAAAGGGAGATTCATTTTGAGCATATTCCTTGCCTATTTCGGGTTAGGTTCCGCCGGCTTTATGTGTGCGTTTGAATATATTTGATTCCCAGAATCTCAATTGCAAAGTAATTACTGTATACAAATGTCAGCCACAGCTCCAAGTCAAATTAGTTTCAAAATATTCAACAGAATTATTAAATTGTAAATTTGTAAAGACACGATTCAAACGTGTACTGTCTGGTCTTTGTCCCTTTCGCGTCAGACATATGTTATTTGATTGTGACGTCAGCTAACAGGTGCCGTATTTTGAGGATGAAGTCCTATCTATAGTTGAGTGACATGTCGCACCATTGACCCACCAATAGCCAGAAGGTGTATGATATTTTGACCACATAGTTATGGTCTGCTAAAACAACACAATCTGAAGCCAAGAGCATGATCTATGCAGATCTTGCCACTGGTACTTTCACAGTTGGCACAGTCCACTGTTTCAGGCACGCAGCCTGCAGCTACTGTGAAAGGAAACATACAATGTCACGAATATGAATTATATAATAGGGCTAGTAGGGGCTAAATGGCGTGCGTGGGCCTATGTGTGGTCGTGCGAGTGTACGTGTGCGGTGTCGCGCGTGCGTGTACATGTGCAGTATTAAAAGAACATAATACAATAATAAACATAATAAACATAATAAAAGAACAGGAACCGAGTCCAAATAACGTACTCAAGGACTCAGACCCGAACCCAGATCCGGATTCTTAATAAATTTTGGTGTGCGTGTGCGCCTGTGTGCATGCGTTTGCGCGCATGTGTGTGCATGCGCGCGTGTGCGCGCGTGTGTGTGCGTACGTGCATTTGAGTGTGCGTGCATGCGTGCGTCAATCTGAGCATATGCTAACGCGTGTAGTTGCGCATGATACCCAGGCAATGTCTATAATAAGAAGCTTACCGTAAGGTGGAAGATCTATTGCTTGACAGCAGAATTGGGCACGGTGGCACCATTCACCACCAGCAAGGTCACACGTATCGCAGTTATCCGCGACCATAGGTTTACCTCCTGGACATCTGCGTGCTGCTACAACAATAACAATAACAATAACAATAACAACAACAACAACAACAACAACAACAACAACAACAACAACAACAACAACAACAACAACAACAACAACAACAATTTGGTGCTAAATACATCTGGATAAATCAAGTGTTTTATGTGTGGTTATGATAGAAATAATAATACTATTTTTGATAAATTATGCTATTGTGGAGAATGACATCACAACACTCGGTTTTACTATTTTAATGATTGCGCATATACGATAATATTCAATCGGGAAATAAGCAGAGAAGGTTTGTAAATTACCACAGTGTTTGAAAGCTAGGCATTTAACTATTAACCCTTAGCACTCTGATGTCAAAATTTAAAATCTTTCAAATTAAAGTAAAAGATGAACTGGTGTTTATTTTTCAACAAATTTGGTGGAAGATGGTGCAGTCGTAGACAGCAACATCTTCCACCAAAATTGTTGAAAAATGTACGCTAGTTTCTTTGCTATTGACATAGTAAAAGATAGAATATTGACATCAGTGTGCTAAGGGGTAATGATAAAGTTATGATAGAACACTCTTTAGCTACTAGTAAGCTATGGTACACATGAACAGTTTTTCATATATCTCAGAATATTTGCCTAAGCAAAGAAAGAACCATTTCCAAATTTTATATTGTTAGGCAAGCATCGTATCAGAAAAGATATCTGGCAGAATTTACCTATTTATTATGGTGTAAATTTAGCCAAAATGCATGATAAAGTTAAAGCATATCAGATTAATTTTCTAACAAGATTTTCATTGAACTGCTAAAACCAGTGGCGTAGCCAGGTTTTCACGTCAGGGGGAGCGAGGTCTAAAAAGGCGCCACCCCACATGAGCGGGGCCTAAAAAGGCTAAAAAGGCGCCACTCCCACCCCGAGCATACCAATTAGGCTTCGGAATCTACTTAAATTTCTTTAATAGAGAGAAATTAGCATCCCAGCGTCGCCAATTATTTTATTCTACCTAGAAAATAGAGTGTATTCTACTATTCTTGTTTTAATGTAGCGCAATTAAAACAGAAAGTCTCAACATAGCGATGAACAAGCATGACAAGAAGCCATGAACAACGTTGTAAATTCAAATAGTTCTACTTTTCACTGTAGATCAACTTGTTAAAGGTGGCTTGGGAGTTGGGACGTCCAGAAACGTGTGTGTGTTACGGACATGATTTATGCGCCACATTTGGGAAAATCGGCTCACCGCAACACCCCCCCCCCTCCCACCCACCCCACCCCACCCCTCCTGCTCCACCTGGCTACGCTACTGGATAAGACTGTTATGGGTTCTTATTATATGAACAAAACAACAATTTTCATATGATTCATGGATGTTTTGATCGTGGAATAGATTGATTAGCATAAATTTACAAATCTTTTTAATAAATTAATACATAAAACATGATGTGAGTTAAGCATTAAACAACAAAACCCAGATGATATGAATAAAGTGGACATATTAGATGAAAGATGTCTTATGAATACAATATAATCAGAGATGTATTCCTTTTCATTAAAGCTAAATTAATATACATAGTTTGAGATTTTTTTTGTAGATTTTCAAAAGAAAATAATGGTACACATCGGAGGAATTGTGGTGCGCCAGGCTCGCATCGCCCCGCGCGCACTCCACCGCCGCGACTGCTTCAGCTATGCGGCACGGGCGCCCGCCTCCGCCAACCCGATGGACCTTCGTCTGACTATAACGACGATGCTGGAGAGGCACCGCCACACACTCCAAGCCCCTCAACACCAGAATGCTGGGCTCTCAACGTCTCGTGAGAAGGAGACGGTACATAATTGTACACATCAGAGCAATGAATATTATTTGTGGTTGTCAAAGTATTTTAATAATGTTGAAATAAATGTCAAACATATTTAGATGTTGTTTAAAATCTATATAACGTGTTATTATATCAAACAAGATTGGAAATTGTATGTCTTTTCTCACAATGTAGAGCGTCTTGAAATAAGGTGGGCAATAATATGGAAATGATGTATTGTAATAATTTTTAACTGTAAGTAGATGTTTGTTGTACAATGAAATGAAATGAAATGTTTTATTTACACCCCAGACCATATCAGGATGGTACGGTATATGGGGGATTTACATAATAGTTATATTTATATGGAGCAGGTACACATTATATTTCTACAGTTAGATTTTGTCTTTTTACAAGATGCAGTATACATAATTATTATTATTATCATTATCATTGTTGTTGTTGTTGTTGTTGTAATAGTAGTAGTAGTAGTAGTAGTAGTAGTAGTAGTAGTAGTAGTTGTTGTTGTTGTTGTTGTTGGTGGTGGTGGTGGTGGTGGTGGTGGTGGTAGTGTTTTGTTGTCCTTGGTGTTCTTGTTGTTGGTGTTGTTGTACATTTCACCATCGTTGTACATATCAGGAAAGGGAGTGCTGAGAATATTAAATAATGGATTCGCTGAAGGGGCGGAGGAGTCAGAAAAATGGGAGGAGGAGTCAGAAAAATGTTACAAAAACAAACAACCATACCAACAATCAAAATAAATAATAAACCATCTCTTTAATAATAATAATAATAATAATAATAATAATAATAATAATAATAATAATAATAATAATAATAATAATAATAACTAGAACTGTTCAAGAACAGTTATGCAGCTTACAACAGTACATGCCACTTGCTCAACTCTGATCGGTACATTACTTTAGATATCAAGCAGAATCGAAGAAACTTGGTTGGCTCTTTCTGACTGGCCACACTCCCTATTTTCAGCTAAATCAATGCGGGAGTTCCAGAAAAATAGATGTTTATCGACTATATGATCCCATCAAGAAGGTTGTCAAATGGAACATGGGATATTTTCCAAAGTGTCAATTCGAATTCACGAGTTGAAATAACCTATTGGAATACATTTTCGCCACAAAAATCTGTCAAATAAAAAAAGTTCAAAATGTCCGCCCAAATGCTACAATGTGATTTGTTGTCGGTGGGTACAATTTTTAGCCATGGACACACGTTGAGAAAACATGTGTGGCATTCTTGAATCGCCCTTCTGTGTAAATACTGTTCTCCATATCATCAACATGGCTCGGAAACTGTTCATCGAGCATGGTTGAACGTTCGAAATTTGAGTTTGGGAAGTAAAGGAACCTATAGGAAGATATTTTGGCCAACAAATTCCATCAATAAAAAATTTCACAATGGCTACCAAAATGCTCGCATTTCTTTGGCTACCAAATCCTATAGCCTATCATCTTCTCTTGGGTAAACTTGGTTCAGGGTATCGTCTAGAAGATATATGCTGGGTTTATGAACCCTTGACTTGCAGATTTCGCAGAAGATTTGAGAAACGTCTCTTAAACATTGTAGAAAGTCTGACCTATTGACCACAAGAATTCGTTCACTACAGGAGACTAGCCCTTCATGGTACCTAATAGTCTCTGATGTTTGAACTCGATCCTGATCATACTTTAGAAGTTACAAACACTTTTCTCACTAACTCTATACAATATATTAATAAATGCATTGTAAAATATATGACATCATCAAAATGGCTGCCGAACCATTCATTAGACATTTTTGAAAGTGTCAAATTCTAGTTCGTGATGTGAAACAACTTATAGGAAACTATTCTCGCATCAACATCTATCAAATAAAAAGGTTCAAAATGGCCACCCAAATGCTCCTATTTGATGGGCCTCTGATGGCTACGCTTTTTAGCTATTGACTGACATTTAGGAAACTGTGTGACATTTCTGAGTACCCTTTCGGTGTTAATAATGTTATCAAAATTTCAGCGAAATCAGTTCAGGACTTCCAGAGTAAAAGTAATGCACCGATCACAGTTGATATGGGACGGGTACAGTTGATAGCCCAATAACTGTTCTTGAACAGTTCTAGTTATTATCTTTTCTTCCACCACAATTCATTAAATCTCTGTAGCTTCAAGAATATTATGATGAACGTGTTCAACGTTCACAGGATATTAAAGACCACGAAGGACGAGAGCAATTGCCATTGCAGATATATCACAGGTTACATGGGTCGGCGGTCAGAATAGATTTTAGCCTTAAAACATGGCTGAGTGGACCAATGAAATGAGAGCATGTCCATTTTGAATTCGTTTTATTTTATGGAATTTGACGGCCAAAATACCTTATAGGTTCTTTCAGCGCCCAAACTCAAATTTGTCACTTTCGTACCTGTCTGATGAACGTCATATATAATAAATGTAATCTTCTAATCTGGACGTCCTGAACTGATCTAGCTGACCTAGAGGCTGAAGGGCCCATGAAGAATGTCACTAAAGTTTCTTAAAGCTACATTCATATACAAACAAATCGTAGCATTGGGGTGGGGGTCGCTTTGAACCTTTGATTTGATTATTTTCTAAGGCACAATGTCTACTTATAGGTTGTTTCATCTAGCGAGCACGAATTTCGTTCTTTAGAACGTTTCGCCATGTTCGTTTTGGTGAGCACCTTGATGGTGTCTTATAGCACACAAACACTTATTTCTCTGATGCTACTGCTACGGTTACCACTGCTACTACAGCTACTATTGCTACTACTGCTACTACTGCTACTGCTACTGCTGCTGCTGCTACTGCTGCTGCCGCTGCTGCCGCTGCTGCCGCTGCTGCCGCTGCTGCTGCTGCTGCTGCTGCTGCTACTGATTCTGCTTCTGCTACTGATACTGCTGCTGCTGCTGCTACTCCTCCTCCTCCTCCTCCTCCTCCTACTACTACTACTACTACTACTACTACAGCTACTACTACTACTACTACTACTACTACTACTACTACTACTACTACTACTACTACTACTACTACTACTACTACTACTACTAAATATATTTATATTATTATAACATTTTATTGTATTGTGATAGTGGCTGCCTGCCTGCCTGATGCCTGCCTGCCTGCTTGCTGTCTGCCTGACCGCCTACTTGTCTGCCTATCTGTCTGTCTGTCCATCTGTCTGTCCAACCATCTGCCCATCCGTCCGTCCATCTGTATGCACGTCCATCCGTCTGTACGTCCGTCCGTCCGTCCGCCCGCCCGCCCACCCACCCGGCCGCTCGCCTGCTTGTCTGCCCGCCGGCTTGTCTGCTCGTCTGTCTGTCTGCCCACCCGCCTGCCTGCCTGCCTTGCTGCCATCCTGCCGTCCTGCCTGCCTGCCTGCCTGTCTTAACACTGAAAAACCCGCATAGGCAGAGGAATTTAATTTTAAATTTCTTTACCTAAATTTGTCCTATCGAGACCAAGTTTAGATTTACTTAGAGTGGCCCGTGCTTGAGATTGGTTAAGGTACAGGGTACTAAAGAGTAGGTCGCTTCACCAGGTGGAGGCTGGGATTGATCCCACATGATTAAGAAACTAAAAGCACGAATGCACACACATACGTACGCACGCACTCATGCACGCACGCCCTCATATTCCTGAATGCATGTATGAATGCATGCACAAATGCACGCAATAATATATGCAATAATGTATGCACGAATGCATGCACGAATGCATGCACGAATGCATGCCCGAATCCATGACGGATGCATGCACAAATGCATTCACAAATGCATTCGCAAATGCATTCGCAAATGCACGCAATAATGCACGCAATAATTCACGCAATAATGCATGCGCGATCACATGTACGAACGCGTGCGCGAACAGACGCACGAATGCATGCATGCACACAGGCATGCACGCATACATGCACGAACGCGTGCGCACGCTCGCGTGCGCACGCACGCACGCAAACACTGCCTGCCTGCCTGCCTGCCTGCCTGCCTGCCTGTCTGCCTGCCTGCCTGCCTGCCTGCCTGCCTGCCTGCCTGCCTGCCTGCCTGCCTGCCTGTCTGTCTGTCTGTCTGTCTGTCTGTCTTTCTGTCTGTCATGTTGTCTGTCTGTCATGCTGTCTGTCTGAATGTCTGTCTGTCTGAATGTCTGTCTGTCTGTCTGTCGGCGACTGATCCGATTTGGCTCAAGATTTAACACATCGAAGAATCTAGGGGTGCAAGAGGATTTCTTCCACTTTGGCCGTAATCGGGATTAAAGAACACAGATCTGGATCGGATCAAATTATCTCGGAAATTATTTGTCCGGTCCGATTTGGTGAAAATTGTAACCCACGATTAAAAAATCTCGAACTAATCACTAGTGACTAATCACTAAGATACAACTTCAGAAATCCGAAAATTACAGAAAGTCCGAAAGTATCTGGAAAATATTATTATTATTATTATTATTATTATTATTATTATTATTATTATTATTATTATTATTATTATTATTATTATTATTATTATTACCAAATGCCGCTCCGAGACAGATGAGCAGGACAAGCGATACGAAGATCTGATACTTAACCATAATGTCAGCGGCGAAAAGTGTCTGTATGAGAAAGAGAAGAAAACATGAAATGATTATCAATTCACCTTTCCAGTTTATCCATCCATCAAATGACGTCATAATAAACTACGTGACGTGTATGCTGACGTCATAATCATGACGTCGTGATTGATTCGAAATAGTCCCTCTTTAACGCTTAATACTCAGACACGTTTTACGAATTGTATGGCTTTGCTATTTAATAAACATGCTGTTGAATATTTTGAAACTAATTTGACTGGGCGCTGTTGCTGCCATAGGCAACAACAGCACCCAGTCGAATTAGTTTCAAAATATTCAACAGCTATCCTGCATAGTTTTCTGGAAATTGAGTCAGGTAGTTCAGAGATCGATCGATTCCAACACAAGCGTGGTGTGGGTGGAGCTTAAATAGAGATGGGTGGGGCATAGCCAAAACGGGAAAGGTCACTTACGTATATAGGTAGTTAAAGGTAGATGGCTAGGTTGTTAGGTAGGTAGGTAGGCAGGTAGGTAGGTAAGTAGCAATATGGTTAATTCGCTGGATCAGGATTAAAAAAATTTATTTATTTTATGTTGTTGCCTCAGATCTGGTATTTTTGTTTCATAGAGCCGATAATGGCTTAAAAATCCTGGACAACTTTATGATAATGATGTTTGACCAGTTAATTTCGTTTTACCAAGATGTCACGTAGATTCGCATTATTCTTATATGATATCACTTGTCGAAAGTTGAGAAGTTGTCTTAAATTATCATCTAATTTACGATATTCATCTTTCAAAATTTCGGAAATTTCAACATTTTCTCGATTATATATCGAGCCCGTCATTCCAGTGGTAAATTTTCAAAATAGTGTTCTCTAGGTCTGCAAAGACACTTTTCTCAAAACCATTCCATAAGCCGTTTTGGCTGATAGGAGTCTTAAAGGGCATTTAGTTTCACCGACATACCGCTTTTGGCATAATTTGCAGGATATTAAATAAATGAAGCTTTTAGAATCACAATCTAAATTAGACTGAATTTGGAATTTGTCTTAGTTCTGAAAGCTCATAGATTTTTTTTGTGGAAAAAGTACGTCCAATTTACACCTTTTCTTCCACATTTCCGAGATTCTACTAGGCCTGTAATTGGACGAGAGTAACTAATTTTGTTAGGCCTGTGATATGCAGCCTTATCAGAGATAGTTGCCAAATTATGTACAGTTTCAGACATAATTTTGCGCAAAAATCTAACCGAATATCCTCTAGTCAAAATATTTCACTAGCGACTCTGTTGTTATCTGAATATTTCTGAAATGCTTTACGGACAGAATTAAGACCCTTTCGATGCCAATGTTCTTGTACATAGCATCCATGCCAATTGTGTCCACAGAATGACATATGGGATGAGTACCACTATGTACTTGTGTGCGATAATAACTATAATGTTGGTAATAATAATAATAATAATAATAATAATAATAATAATAATAATAAAAATAATAATAATAATAATAATAATAATAATAATCTTGTATAAATGATTACAGCTGTGTACGTACAAAAGCACTCTAATATGAAAGATCCCCATGGTGACCTGGGTGTAAATAAACTTGAGGTATCGAAATTACAGAGATCTGAGACACAAAGTCTTCAGTATTTTTCAAGAAGCTGAAATATCTAATCGCATTTGGTTGTAGGTGATAGCCAATGATCCACTGATCCTATATCATTCTGGTGGTATCATAGGATATGGCCAAGAATCGATAGGTTTATGGATTTTGGGTAACAGATAGAATGGTTTTGATTCTCGTTTTGAAGTGAGGTATTTAAACTCTGTTTGCGTTAAACTTTTGTTATCAACCATAGTTTGGAGATTTCATTACAATTTTCGCAGTTACTTTGCCAGAGTGGGTCATCTAATTTTCGGCAATATTTCGGATTACTGAGTTGACGATGTGATTCACAACTGTAGTTGTCTTTAACACCTCGTGTGCTATTTTTGAAATTTTACCGCTGTAATGACTGGCTCGGTAACCGAGCCAGTCATTCCAGTCATAAATTTTCAAATATAGTCTTCTCTTGGCCTGCAAATGTACACTGACTAAGCAAAGATTTAGATTTCCTAGACGCTTAAACCTTTATAATCGCCAAGCGGGTCAAAATACCAAGCCTTTAAAAATATTTTCCTAAATTCAAGCGGTACATTTGCAAAAGGTCGGTTGGTTCTCTTGGCCATCAAATGGCTATTCACTGAGCAAATATTTCATTTTTCTTTTAAAATCTTGACACATGAAAAGGTTAATTGATAAAAGTAGAATTTTGAGCGCTTTGAGGCGCTATTGACACAAGAAGGTTAAGCATTATTGCGGCAGCAGATCCTTTATCAGGAAGTTTAATGACAATGCCATTGTTTTTGCGCGATAGAATTAAGGCTTGCCGTTCCTCATGTGATAAATTTTGCTGATTTTTTCTGTCAGAGACTGCTGGGTCGACTAATTTTAAGTCGGGTGCCCAGTCAGGGTTGTCAATCAATGGCAGAATATTTCTTTTGAGTTTGGAAAAAAGTCCTGGAAAAATTCAAGAACTTTCAACGAGCCATTATCTTAAAATGCATCTATCCCAATCTCGTGCCTTGGCGTTGGGACAAATGGCAGAGAATGCGTGAATTGCATACTGTTTAGATGATTTCGTTCCGTATTATCCAAATTATTACAATTTTTAATTGCGAAGTTGAATTAGGGACTCGTATTTCCAATTCAATTTCATGTCTTACAAAAATTATATTAATTTATACGCCATGAAATTCATCACCTGTTAAAGGTGCATTCACACTAGAATGCTTGAAAATAAAATTGTTAAAATTGTATTCTTTTATCGGCTTAAATTATGTGTCTATATGTAATGAAACGAAATAAATCTTAACATATGATGATTTCATTCCATATAAATTAATATAACTTTTTAAGTTGCGAAATTGAAATAGAGGCTCGTGCCTTCAAAATTTCAATTTCTCAACTTAAAAAACTATAATAAATAATAATAATAATAATAATAATAATAATAATAATAATAATAATAATAATAATAATAATAATAATAATGTGTTAGATAACAAACATCATCTGCTGTATAATTACTCTATATCTCTACCGTCACAGTGTAAATGATCAAAAATACCTCATATGCTGTTGTAAAAACGAACTGAAACTGAAACTGAAACTGAAACCTATACAATTTTTTATTTTTTTTAAATTATGTTATAAAAATTCGGTGTAGTTAGGTCTACTTACATTTTGGGAATCGTTGTTCAGGCGGTTTTTATCAGCTGGCGAATGTTCTACTCGGCACGTCTCCCAGCAGGCCTTTTATACCCAAATGTCGATAAAACCACGTGTTTAAACGTTTAACCCTAGAATTTATTCAAGAAAATGTAAATTTTCTCATATAAAATGTCCATTTGCAGCCCAAGAGAAGACTATTTTTGAAAATTCACCATGACTGCCTCGGTTTTTCTAGCCAGTCATTCCAGTGGTAAATTTTCAAAAGTAGTCTTCTCTTGGTTTGTAAATGGGCATTTTATATGAAAAAATTGAAATTTTCAAGACCACTTGGCCGGTATGAGTGTTAAAGACTTAAACTTTTAAACTCTGTAGTCCCAGAAATTCAATTTCAAGAAAACCAAAAAACAGATAAACTGTTGAATGTTATAAAGTTTATTTATATGGGATATGTTTGGCTGTTGCAGCCTAGCAACATCTATTATTCAAAACCAACATTACAAATGCAACAGAATTATATGTTAGGCCTACATATAGATTTGTCGTATTTGGTATTCACATTCAAAGCGTCATAGACGCGCCATTCACCTCCCGGATATAGGCCTATATTTTTAATCCTTGTACGTATCTCGTATTGTTGCCTTATGAATATTTAAAACGCTGATCAGAACGAGGCTGACAACGATGTTGATTAAATATCTGTACGACTGCTTACGGCGTATACCAATCAGCTTAAAAAACACGTTCTCGACCTTTCTCACAAGAAAGTGAAATTAGCTTGAAAATGTATGCGACTGCAAAACCGTGTTTATATTCCTTAAGTATAACCTTTTAGCAAAAGTTGACGTGATACCCAGTGCCAGATTAACGCGGGAATACAAGGGGTAGGGTGGGGTGGGGGTTTGGGGGTGTCACCTGGCCCGGGACCCATCGTCATAGGGGTCCTCCTTGATGTGTGAAAAAAAGGGCAATGTTAAATAAAACCTGCATATAAAATGTTAAATGCAGCTAAAGATGCGTTACCACGATACAATTGATTGTACAATTTGTTGTACGATCTATCGTATGCAGCATCGTCTTCGTAAAATGATTTCACGAAGACGGTAGACAAATAATAAGGAATGTTGTAGCAATTTCAATATTTGCGAAAATTATATTTAAATGAAAAAGCTGCCCGTGGATGCATGGTATATGTACACGCTGCACACAGATTTAAATGTACACTGGCGTGTATATATTTGAAAGCATCAGAAGGCTTGCTACACACGATTAAACAGGGCGTTGGGACAGGACAACAAGAGAACAGAGAACATGTAAATTATGCCAACAGCATGAATTCGGAGATGAATACCATTACTTATTCACCTGCGATTATTTAAAAAAAGAAAGAGCAGATATCTTGCCTAAATCAAGCTACGCACATCCAAACTACTATAAGTTCCATAAACTATTCTCTACGCAGAACATAAAATTGTTAGTAAAACTATCTAGATTTATCAAGGTGATTACACATCAATTCCCTGCTCGTAGGAAGACAACGAATTAAACTACAATGGCGGCGATGACAGACCACAACACCAAAGCTAAATGCTAGGGACTATGATGACAAAGAGTGGTTTAGACTAGGAACGGCAATGATAGTAAGCGACAATAACGACGAAGACGACGAGAATGGCGAAGACGCCGACGGTAGCAGCAACACCAACACCACCAACGATACAAAACATTGACCACGACGACTACGAAATGAATACCAACAACATAAGCAACACCAACAAGAACACCACCAACAAGAACACCAACAACCCGAACAAGATCAACAACAACAACAACAACAACAACAACAACAACAACAACAACAACAACAACAACTACTACTACTACTACTACTACTACTACTACTACAACATCAACTACTACAGGAATAACAACAACAACTCCCACAAAAACATTATTATGTAATGCTCATCCCTTTGAATATTTTGAAACAAATTTGACTGGAAGTTGTTGCTCCCTATGGCAGCAACAACTTCCAATCAAATTGGTTTCAAAACATTCAACAGCTTACCTGTAGGATTGCTTTTATACAACTTTGCCAAACTATAGCTGGAGCCTCTATGACTGAGCGTATATACCGAGGCAGACACACTAGGGGTTTTCCTGACTGGTTGAAAAGTAAATCATGACAGCCGTCATAGGGTGTAGAAATGTACCGACATTTAACTACTAAATCCTGAATATCTTTCATTAGCGGCGTGATAAAAGGCTTAAAATTACATGGATAGTTTATAACCGGCGTGTTAGATCGCCTGAATAGCTATCAAGAGATGGGATTAGTTATCCTTTAACTGTGTTTGTATGTATACGAAAGGCAATGCGCATCTAGGCACAGTCCAATATTACATTATTATCAATTTAGTATCATGTTATCATAACCAAAATTAGAACCATGCTAGTTTGTACAATTTTAAAGTAAGAACTGTTCTGTTGGGTATTTTGCACTTGATTTAATTGGAGGCAACTTCTACCTTACGCAGATAACGCGGCTTACTGGCCCGGCATGTCTGGCCGATGCAGTCAGTATCAGCCCGCTATTGGTCTGACATCGGCCCGATAAGCCGCGTTGCCAGGGTGGGCAGCGGTGTCCTCTGATAAGATCGGCTCCAAAATGTTCAACAGTGTGTTCCATTTAGTTTCGGAGGCATGTTGGGTTATTTCTGAACTGTACTGTGTCTCTGCTACTATAATATTCGCCCACGGAGCTTAATGCATGTGTATGGGTGTTTGTATGCACAGACATTGGGGTTTTCGCCCACCCCACCCATCGTATATGTAGTGGTGCGATATGTGGATTTAAAGGCATGTGTCGTATGCATAGGAAATGTAATATGCATCTAGTCATATATGTGTCCAATATTGCGTTATTGTCAATTTATTGCCATGAATCTTGTGTCTATATTGTTAATGCACACTTCTTGTCACCTGATGGTGGTTAATAAATCTTATCTTATCTATATATTCACCACAGTATCTCTTTAACAATTTGATGACGACGCCTATATTAGAGCTCTGATTGGTTATCGATTCCGACAGATCACACGTCTGATCGAAAGAATAGAACCTGTCCTACCTGTACGATTCGTCTGACACGAGCCAATTTGGTCGTATGGGTGGTCGATTTCATAGTCGAATCCGACGTCGGATTCAATTAATTGTATCGTGGAAACATAGCTTAATTAATGGCGCCGCACACCAAGGCGACAGTAATCGACCGCGATGCGACGGTGATATGACCGGCTACTACTCAAATCGCAAGCAATTAGATAAAAGTTTCATCGGCTCTGCGTTGCGTTGTAATATCTCGCACACCGAAACGACATAAAATAAATCACATCTGTGATGTGTAAGCGTAATGTGTTTTTTAAAGACCACGTGTGTATCACGTGCCCATCATGCGTTCAGTGAATTCGGGTGCATATGGGTGAGTGATGGTGTCAGCGTGCGGGCGCGCGTGAGGGTGTCAGTGGGTGGTTGGTGGTTGGTTGATTGGGTTAGCTGGCTGTTACGTTGGTGAGGGGGTGGATGGGTGGGTGTTGGTGTGGATGGGTGCGTGGTGGGTGTGTGAGCGTGTGAATATGTGTATGAGAAGGTGAGGGTACTATTAGGGCTTGTTCTCACTGGCGAGTTAATCTGGAATACCGCCATACCTTAGTATTGCTGTACGCCTGATAAGTCTCTAGTGAGAACACGGCCTTAGTGTGTTGGTAGGATGCTAAGAATGGAGAAGAGTGGGTGAAGGTGTCGGTGAAAGTGTGGGTGTGCAGGTTGTGATGAAATGACAGAAGGAATGGAGGGAGAAACTCAAAGTGAATTGCTATTACGTGGGTGAATGAATTAATGATTAATTTGTGAAGGAAGGATGAAAGCTGCTGGGGTGTGGCGGGCGTTGGAACATGTTTGTCTGTCAAATTGTTCAGGCAAAGATATATTTCTGATTAATCAACGTGCGAAGACTTGGGTGTAGCTGCTGGTATGGCTGAACAGGCAAATTATCCGTATCCGGTCTTTTTGGATGACATTTTAATAGACAAGATGCATACGTGTGTAAAGGCGAATGCCTATAATGGGAATTGTCATTGGCCAATTGGAATTTCATGGCAAACGACGTCCGAGCGACAGAAAAAATAATGAACATGTGCATTAACGTGCGATAACTGGAGATTGACAGGCGATGCGATAAAATTGTCGTGTTCATATCCCGTCGGTGTTGGTTTTGGAAGCATACCAAGGCGGCGTCACGCCGATGCGACGAGATCGCATTGGTTTCACGTCGCATCGGCTTGGTGCGCGGTGCCCTCTCAACACGGCGAAATGTGGGTGGAGCTTAGATAGAGATGGGCGGGGAATAGCTAAAAATGGAACGGTCCATTAAATTTTTTTTTAAACAATCCAGTGAACAGAAGTTTAGTTAGTTATGTGGAAATCACAATAGGCATCATTTTGATATATTTTACATTTTGATATTGTCATTTATTAACAACATTCAGCTAAAAGCAGTTTAATGAATGTGAAAGTGGCGCTGTGAGAAAATGGCTACGGACATTGCATTAACACTAGGCTGTATTAAAGCCACACAGAAATGTCTATAACAGCGACAATGTACATCTGAGTATTATAATGTGTCTCTTTGTAACAATTGTATTTGCACAGATCTATGCATCGCCAGAGAGCTTTCCTGTAAGCATATCTGCCGCCACAACCACTTTTACACTTACAGCCACATTTAACTGGCAAAAAACGGCAGTATTATCATTTAGATCTTGCATGCCCGCAGAACTCGGTGTCAGGTATTTGTATGAGACTTGTGCGTATGCGTGTAGGTGTGTGCGCGCGCGCGCGCGTGTGTGTGTGTGTGTGTGTGTGTGAGTGCTTGCCTGCGTGTGTGCGTGTGCGTACGCGCGCGCGTGCGTGTGTGCGTGCGTGTGTGTTTGGATGGTTCTCACGGATGAAAAAGACAACCATATCTGTGTCTCTGTGCTGTGCTCTGATGTAGCGTGTGAAGAAAATATGCGCACCAGTCTTCAATGTTGTGATCTTGTCAACTTGATTTTGCGACCGACCGATAGATCAAACTTAGAATGCATAATATCACGTGGGCGTTGGCCTTGAATCAATGTGATTCAGTCAATTTCAGGCAGACTTAGCTGGCACGGCACAAGAGAAGTTCGACTTATAAATCGGGCCTAACAGCTTCTGAGACTGGCTTTTATTCAGTTACGTCACTAGAGGGTGCCATTGGGTGTGAAACGGCCCCATGCTATCTTAGAAAAGAAAAAAAATAATATGTCACTGAAAAAACCTCACAGGGACTCAGCTTCAGTTGTTTCATACACTCTTAACCCTTACCACTCTGATGTCAAAAAATTTTCAAATTAAATTAAAAGAATAACTGGTGTTCATTTTCAACAAATTTGGTGGATGATGGTGCTGTCGTAGACAGCAACATCGTCCACCAAAATTGTTGAAAGATAATGCACCAGTTTCTTTGCTATTGACACAGTAAAATAAAGAATATTGACATCAGTGTGCTAAGGGTTAATGAATAACGATCACTAAAAAGTGTGTAGTTTGAATAAACCACTGATATCCTAACTATAAACACATACAACTTGCAAGCACAAAGACATATATAATTATAATACAAATTTCGCGGCTACACAAAGTTGTAACTCATTTATCCAAGGCAGTATCAGATATACGCGTGTTTTAAACGTGCAAATAAGAAAGGTACGGGTACCAAAATCCGAATTGCATATTTGTTTTGCCCCGAAAATAAAGAATCTCACAATACACAAGTAAATTGGTTGCATCTTATATGTTGAATGCCAGTTGTTATTACCAGTGGTGTAGCCATGGTTCAATGCTATATATAGGGCGGGCACAATACGGTGTGAACCCCCGAAGGCGTGCCTCCTCCCACGAGACGGAGAGGCGGGTGCCGTGGCGACCTTGGAAATATTTGGAATCGAGACTCTGGGAAGCAATCTAGCTAATTCTCCAAGGTTTGAACACATATTTTCCCTTTTGAAAGAAGACTGAAATAAATACATTACACGCACGCACGTACGCGCACACTTTACTTCAAACACACACGTCAAATGCCTAATGACATTCACATGCTCAGCCTATATCACTGCCACTATCTTGCTTCTACCTCAAAATAAAAATAGGAACTAGCAAAGAAAGCAACTTAAGTAACCGCAATCTACTTACATGCGTGCATGGGTAGTATCCATGATGAGTAAAGGTATATATTTGATAGATCGACTGCGTGGGTTTTTAAAAAATATAGCGGCATGTTGAGAGGGCTAGCGTGGCGTTACAGTGTAAGGGCGGCAACTCTTTCATAGAACTAGTTAACACATTTGAGAAGGACAAATCATACATAGACGTTACATTTTCGTTTTTAATTTTTAGATCGGAAACGGATATCTAAAGCTGGCTCGTGATCTTATTGTTGTTCTTGTTGCTGTGGACATTTCGTTTCTCTACTCATCATTAAGTTCTTATCCAAGCTCAGACGCCTACTTCAGGGATATGTACGGACATCACTAGCATACAGAGGCGAATTTTCGATCCACCGCCCTGCTTAGTTTATTTTTTATTGTATTAAATTACCAGTAAACATCATTTGTTATTTCCATTTCCCTTTCCTTTAATATGTAAATCGCTACTCTATATGTATACTCAGGAATGGAGGGAACCTTTGGAGCAGGGCAACAAAACAAGATTTTACAGATATCTTTCAGACGATTTAGGTCATAAGACATATTTAGATAAAGTGAAGATTGCAAAACATCGATATGCTCTTAGCAAATTACATAGCGGGTCGCATAGACTATTCATTGAAACAGGAAGGTGGCACAGACCTATTGCAATACCAATAGAAGAACGTAACTGTCAGACATGTGATGATATAGAGGACGAATATGACTTCTTAATTATATGCCCAATGTACAGTGAATTGCGAAAGAAATATATAAAACCATATTATTTGAAAAGACCAAATGTTTACAAATGTACCGACCTGTTAAAAAGTAATAGCAGCTCAACAGTTCAAAAGTTAGCAACTTTTGTATATAACGCCTTTCTTCTACGCGACCAAAATGTGTAAACTAAATGCATTTTCTCCATCTCCATCTCTTTTCTTTTCTTTCAGCTTTCTTTCTCTTTCTTTCTTTTCTTTCAGCTTTCTTTCTCTTTCTTTCTCTTTCTTTCTTTTCCCTTTCTAGTACCCCCCCCCCCCCTCACAGCCTGTCATAAGTATAATGGTATTGTTTGGGATTTTGTGGGTGGGGCATTGGAGGGGGGGGGTGGTGGTGGGGTGGGGTGGGGTGGGGTGGGGGGGGGGGGGTGGGGGGGGGGGGGGTG
Organism: Chaetoderma sp. LZ-2023a; assembly: GCA_034401795.1. Lineage (NCBI taxonomy): Eukaryota > Metazoa > Mollusca > Caudofoveata > Chaetodermatida > Chaetodermatidae > Chaetoderma > Chaetoderma sp. LZ-2023a. The sequence goes on along the minus strand of CM067369.1, from coordinate 155,154,127 downwards.
GGGTTAAAAGATAATGTCTGCTAACACTTTAATGGCTTAATTCAATCATGAAAATCAAATTATTTGCTTATTGATTGTTCGTTTGCAGGCCCGGAGAAGACCATTATTGAGGGTTTACGGTTATAGAGCTAGTCTTTCCAGTCGTAAAATTTTAGAGGTAGACTTATCTTGGCCTGCAAATGGGCATTCCTCAAGACAACAACAGAGGCCTGTGTTGGCCGTCTTCGGTACGAAAGGCGTAAGCGCTCCATGTCCGCATTGTGTGCTTATGTACTATGATATTGTCAAACGAAATGGCACAGACTTTTCAAAATTGAAAAAATTCTGGTTTATTTTATTCCTTGAGATTGTCATTGTGTTTTAGAGACGCCATATGGCCTAATTGTCACACAATGATAAATCCCTGAGTGGTATTTTGAAAACCTATTTCAGTTTGGCTTTTACTAAGATGTCACGTAGATTCGGATTTTTCTTAAATGCAATTACTGGACGCTTGTTGAAAGGTTATCTGAGATTGTCCTGCAATTTGTGATATTCATCTTTTAGGATTTTGGCAATTTCAACATTTTTCCGATTGTATGTGAGAGTAAATGGGATAATCTCCCTTTTATTTGATCTAATAGGCCTGGGTCAGAATTTATGCCCCTAGGCCATTGTGTTTCTAATTGTTTAATCCAGAACGATTCTCTTAGTTTTCTTTGTTTATCCATATTTTTTCGGTGTTTGAATTTTGAAAATTTTATGACTTTAGGTTAGGGATTTTTGCTGCTATTTTATAGTGTTTGGACTTTTAGGGCTGATTTGCATCCATGTTATATGTATTATGATGTGGTTAGGCTTTTAAAAAAACCAAATTTACCTCAACAAGGGGTTATCCAATTTGAATAAAATTTCGGAGATTTGTTCTATACGATGCTTAGGACTAGTCCACGGCTAAAAGAACTTGATTTCCCCCAAAAAAATCGATACTTTTACCGCCGTGTTGATAAGGTTGATTATCTTATGTCTGATTTGCATCCATGTTGTACTCATTATTATGTAGTCAAGTTTTTTTCATACGACATTTACATCAACAAGGGCTTATCCGATTTGAATACAACTTTACACATGTGTTCTATTCGAAGGATATGACTTATCCACACCAAAAGAAAATTGATTTTCAAAATCTTTTCCATTATTTTAGGGATGATTTGCATCCATGTTATGTATTATGCTGTGAATAATGTTTTTTCAAACAGCAATTACATCAACAACGGGTTATCAATTCAATTCAATGGACCTTTCCAATCTTAGCTATATCCCGCCCATCTCGATCTAAGCTCCGCCCACACCTCGTCCGTGTTGGGATCGATCGATCCCTGAACTCCCTGACTATTAATTTCCAGAAAACTATACACGTAAGCTGTTAAATATTTCGAAACTAATATGACTAGGCGCTGAACATGCTGCCTATGGCAGCAACATTGTCCAGTCAAATTATTTTCAAAATATTCAACATAATGTTTTTTAAATGGTATATACATACAATTCGTACAGCGTGTCGGACTATAAAGCGCTAAAGACAGACTATATTGGGTCATTCATGACGTCATGATTATGACGTTATCTTACACGTCACGTAGTTAATTATGACGTCATATGATGGATGGATAAATATGGAAAGGTCCATTCAATCGACCTTTCCGGTTTTTGTTATGCCCCGCCCATCTCTAGCTAAGCTCCACCCACACCTCGCTCGTGTTGGGATCGATCGATCTCTGAACACCCTGACTATCAATTTCCCAAAAACTACACAGGTAAGCTGTTGAATATTTTGAAACTAATTTGACTGGGTGCTGTTGCTGCCTAAGGCTGCAGCAGTGCCAAGTCAAATTAGTTTCAAAATATTCAACAGCCTAGCTGTTTAGTAAATTACAAAGAATTACAAAGACATACAATTCATACGTGTCAGACTATTTGATATTTGGTGGCAGTCTGTATGGAACCCTTTGCGACGTAATGATTGTGACGTCATCTTACACGCGCTGGGCTGATTATGACGTCATATGAGGTCAGCTGATGGATGGATACTATGGAAAGGTGAATTGAAGTTATTTACATCCCGGCCACGTTGTGGCATATGTAAAACTTGAATTGAATTGTTTATTTTAGGACTGATTTGCATCCAGGTTGTATGTATTTTGTTGTGGTTAAGGTGTCTTCAAATGACAATTTACGCAAGAAGTGGTTATCCCATTTGAAAAATAGTTTGGAGATGTGTTCTATACGCTGCTTATGACTAGTCCACATAAAAAAGAAATGATTTTCAAAAAACTTCTATACTTTTACAGCATTTGGACAATGATTATTTTAGGACTAATTTCCATTCAGGTTATACTCATTGTACTGTGGTTAAGGCTTTTTCAAACGATATTTACATCAACAGGAGTTCATTCGATTTGAATAAAACTTCACAGATTTGTTCTATCCTGTGGGTTGGACTTGTCCACATAAAAAAGAAATAGATTTAGAAAATTCTGACATCTTTACTTGGTTTAGCCTTTTTAGGCCTGATTTGCATACAGGTTATGCTTAATACGATGTGGTTAATGTGTTTTCAAATGGCAATTTAATCAGTAAAGACGCATTCAGTTTTGATTAAATGTTTTTATTTGCTATATAAGTTTCTTAAATGTAGCATGCATCATATTAATGTACTTGCATTTGAAAGTGTTTCTTCTTTTTTCAGGCTTTGAACTATGCTTATGCTTGGAACATTTGCCTTTCGGGTTGACTTGGTGTGCGAGTAGTCATTGCACTGCAGGTTACTCCTGGACAAGTACGGCTTTATGGGTCAGTCTCCGAGCTACGCTTATACGAAGCTATGCTTACCCGTTGGAAACCCTGTTATGGGTATTCTGATTTAACAAGTGTATTGTCAAATTTCAAAAGGAGACTGTATCCGGTGGTCCATCATATCCTGTGATGTACAATTAATATACAGGTAAGCTATTTGCTAGCTTCTGATAACTCTTGCTCTATATATGTACATGTCTTGGACACTATTTTCCACAGAATATTTACTCCCCGGCAGACCGCCTCCTACGGCAACATAAGAAGGCGAGATATTAAGTATCTTCTGATACTCTTCTGTTTTATATGCAGAATCCACGACCACTGCTATGTGTTATTTGGGGAAAGATTATGTAGAAATCTGTACAGTTTATATGACATGTTTGATTAAATTAATTATGGTCAGTAAGCCTATTTAACGGAGGAAACCAGTTAATAATACGACGTCATAATTAACTACGGGACGTGTAGGCTGACGTCATCAACAATGACGTCATGAATGGCTCGATTTAATCCGTCTTATAACGCTTAATTGTCCGTCAAGTTGTGCAAATTGTATGTCTTTACTATTTAATAAACATGCTGATATGGAGCAACAGCACCCAGTCAAATTAGTTTCAAAATATTCGACAACTTACCTGTATAATTTTCTGGAAGTTGAGAGTGCATCGCGTGTGTGGAACTTAGCAAGAGATGGGCGAGGCATACCTAAAACGTGCTTCCTCCATTACTTAGCCAGGACGCAATAAGGAATTATAAGTGCGAGATGAAAGGAAACGACTAGTACCATTTAAGAATGACGAACCGACAGCTGTTTAGCATCACTCGTTAATGTTCATTTTATATTATTTCATGGTGATAAATCGCGACATGCTACTCTTCTACTACTTCTTCTTTTTCTCTTTGATTTAACTTTAATTATTTTTTCCGTTTTTAAAACCGTTTTAAGTAATTGAACTTTAGTGAATAATAATAACATATTCACACAACTATAAATAAATGAAATAAAATGTTTTACAATCAGCACATTTGACTTTTTAACCCTTTAACCCTCGAATTTATTCAGGAAAATTTCAATTTTCTCATAGAAAATGCCCATTTGCAGACCAAGAGAAGACTATTTTTTGAAAATGTACCACTGGAATGACTGGCTCGGTTATCGAGCCAGTCATTCTAGTGGTACATTTTCAAAAATAGTCTTCTTTTGGTCTGCAAATGGACATTTCCCAAGACCAATGCAGAAGGCGCGTTTGGCTTATATGAGTGTTAAAGGGTTAATTCATTATCTACTTTTTACCTTTTATAAAATAATAAACAAATTTTAATACATTTTTCCTTTTAAAATTATTTTGCTCATCAAATGGTTTAATGACATGTTTTAATATATGTCTACCAGGGTTATCGTCATCGTGTCTGTTAACAAAGCGAATCTAACACGTGGATACTTGGTGCACAACCCCTGATCACGCAGGTTTGTGTGCCGATTCTGGGTTAATGGCCAGCCGTAATGGGACGGTATCGGTCCGGTGTCGGACAAGGAACCTGTGTTATCAGGGAACATGACGGACAAGTACTAGGGCAAGATGTTCTCCAATACTGTCTGAATAGGTCAGTCGGCAAGCAAGCAAGCAAACAAGCAAGCAAGCAAGCAAGCAAGCAAGCAAGCAAGCGAGCGAGCGAGCGAGCAAGCAAGCAAACAGACACACTTAAAACTCACTCACCCACCACCCACTTACGCACGCACTCACACAACCACCTACCATATACTAACAGGACAATGGGGGGGGGGGGGAGGGGGAACGACTTCGATAACGATAACTATGTCTCATGGAAAGATACAATTATCATACAAACCTGCCATATGAAGGCGACAACGATCACATCGACGCAGATGACAACAACGATGACAACGACGACGACGAGGACGACGACCAGCAATAATAACAAATCAACAGCAGCAGCAGCAACAACAACAACAACAACAACAACAACAACAACAACAATTAACAACAACAACAACAACAACAACAACAACAATAATAACAACAACAACAACAACAACAACAACAACAACCGCAAACGAAGGCGACGACCACGACGACAACAACGACACTGGCAACGACACAGACAACGACAACAATGACACTGACAACGACAATGACAACAGCAACAACAACAAGGACAATAACGCCATAAACAACAACAACAACAACAACAACAACAACAACGATAACAACAACAGCGATAACAACAACACAATACAATAATGATAATAAGAATGATGAGCTTGGTGACTATATATAAATTAATTAATTATGTGAACAATTACGTATACTGACTATTACAACAACAGCTGCAGCAGCAACAACATCAAAGACGACAACGACGACGACGACGATAACAACCACAACAACTATAACAACAACACCATACAATAATTATAATAAGGATGATGGAAATGGTTATTTTATATAAATTAATTAATTATGTTAACAATAATGTATACTGACTAGTACTATTGATATTAACATGTATGCGCTCTGTCCAAAAAGGGAAACATTGTAAGCTCCCCATCTATCGCTGTATAGTGATCTGTTGTAAACTAAATACAATACAATATAACAATACCTCCCACCACATAGCTATTGGTGGTGGTGATGATGGTGGTGGGTGTGGCGGTTGTGGTGGTGGTGGATGGTGGTGTTGGTGGTTGTGTTGGTGGTGGATAGTGGTGGTAGTGGTGGTAGTGGTGGTTGTTGTGGAGGAGGTGCTGATGGGGTGCTGAATTGTAGTGGTGGTGGTGGTGGTGGTGGTGGTGGTGGTGGTGGTGGTGGTGGTTGTGATTGATCTTCATAATGGTGGTGGTGGGGTGGGGTTGGGGTGGGGGTGGGGTGGTAGAGGTGGGGTGCGGTGGTGTGGGGCTGCTTCTGCTGCTGCTGGTGCTGTTGGGGGTGGTGATTGGTAGTGGTGGTGGAGGTGGTGCTGGTGGTGGTGATGTTGGTGGTGGTTGTGGTTGTGGTTGATGATGATGATGATGATGATGATGATGATGATGATGATGATGATGATGGTGGTGGTGGTGGCGGTGGTGGTCGTGGTAGTAGTGGTGGTGTTGGTTGTGGTGGTGGTGGTGGTGGCGGTGGCGGTGGCGGTGTTGCTGTTGTTGTTGTTGGTGGTGGTGGTTGTGGTGGCGGTGGCGGTGGCGGTGGCGGTGGCGGTGGTGGTGGTGTATTTGTATTGTTATACATACAGGCTAATATGACACCTGGAAGCATTACAGCGGGCTGGCGAATGCCATAGGACAGTGGCAATGTGCCCAGTGCACCACCACCACCGCCACCAGACAACATGGACTGGACACATTGCTGATCGCAAAGCCCCCAAATGTTCTAAGGCTACAACAGCTGTCTTCAACCAAATAGGTTTCATACTATGCAAGACAGGAGCAAAACCCCTTCTTAGGGATACTCGTTCCTATGGAGGCACAAGCCTCAATTCTGACCATAAGCCAGTCATTACACGCCTCCATATGAACCAGCTCTATCTAATGTATAAACGCCATACCAGGCAAGAGGGTAGAGTCACCTACAACTTACCCAAGCTCATCAGCGACACTGATACTCAAATGTCATACAAAACGGCCCTCGGGGAGCAAATAGCTAACATCGACGTCAGCTCCGATGCAAACGAAGCCCTAACCAAAATACTGAAATCTATGGAATCATCAGCTACTAGCACCATAGGTGCGCTAAAACAACAGAACTAGGTATAATGACGACTATCTCGTAGTAAAACTGTCAGCAGAACAGAAAGTGTTACGACTGCGCATCTATCAAAGTGGCGAACCTGAAGATCTCACCAAACTACGCCAGAAACTCAATAACATTCTGCGTCACATTAGTGAATGCTTAAAAGATATTGCTATCCAACAACCAGACTCCCTAGCAGATGTAATCACTGTCACGGGTGACTGCCACAAAATGTTTCGGGAAGCCCGAGCCCTGAGAGTTACTGACTGCACACCACCACTCACTGTACACACCACTGAAGGACACTGAGCAGGGCAAAGCCGGGGGCAATTCGACAATGGTTCAAGGAACAGTTCACTGACCACGATGATGAGCCCTTGCACCCATTCTCAGGAGACCCCAGGCCATTACTAACACCAATTAATATAGCAGACGTTGAGAAGGCACTTAAAGGCCTGAAAATGGACGTGTATCTGGACCTGGTTTCATGAGCAATGAACTATTCGAATATGCAAGTGACATTATCTCAAACCCAATCACGCACCTAATCAATTCAGCTTTTATGCACAACCTTCCCATCGACGCTGTAGGCCAAGGCACCCTTATCGCGCTCCAGACCAAGAAGCACCCCCCCACCACCCGCCCTAGCCAATCTGCAGCCCATTGTGCGCCTTAACAGCATACGGAAAATCCTATCCAATGTTACTCTATGCCGCATCCGAGACAAGATCGATGAATTCATCGGATCATGTCAACGTGGCTTCGAACGAGGACGCCGCTGCGCAGCCATTGTATGGGCCCAACGCATGCTTGTGTCGGTAGTCATGTCCAAACACTGGGATTTCCACAAAATGGACATTGACATATCACGAGCCTTCGACACAATTAAGCGCTCAAAGATCCTAGATGTACTACGACAGGCCAGTTGCAATGAATATGAGCTACGACTAGTGAGATTACTGCTTGGGGACACCAAGCTGAGAGTACGAGTCAAGTCACTGAAGTCTGTAGAGCTTGAGACATCAATCGACTCCCCACAGGGAGATGATCTATCCCGTGTTCTTTTCACCTGTTACCTGGCTGCTGCATTGAAATCCGTGCGAGAAAAATTCACAAGACCAAAACCACAAGATGTTTCTACTACTACAGCCGCAGAATACAGTAATCATACATAGGACAGTGCTTTATTTGTAAGACATTATTGTTAACGCTTCTTGTGTCAACCTGGTCCTTTAATTGACAAGACTGCCGAACCGCCATCTGCAATACTCTTGAGGTATGGTCATTGGCAAGACCAGTTTTGAAACTTTACCGCCTGACATTCCAGTGTTCAGAAATAGTCTTCTCTTGTCCTGCAACTGGATACAGAAAAAAACTTGAATTTTCTTACCCCTTAATTCTTGATTGCTAAGCAGGTAAAAATGTTCTCCCTCAGTGGTTTAGAGGATCTGTCCATTTGCTGGACAACAGACAGATATTTTTTCTGTAAATTGCAATGGTAAATTAAAGAATATTTTCTCTGAGCATAGACATATTTTACTAATCTGTGAAATAATGACCATTAAGGCGTTAATGAATAAGAGCAGCATTTTGAGTGCTGTGAAGAACTGTTGACACACGAGCGGCTTCCGAAGGAATTCCAGAATAGAATGTCCATATCAAGATAGGTCTACGTTATTGTACAGAAATGCATTCAGCCCTTTACTGATCAAATTTGTTCAAGAACATTCAAACTCATGTAAAATGTCTATTTGCACACCAAGAGAACACGATTTCCGAGAACTTATCACTGGAATGAGGGGCTGGGTTATCGAACTGTTCATTCCAGTGATATATTTTCAAAAATAGTTTTATAGTCCATGGGCTAAATCCAAAATTATGCTTTTTCGTTGCACCCCACTGGTAACTTTGTTTTGATGGTACATTTTAGTTGACATTTTTACTTGTTGTCATCCAGACAACCTGGCAAGTATTTTTGACAACAACATTTTGTAAGCAAGGGGGCTGCGAAAAATCCACTAAAAAGCCACGGCAATATAGGCTTGAAATCAGTGATTATTTTTGTTATGGATACACAAAATGTGCCAATAATTGTCGACCAGTTATGTATCTATCCACAATTACAAGGAAAAACATGCGAAAAAACATGTATCCTGATTGATTTAATAATTAATGTACAAAATTATGTAATATTTTAAGCATTTTTCAGGACTTTGAAATTATACATTTTACTATCTGTGATTCCAGACATATAACCGGACTAACGAAGTATTTTCGCATTATTGAGGTATCCAAGATTAAACCTGACTAAGTTGGGATTATTGTGTTGAGTAGTTTAGATTTTATAGCTAGATTTCGACCAGCCCCATAGATACATGATTATTTAGTAAATGACTGTTCCAGTGTAAATTTTAAAAACTGACTTGCTAAGTCCGACACAAATTTCAAAGATATTTACATGAATGATATGAAATGTTTCTTGCTTACTAAATATAAATTAGATTCTATTTCACGCGTTTATGCTATTCAGCACGCATAGTGAACTTGTCTTTCGGGAAATACTGCACGACTTTAACAAACACTATTCTTAACAAGACCCAAAGAGAACCCCGTTTCCGTGTCGGTAGATAGATTCTACATCTCTACAACGGCCACCGTTCACACAATACCATTATTTATACATATCATATGACCGACAGCAATTTCGTTGAATTGCCATAGAATACGTATAGCTCGCATTGATTAGCCTATACAATAAGTTTTTATTTCAGCTGTACATTAATTTAGTTGAAGTGAATTTTAAATTTATAAGAATGGCAGAAACTGTTCTGAACATGAATCTATTTCCCACCAAAGCTCACCGTCTTGATTTAGACTGGAGTCAATGTCTTTGCTATGTTAAGGATGTATCTGATGATTTGACTATGTTTACATCGGTAAGCTAGGCCAAGTTGAAAGATTCTGCTAAAGCCTGTCAAGACATTGAGTATCATAAGCTAGTAGAACACTGGGATGAATGTCCAGCCGGAGGGTCTCATCGCCAATGTTACTAAACACACACCAGCAAGAGCCTAATTAGGAGCCATGCCCTAAAGCGCGAGAGTGGGTGGTCAGAAAGCGCATGTCATATATTCATATGTGCATTCCATCTATGATACCGCAAAATGGCTGACTTACGAGATATGTACATAAATCTCCTTGCCGAAAATGGCATAGATAGGCTAACCTAGGCATTCTGGTGACAGGCCTACCATTTGACAACCATTTAAAAGAAATTAGACAAAGATGGTTTACTGCTGCAATGTTCAAACTGGTCAGGCAGTGGAGCCACGTGTTACAGCTGCAACAACAGAAATTACCAAATCTCCCATAGCCTCAGAGTATGATGACAAGCTACAGCAAGTATACCAATGTGCCCACATCATACAAACATAACTTATCTCAGTTCAGAATACCATGCCATGGCCCCCGAAACTAGAAAACCTTGTTGAGGACAAGATCTTCTACATTGTGCTTCAGCCGGTCAAGTTAAGACACCAAAACATGTGGCATTACAAATGACCGCGGGACAGCTAACGCTTAGCTCAACATTGATTGAAATATGTAATCATTTTAGCCACACTTTATCTAACAGCCACATTCAAGAAGTTGAGACAGTAATGACGGAAAGGCTTGTAGATGACGTTGGTTCAGTGTACATTCCTCCAAATATACAGCTAAATTAACCTATCAGTATGTGCTGGGACAACAATGATAGTAATGAAGAAACATTCGTATAGTGTGTGGCCATGGTACCACACACTGTACGAATGTTATCATCATTCAAAAGGAGCTTTTACCAAACATTAATTTGCCATTAGCACATCGGAAAAAGCTGACACACCAGAGAGCTTTTGTGCCTCGGCCATCCAAGGTCATGTAGTACAATGTGAGAAAACGACGTGGACCTGGCAACATGTCTATCGGAGAGCAAGAGCCTAAATCTATCATTCCGGATTCTGTGCCAGAGGCTAGGAAAAAAGACATTGCTTTGTGCATATTGCGATATAGTTGTGATGATACAAGAGTAGAAGATGCCCCAAAGATTCCAGGGTGGCCAGGGTTCAATGCGGCGGTCAGCGAAAGCATCCCAGAGCCCAGCAGTATGGGCTATTGCCAAGTAATTAATACATTCCTCCCACTGAACTACAGCTTACACCGTTCTAAAGCAATCTATTGAGATTGGAAGCAAATTGGTCAGGAAGAGATTATGGTAGTTATGACGCAGGCAATGTATGCAAAAGCCCGGGAGATCGTGTGGAAGTAACTAGATGGTTATAGCAATGTTGTCATGCGATTAATGTTGCCATGAAATTGGGTGCATTCCATACAGCCATGACGCTCATGGCTGTAATGGGAAGACGATTTGGTAATGCATGGTTTTCGGATCTCCTAATTGAAGCTGGCATAGTTGCATCCGGAGTTATCAGCACAGTATTGAATGGTCGTCACGATAATCGAGCCATGCGTGCATATAAAGTCGCTATGGAGGCAAAGCATCATCTGAGCTGGACATCATTCTTAGAATGGATGCATGAGAATAGCATGGAACAAAATGAAATGCAGATTGTTAAAGAGAAAATGGACAGAGTGAAAGCTAAGCTTACTGCAGGCACATTCACTGCTATGGTAACTTTGCCTGAGATTAAAAGACCCATGGAAATGTTCGATGAGTTCATTAATACAAATATGGCAATTCTTGCTGCATTTTGGGATTCATATATAGACTTGGTGTGCCTCGTGCTGCTATTCACACGGGCCACACGCGAGGGAAACTGGAACATGCATGATGCATGTCTCTGCTATAGGTGAAATGTTGAAATGGATCTTTGCTCATGACAGGACAAGTTATGCTAGATATATGCCAGTCTACTGGTCCGAGATGGTGATGTTGCCAAAGACCCATACACATACGAAAGCCTTACTTGAAAATGGGTATTTTGCAGTACAATGCAGCCGGGACAGTGCATTCGCACAAGTTCCCGTTGATCAGACCATTGAGCAAACCATGAACAAAGATTCCAAGTCAAAGGGCGGTACTATTGGCATTAGTAGGATCCCAGGTGCTGTTCAGAGATGGGTATTGACAGCCCATGACGGAGCAAGATCAATGCAAATTTGTAAGGGAAATGGCTGGCTTATATGGCACAGAATGCAAGCATCACAAAGATTAGTTTCCCATGCATAAAAAACCGATTGACGCTATGTACAGAGAGTATAAGAGACTATTACTAGCTGGGAAAATCCATTTTATATGAGGGACCACACTGAGCTAATCATCAATTAACATCGCATCTGCCATAAGGGCAAACAGTGACGTAACTGATGATCTGATGACCGGCAGAGAAAACGGAAATGATGGATTACTAGCATTTGTACAATATAGGCTACAACCAAGTCAAGTGGGCCTGTTTGCTGTGTTGCCTAAGGCTAAGCTAAGAGCATATTGATATAATCGCTAGATATGGAAGTATTCATTGGCTGAATAACCTAGAGACACTTCGAGAGGTGCGCCCGTCTAGGCCTACAATTTTGCACATCCTTTGCTGCCATGTGACCTATAGATATTTTGATCTTTTGTGAATTTTGATCGCTCACATTCTCAATATGTGCCAAATTGTGTTTTTTTCTGCCTTCCTGCATTCTGGTGATATCATTATACATTCTAAACAGATCAAACAGTAAATTGCTGCAAATTTGGACGTGCATGGTAATGTTGGAATTGCAGCGATAACATGCTCAATATTGAGCGGATCACTCCAAAATTTGGGATGAATCATTCTGGATAGCTCATCAACGCATGCCTATACGACGGTTAAACGTATGGAATATAAGTAGTAAAAATTTAATTTCAAATTCTTGAAAAATGTTTAATATATTGTATAATTTTGCATATAAATTAATTAATTAACAAGGTTACATGCGTTTGCGCATGTTTTCCTTGTCTTTGTGAGTAGATAAATACGTACTTGATAACATTTTGGATATTTTGTGTGTCTATAAGAAAATAACAATTCGCTTCAGGGCTATATTACCCATGCCTGTTCAATTGGTTTTCACAGTCACCTTGCTTGCAAAATGTTGTTGTCAAAAATACCTGCCAGGTTGTCGGAATGACAACAAGTGAAAATGGCAACTGCATTATACCTGGTAGCTTGAGGTAGCATCAAAACAATGGTACCAGGGGGTGCAACGAACTAGTTAACTAGTGCCATTTTTTGGAGTTGGCCCATGGACTGTTATACTTGTCTGCAAATGAACATTCTTCAAGACCACGTCTGAAGCTGTTTCTGGACAGCTTGAATGTTAAACGGTTACGACCTATACATGCATGCATGAGATGAATGTAGTGCTCTGGGCCTACAACACAACTCGTGCTCACCACCACCGTGGCGGCAGCCACACCACGTGGAACCACTCCCCCCCCCCCCCTCACCCCATCCCCAGCGTCGCTGCTGCCGCCCGTCGGAGCGTATTTGTGCACTGACGCCGACGCCGACGCCGACGTCGGCAAGGTATCCAGCCCACACATCCTAGACCATCCGCTGGAACATGGGGCTCTCGTGGTTCTCCGGGGGGGGGGGGGGGGAACTACTCCGCCACAAGCAATTTCCCACCACGTCTTGTGATGGCGGATTCTCTTAGTTCCCTTTGGGCCAAGGACGAATTTGCTCCCAAAGGGTTTATCCAGATTGTGATGTCAGAAGCTCCGCTTCGAGCACCCTGACGCTGGGTGGACTAAAGGTAATCTAGGGGGTTGGGAGTGGAAGTAATAACTTCTGTTTTCTTCCCACCCAGACTTTTCAGAAGGGGAGAGTTCTATTTTAGAGCAACGAGAACGCAGGTCAACAGTAATATATAGCAAGATTTATTGAAACTAAGATAATTACAGTATCTTTTATCAATTCATGCAGGCAAACGTAATGATAATTAAAATATTGTTGTTAACGGTAGATATACAACTTATGATAAGGATAAACAATAAAGTGGTAACAAGTACACATATTGATGCAATGCATCAATGGTAAATAGCATGCCCGGAGGTTATTATAATTCTGAGAATAAACTCAACTGTTTCATGAAAAAATGAAGTTATATAAAGGCATACAAGCCACTCATGACAAAAATATAGGCGGACAATACCACAAAAGAAGGAATATTTCTTGCGAAAAGATATGGGCAGTATTAGCTATGGGCTAGGAAAAGCAGGTTATATTTTTGGTCAGTCCAACAATTTTTCCATCCATCCTTTTTCTCCACGCCAAACGCCTTAACAGAGAGAGGAACAGACACAATTAAGAGTAGCCAGTGATGAGAAAATTGCACTACTGCATCAACAGAGCGTAACAGATCAAAATTGGGTCATTGGGTATCAACAACTTGTAAAGATAAAGAAATCAACAGAACTGGCAACCCAGTCAGTAGAAAATCGGCGCAAGAAGCAGTACAGACCCTGGCACCCATTCAAACATATTAAAGAAGACTGTAAAGAATATTTTAAACCTAAATCTTGATATCTTTCTTAAACAGACGTGAAGAGCTTATTATCCGGAAATATATTGGTGAAATATAGACTGCAATGCTAGTGAAATGCACAAAGCAAGTATATTTTTGATGCAATACAGGACCCCGATCTGTACCGACAGATAACTTTTTCAACAAAGTTAAGTGGCCAGGATAGAACCAATACCGTGAACCTAGTTTTCTCCAACGAAAATGGTGTAGTAGAACACATTCTGACTGAAGACCCAGTGGGAAACAGCCACAACATCGTGATCTGTTTCATTTAGCTATCGTATCTATGCCACCTATTAAACGATATCTTTACTGGAAACAGTGACAAACTATTAAATCAAATATTTTTACTCGACAAAAAGGTCAAAATTACCGTTGTAATGATGACGATCTTGTTGACCATATGTACACATGTTAGGGTATTAGCCTGATAAGTCAGACTCTACCAGTACACGCGGCTAATAATATGGGATATATAGAAATATTTTCACATTACTATAATAAATATTTGGTGGTAGAATTATTACAATATTTCGCACAGCACGAGAACATAGTGAGCTCTACATGGCCTTATGTTCGAAAACTGGCCACAAGGCATGTAGAGATATTCTGGTACCGAATATATTACATTATTGGAATTTGACAATGGTGTGCCACTATTAAATTGCATATGACGAAATTACTGTATAGTAAACATTTTTTAAACCTTTGATACTTTATTAGCGTATTCATATACGTATCTAACCATATGGGTGAACTTCTGGGGTCGAACCTATTGCAAACAGTGTGGTACAGAAAATCGTTGATCTGACAGAATTTGCGGCAATTTTCGGTATGGAATTGTGTACTATGAAATTACGTTCCTGTAGAATTTTTAAAAATTCGGAATACATCTAGCATATTTCCTATAAGTATTTGTGGGTGAAATTCTGGGGGTGAAGGTATTGCAATGAAAACCATGAATTAGCCTGAGTTTGAGCCTATTTACGTTACGAAATTGTTAAATCTCACTACGTCGTAAGCTTATGCCTATACCTATCTAAACATATGGGTGATATTCTGGGCCTGAACCAATTATGAGCGATATGTCAGGACATATCGACACCTATCTGAATGTGATGAATGTGAACTAACCATATTACAATGGGGCCATATGGCGAATATGTAACTACATATTACCAAATTACTTGATGGTAGAATCGGTCAGTTATATACAGCTATATGAAAAAAAAATTATTACAAACCGGGAACTGAGATTCTAATACTGAATATAGTAAATTGTTGGCATTTGACAACTGTTCGTGGCTACTAAATTGTATATATTACGAAATTACTACGTGGTAGAAATCTCAAGAATCGTTAGCGTATTCATATCCCTATCTAACGATATGGGTGAAATTATGTAGCCACACATATTGCAGACGGTAGGGTATTGAAAACCGCAGATCTGCCAACATTGAAACAAATTTATGCGATGAAATCGCATACTACGAAAATACTTCACGTTCGAATTCTTTTAAATTCCCAATGTAACTAGCATATTCAAACTCTTATACGTCTATGTGAGCGAAGTTTTGGAACCGACCATATTACGGAAAGTAGGGCACCGAAAACCACGAATACACCATCATCTAAGCTCAATTTTGCGTATTAAAATTACGTCATCTAGAATTTGTTAGATTCGGAATATAACTAGCATATTAAAGCTCAAGTCTATGTGGGGTACATTATGGGGATGAACATACTACAGACCACAGGGCACCGAAAACTGCGGTTGTTTATTAATACAATGAACCTTTCCAGTTAAATATGCCCCGCCCATCTCTAGCTAAAATCCACCCATACCACTCTCTAGTTAGGATCGATGGATTTCTGAACTTCTAGACGATAAATTTCAAGAAAACTATACAGGTAAGCCGTGGAATATTGTGACACTAAATCGACTGGGTCCTGTTGCTGCCTATGGCAGCAACAGCGCCCAGTCAAATTACTTTCAAAGTATTTAACAACATTTTTATTAAATAACAAAAACATACAATTCGTACAACGTGTCAGATTATTAAGCATTTAAGATGGACTAAATCGAGTCAGTCATGACGTCATTATTATGACGTTATCCTACGTGTCACCTAATTAATTACCACGTCATATGACGTAATATGATGGATAGACAACTTGAAAAGGCCCATTAGCAAGTGGTGTTAATTTCCCTCGCTCCGTCAGAGGATGAGTGTATTGTATTCGGGTCTACGTGCGTTCGGGATGACAAGGGTCTACAATCTATGATTGGCCTTGTTAAAATATGTGACCTATAAATACGGGTGCTCTCTTAATACAAGTGGTCCATATTGTGTGGACCACGCATTACCAAGTGGTATTAGCCCTGTACTGCTCAATTTGCTCATGCCAATTTCAATAGAGGGACCCATTTCTAGGTATGCCACGCCTATTTCTAGCTAAGCTCCACCCCTTTTTTGCGTTTTGGAATCGACGTATATATATACGCCGAATAATGAATTCCCAGACTTGTGAATCGGCCTAAATTTGAACCGAAATTATTTCATGGTAGATAGTTTTAAGTCTCACTACTCCGTAAGCGTATGCCTATACCTATCTAAACATATGGGCAACATTCTGGGGCCGAACCCATTATGACAAAATTATTACAAATCGAGAACAGACATTCTGATACCGGAAATAGTAAATTGTTGACATTTGACAACTGTCCGTGGCTACTAAATTGAATATTACGAAATTACTACGTGGTAGAAAACTCAAGATTCATTAGCGTGTTCATATCGCTATCTAACCATATCGGTGAAATTATGTGGCCAAACCTATTGTAGACAGGTAATAGTAGGGCATTGAAAACCCGCAGATCTGCCAAAATTGGAACACATTTACGCGATGAAAGCGTATACTACGAAATTACTTCACGGTCAAATTAAAAAAAATTCCCAATACAACTATCGTATTCAAATCCCTCTACGTCTATGTGAGCGAAGTTCTGGAGCCGACCATATTACATACAGACAGCAGGGCACCGCAAAGCACGAAAACCCCAACATTTAAGCCAATTTTTGCCTAATAAAATTATTTCATCCAGAATTTGTTAGATTCGGAATATACCTAGTATATTATGGCTTAAGTCTATGTAGGTGAAATTATGGGGCTAGACATACTACAGACAATAGGGCACTGAAAATTGTGAATCACCGGAGACTTAGCAAATTTTCGGTATGAAATTGTGCACTACGAAATTACTTCATGGTAAAATATTTTTTAACCCCAATCCATTACTTCACTAGCGTATTGATATACCTATCTAACTATATGGTTGAAATTCTGTGGCCGAATTTCCTGCAGACGTTCTTAACTTAGCACATGCATAGGCCTACACTTTCGGTTGATTTCTGTATTCAACAATCTGCTACAATATTATTGATAGCAGTTTTGACTGGAAATTTGGAACATTGGTAGTCTATCAATACTGCTACATAATTGCATTGACCCTACATGGATTCATTCCTACGGATGGATTAAAGACAAAAGGATACTACTGATAATCACACATCCATTATTCATTCGTATCTCCCGAGTTCTCTTTCGATACGAGATCGAGAAATGTATCTCGTATGTAGGGGCCTATTGAGTAGCCATTGACGTAGTGATTTCAAGATCCACAGTGTTGCTTTTACAGTCCGCTACGGAGATAGACTGGGTCCCGGTCTGTCTGGTATCCGAAGTTGAGTCTGTGTAACAGTCTAGTCGTTGTGATAACGTAAGAAGATGACCGGTCATTACATTAGAGGTGTAGTTTCGAAGATCCTTGTCTACTTTTCCGCCCTCTACAATATTATTATGCATGTTTTTCTTTTGAAATTTACCACACACATAGTACGCCTCAAGACTGTCTGTAACAAGTTTGTAATTTTTACCATATCTCGAATGCAACAAATGTTAATCATACTATAATACAATATGGGAAAGGTTAAACAGACATGGCACATCATCGTCGTCCTCATAATTTATTAACCCTGTATTACCTAAATTGAGTCAAGCATATAAAAAAATATTTGCTTATTGAATGCATATTTGCAGCCCAATAGACGACTGTTTTGAGGAGTTACTATTGGAATGACTGGCTCAATTAGCTAGCCAGTCATTTCAGTGGTGAATTTTTTTAACTATCTTCTCTTAACCTGCAAATTAACATCCTCAAGATCACTGTAGAGGCCGGTTTTGGCGACCTCCTCATGAAAGGGTTAAAATACAATAAGAGAAGATGATAGGCTTACATGGACAGTCGTTGTCGTTGCAATACTTAATACAGGTCTATGATAGCAACAAGTAGGTGTGTAGGGTGGGGTGGGCTACCAGTCAACGTATTAAAAAGATATTCGTATAGTTGTCTTTATCTGAGATATTGAAATTTCGGTGTTAAACATTCTAAAGGATTTTGTTAGAAAAACACACAATTGTGCCCAAGTAAGCGGTTGCTTGAGATGACTTCCATTGGCCTAACGTTAATCAATCGGTCACTGAATCCGGATGGTTTATTAATACATTAATACCGCGCTCGTGTTGGTATCGATTGATCTCTGAGCTTCTTGACTATCAATTTCCAGAAAACTATACAGGTAAGGTGTTGAATATTTTGAAACCAATTTGACTGGGTGCTATTGCTGTTTGTGGCAGTAACATCGCCCAGTCAAATTAGTTTCAAAATATTCACCAGCATGTTTTGTAAATAGCAAAGACATACAATTCGTACAACGTGTTGGACTATTAAGCATTTAAGACGGACTAAATTCCCATTAGCAAGTGGTATTAATTATCCTCCCTCCGTCAGAGGACGAGTATATTGTATTCAGGGCAACAATCTATGATTGGCCTTGTTAAAATATGTGACCTATAAATATGGGTGGTCTCTTAATACAAGTGGTCCATATTGTGTGAGCCACGCATTGCCAAGTGGTATTAGCCATGTAATGCTCAATTTGCTCATGACAATTTCAATAGAGAGGCCCATTTTTAGGTATGCCACGCCTATTTCTAGCTAAGCTTCACCCCTTTTTTGCGTGTTGGAATCGATGTATATATATACGCTGAATAATGAATTCCCAGACTTCCAATTTCAAGGTAACTATACAGGTAAGCTGATGACTATTTTGAAACTAATTTGACTGGGTGCTTTTAAAGGTTTGCTGCCTCTGGCCGCAACAGCGCCAGGTCAAATTAGTTTCAAAATATTCAACACGACGTTGATTAAACAGTAAAGACATACAATTCGTACACTTGCGGACTATTCAATGTTCATGACTGAGCTCGATACGGCATTCATTTACACATTTTGGATTGTGACGTCAGCCTGTATATGACGTAATTGATTATGACGTCATATCCTTCAGTTACGGATCGAACCCAGCCATTATCATAGAAAATGAATGTTGAATAAATAGCAAATACATACAATTCGAACAGCGTCTAGTCAAATTAGTTTCAAAATATTCAACAGCATGTTGAATAAATAGTAAAGACGTGCAATTCGCATACTTGACTGGCTATTCAATGTTCCTGGTGGAGCTAGATATGTCATTCATTACACATTTTGATTGTGATGTCCAGCTACATCTGACCTAAATAATTATGACCTCATATACTGCAGAAACAGATCAGAAAAATCCATTATCATAGAAAATTTCCTATGTCTAGTTGCCGTCCAATAGACCACTGTGGTTTTTCTTTTGCAATTTACTACTGGAATTATAGGATCGGTTATCCAGCCAGTCATTCCAGTGGTAAACTTTCAAAACAAGTTCTCCAGCGAGTAGCTAATACAAATGGACATTTCTCATGATCACCGCAAGAAGCCATTTGTGGTCAGTTTGATAGAGTGCTAAAGTGGACATATAAGAGTGTGTGTGTGCTTGAGTACTTTCATCTGCAGAAGGAATGATAAACATGTTTTGTACGCAGTCCTCCAGCAAAAGAAGAGTACTTATTTAGAGTAGTTAATTGGAACGTTGGCTGTTTAAATAATTAAGCGGTCATCGCAGCGCAAACTCTATTACAGTCGGACCAGAACAAATAAGAGAACTCGCCATGAATCACGCGCATGAAGATAATAATTATGAGATATCCAGCAATCTAAAAATAGAGCCTTGTCTTCGTGCCGAGAATTATTAGATCTCGTATCGATGGAGATCTCTCGAGACACAGCCCCACAATCCCCTGCGCGAAATGGCCGCACCTATAGGCAATTCTAGACAGCAATAAATATAATCGTGCCAGTGGAGCGGGCACGCAATAACGGATAAATCATAAGTGTGAAATAAACTTGGCACATAGGTATTCTTACATGGGCTATGAAAAAATGTCTATCCTGGGCAAAAGGTGTATATTGTATGGTCTCTCCTTACTTCAGCCGGTTTTGGTGGATAAATATCCGGAAAGAGGACTAGATATACATTTATTGACGGAAGAAATAATATTGAATTTTGAATACCAACCGGCTGTTAAAATGCTTCCTTAAGAATAATAGCCGTGGCATAGACCAAAATAAAAGAAGAAATAGTAATACATAACGAGTAACAAATCAGGAAACCCAAAAAGTACGATAAACAAGACCTGGCCCCTTACACGGGGATGCCTGTATAAATAAAAGTAGGGCGAAGGATGAGATCGCTAAAAAAGGTGGTCATAAGGCGCTCAGGTGCGAACCAAGACCACTGTAATATGACGTGATCTATGTACACTATTGGCAGAATTACATAAACAAGATGCCCAGTATGACGTGGTAATGCCCGGGTGAACGGACAAGATTCCTCCCTGGCCTTCTTGAGTGACACATTTCTTCTACTAGACGTCACAAATGATTAAGAAACTAACGAAGAACTTAAGCTCTAAAAATGCATGACTGACTGAGTTCCCACGATTTAGTGTCGAAATTTTGAACCGAATTTCCAATTCTCCAGTGGGAGTAGATTCACTCCAGAGAAGTATCTGACGGGAAACCACCGAATAGTGTGCGTAGCACAGCGAGACAAATCTGACAAAGATCGTCTGGTTCCGGACAAGGCACTCACGACTTATATCATAGAAACTAACGTTCTAATTGGAATGATCTATATGAAGGGCGTGGCAACAGAATGGCCCAACAAGCGGGTTCTGAGAAAGGCAATGAGAGCATTATCACAATATACAAAACTAATAGTACAAGGAACTTAATATAAGTTAAGGTTACCGATCTCAGGACTCGCTGTAATTAATGCAATTGCTTAAAGGTGCAAATTCACATCAAAAGGCTTTAAAATAAAATTATTAAAATTGTAAAATATTAGAGGCTAAAATTGTGTACCTATATGTAATTAAACGAAAGCAATCTTAACATATGATGTTTTCATTCCACATAAATTAATATAATTTTTTTAATTGTGAATTTGAATTAGGGACTCGAGTCACACCTTAAAAATTATATTAATTTATACGAAATGAAATCACCGTATGCTAAGATTGATTACGTTTCCCTACACATTTTGAGCCGGGTACCAGTCTCGGTTAACTCCTCCTTAGTAACAAATTCGACTGTTTTAATGTGATACGAAAATTGGTCCTTGAGACGCTAAAATGTCAAGCAGTTGGAATATGCGATAAAGTGGGAAATGATTATAGCTTTGGAATATTAACACATGATGGAGGGCAGTATAATTTCATCAAACTTAAATTAGTTTGAGAAATATTTACATGTTCATGTGCATCTAACTATATGGTAAGCGAAGGTTGTCAGTAGTTATGCGAGCGGTAGGCGCCCACTTTGATTGGTCGAGAGCTTTGTGACGTCACACAGCTTTCCCATGCTCACTTCCAGATATGAGCATGGGATGAATCTCATTTAAATATGCTAATGAAGTGACGTCACAAGGCTCTCGACCAATCAAAGATGGGCACCTACCGCTTGGCGTTGATATGTATTTTAGGGTAGGGGCAGCCCTGAGGAATATATCCCCACCCCTCCCGCCCATATACCTTCCACCATAAAAAATTGATGGTTTTTGGTAACTACAGCTTACCGACATTCTGGGTAAAGTTTCCATTTATAAAATCCAATCGATGGCTGAAAAGAATAACTGAAAGATGAATACATGAAATAGAATGTAACATGATATGATCAAGACTTCAGTAAAAGATGTATAGTGAAATTCTGTGAAGTAGAATCATAGTTGAAGAGATATTCAGTAGTGAACTGATATAGCTCTAAACCATGAAGTGTTCACTCCGGGTTCTGATGCTCAAGTGATTTGAAAAAGTCCTCCTTATATACTAGGCTGAGCTGTCAATCAAAAATCATGCTTGAATTTGATTGGATGAGCGGTAAGCGCCCCTAATGCTTGGCTAAGGAGAAATGACATACATTCATGCTTGAATTTGATTGGATGAGCGGTAGGCGCCCCTAACGATTGGCTAAGGAGAAATGAGGGGAAAACTATGATTAATGATTTGGTGTAGATACACTAAGAAACCTTAGTTGTGCCTAAAAGTACACTCGTACTCATGAGTACAGAGATGAGCGGGAAAGCTATAGATTGGCTAAGGAGAAATGAGCAGGAAGGGTATGGATTGGTTAAGGAGAAATGAGTGGGAAAGCTATGGATTGGCTAAGGAGAAATGAGTGGGAGAGCTATGATTAATGACCTAGAATCATGTTTGAATTTGATTGGGTGAGCGGTAGGCGCCCCTGACGATTGGCTAAGGAGAAATTAGTGGGAAAACTATGATTAATGATCTGGTGTAGATGCACTAAGAAACCCCAGTTGTACCTAAAAGTACACCCACAGTCGTGAGTAGTACAGAGATTAGTGGGAAAGCTATGGATTGGTTAAGGAGAAATGAGCGGGAGTAGTATAGCCAGAGCATGTTCGGACGGCGCTCTAGCAATATTTTCAACTGATCAGTGTGTTCAGACAGCGCTCTAGCAATATTTTCAATCATTTCATGAGCTCAAAATAGAATGATGACGCACAGGAATCTTCTGGAAACATCAGCAGGTTTCTCCCATATTAATCACTTAAGAATCTATTTACAACTCCCTGAAAAAAACCCTTACAAGTTTGCACCTGCATCATGAAGAGTATAAGATTTTCTAATAAAATCGTCATCATCGAGATAGGGTGGGATTTGAATACTATCATATCTCGTGAATGTAGGAATGGAAGTCTTTGGATGGAACTTGCCCTAGATCGTTGGCGACTTAGACAATGAATAGCTTCTTTAGAGCATATTATTTCACCTATATTTGAAAAAAAGTTGAGAGATTTTAATGGAGGGGTGATAGAATGAACTTTAGATTTAAGAGAGTAAGTTTCTATACAGTTCCTTAGATGGGATTGAGAGTGTCAATCCCTTAGACACTACCGCACCTCCTCTTCTCCTCTTTTTATTCATTCTATCTGTACATATTATTGTTCTTAGAGTACTAATTTTCACACAACTGTAATACAAAGCCTATGCCGTTAAAAATGATGATTTCTTAAGAGGAGTACTCAACTAAATAAGACTTTTGAGCATACATTTTCACGCAAGTTATTGATATCGTTTTAGGAATTAGAATGCCCATGGATCTTAATGAGCCTGATGAGGCTGGCGAGCCTGATGATACTGGTGAGCAAATATGGGAAGAAATAACGATTCATGATACAATACTTCCTATGGATTGTGACAGTGTAAGTAATACGCCTGATGGAGTTAATACGCTATTTACTGAGAATGGTAGCGTACAACAGTCCGATTCCATTATACCAGACTGTAATTCAGTGAATAGTGTGGGAGATGAACAACCCACACCCATTAAATACGGATTTAGATACCAAGTGCCATTTATGTAAGGGGAGTGCTCTTTTCGAAAACGGTGAGGGTAATGTGTTCTGGCATTAATGCCCTGACAAAGAGGAGAAGGAGATTATTGTACGATCCTTTGCAAGTATTCCTTCTGATGGGATGGCAGTCCAGATTCATAAGAACTGTTATGGCTTTACATATGACAGAGCGAGTCAGCGTGAACATACATGTTGTGGGATAACCTATAACTTCAGCCCAATCGATTTCATTCAGGTGTATTGTGATTTAGCAATAGAAAATTTATATTGGGTGTATTTTCAGCTCATTTCATTTTAAATCCAGACTTGTTTAGACAGAAAGATGAACTCTTTAAACGTTGTAAGACTGATTGGTTGAGTGAAGTTATCGAAGAGACATATAAAATTCGTGGGAGTACCTTATAATTTCACCATCTTGATTATTATATTAATTATTATATTAATTATTATATTAATTATTACACTGATTATTATTTTCATTTCGCATTGCTAATCGACTTCTTTTCGTTATATTACTGATTATATATTACTGATTTTGAATTTTACTGATTATATATTACTGATTTTGAATATTAAAACAAGTATATATTCAACAGTTGTCTTTATGATTACTTATTATAAGAAAGAGTTTCAAGGAAGAAGAAGAGAGGTAGTGCAGAGAAAGAATAATGATCCAATTTACTCATCCTGCAAATATAATACTTGCTGGTCCAACTCAGCCAGGGAAGACAGGTCTCATTAAACAACTGATCAATAAAAACATATCCTATTCTATCCCTATCCTACCCGGGTAATTTGGTGTTATGGAGCTTGGCAGGACAGTTACATGTCACTTCAAAATGCTGTTGAATTCCAAGAAGGCTTTAACTTCGACCTTGATCGAGTAACTCCTACACTCATTGTTATAGATGATTTAATGGAAAGTGTTGATGAACGAGTTACAAAACATTTTACAAAACGTTCCCATCATGAAAACTGTAGTGTTATTCATATTGTCCAAAATCTATTCCATAAATGTCGAGAACATAGGGATATTTCGATTAACTGTCATTATCTCATACTCTTTAAGAACCCACGTGACATATCAAGTGTAAGTGTTCTTGCTAGACAGATGTTTCCAGGAAATGGTAATTTTTTACAAGAAGTTTATAAGGACGCAACTGAACAGCCCTTCTCATTTCTACTTATAGACTTGAAACAGAACACCCCAGATACTCTAAGATTAAGAAGCAAGATTTTACCATACGAGACTTGTATTATTTATAGACAGAAGAAGAAGAAAAAGAAGAAGAAGAAGAAGAATGGGTAGAAAGAACATGATAAAATACAAGGCGATTTTACAAAAAATGGCGAAGATAAGAAATGCTGATAAAGTGTTAATTAAAACCATTTGTGAGTGTTGTCTGAACGTGCTACATGGTAACATTAAGCACTCCAGCAAAAACCATAATAAATTAGCAAAATACAAGTTGGAGTTACGTCGTTTAAGTAATAAAAGACTAGGTCTTCAAAAGAGGTGAAACATTTTACAAAAAGGTGGATTCCTGTGAAGTCTTTTAGGTGCAATTCTTCCGACAATTGGAAAAATCTTCAGACTGAGTTAAAAAATGGAGTCAGTACAGAAGATGGCAGTTGTTCCTTATGAACTACTTGACAGTCTACATACAGAGTCGAAAATAAACCTAATGAATACAAATCCATATATACGTAAAGCTGTAGGTTTAGATGATGAAATTAAAAGAATCTTGGCTAGAAATCATATTCAAGCATCATCAAAATTTACTCGGAAGCACTTCAGAAATTTAGAATGTTCTATGAACAGTCAGGGGTTGCTATGGGAAATCAACCAGTATCAGGTGATTATTCTACTCTGAATTACAACATGTTATCAGGTGGAGATACTGGTGACAGTGTAAAACAGGAATTTCAGATGAGGTTATTATAGAGTCTTCACGTCTATTATCTAAAATATCACGTGATAAAGGGGAGCGATTACTTAAATTCCTTCAGAAAACCAGTGGGATTCAGGTTGATAAGAATAATCAGGTCTCAATTAATGGGGAATTTTTCCCGGGTAGCAACTTCGTCGATCTCAGGATATCAACCAGGTAAACATTCATCAAGAAGTTCTGATGATCGAGTGAATAGGGTATTTAATGATTTTTTACGATCTGTAAATGTACCACATCAGGTGATTGGGAATGTAGAAAGTTGGAATGATATTCTAGACCAGAACATTAGACATAGAAGTCGAGCTCGAGAAAAACCTTCTCATAGAAAGCCGGCAAGTCCCTCACCCGAACCACATACAAGACAAGTGAAATCAAAGCAATCCCCTAGAAAGCTTCGATCTAGAACTCGAAAACCTCTATCATGGTTAAGTCTCTAACAAAGTCTACAATGCTAGATAGAAATATATCAAGAAAACTTTCTAAGAGATATTATAGCACAAAACATCCAACTAGTTTTAGCGGTGTTGAAAATATATGCAAGTCTTTTAAAGGGACGATTTCACGTGATCGAATTCAGGAATGGTTATCCAGTCAGAGAGTGTACACTCTACACAAACCAAAGAGAGTGAGATTTTAACGTGACAGAATTAAAGTGTCAGTCGTTGATCAACTCTGGCAAATGGATCTCAGTAACATGGTTTCACTCAGTAAAGAAGATGACAATACAAGATACTTGCTTTTTATCATCGATGTATTGTTCAAAATTTCTATGGGTTATACCTTTAACTTCGAAGACAGGGAATTATATTATCAATGGAGTTAAATCCCTATGTATTTCAACCAAAAGATACCCGAGATCAGTACACACAGATAAAGGTGGGGAATTTGTAAACTCTGGCCTTAAATCATATCTAAAAGAAAATGGAATTCACTTCTACACTTCTCAGAATGAGACTCATGCAGCAGTAGTGGAGAGGGTACAGAGAACAATAAAAAATAAGATCTGGTTGTATATCACATATAAAGGAAGTTTATGCCATATTGATGTTTTACCTGATATAGTTAAAGGTTACAATAAATCATATCACAGTAGTATAAAAATGAAACCTATTAACGTCACAAGACGAGCTGAGTTTCAGATATGGCGAAATTTATTCAGAGAAAATAAGTCAAAGAGAAAGAGGAAAATGAAAGTCTTTAAAGAGGGAGAGAAAGCTAGAATTTCAGAATTAAAAACACCTTTTAAAAAAGGCTTTCAACCAGCATGGTCTGAAGAAATTTTCAATATAAAAGAGAAAGTACCTTTAAGGGCTAATAGTTATAACCTAATGGATTACGATAATGATCCGATAATCGGTATGTTTTACACTGAAGAACTTCAAAAAGTTAAAAGTGAGAATGGTGAGAACCCTCTATACATGATAGAAAAAATTATTAAGACTAAACGAGAGAAAGGGAAGAAAAAATATTTTGCCAAATGGTTGGGATTCTCTAAGAAGTTTAACTCATGGGTGACTGAACTTCATAATACAAAGTAAAGAAAAATGGATGAGAATCAGTGTGTAAGAGGTACTAGACTCTGGAATATATGTGGCGGGAAAGTACCAAGGGAAGAGATTATGTATATAGCACAGGTGGGGATAATTTACATTGTCATCATTACATGTATATTAAACCTCAGTTTACATAATGAGGATAAAGGAATTTGGATCTCGCTATGTTCAGCGTGTCTAGGATATATTTTACCTGCACCTACTATCAATGCCATTAAATGAGTTTCAGCCACAGTGGCTACAACACCCGTTTGAATAGAAAAATTGGAGAGTAACCATTTCTACATTACACTACCAAGTAATTCATCTATGAATTACTTTCCTGACAACTTAGTTGCCAAGTTTACTACAAAACTTCCTATGAACTTGGATTTATCAGGTTCATGGGAAGTGGGTTTAGTTGGAATTCAGTACCCAAGATCATGGTTAACCCTTGAAAAGGATGCTTACATGAGATTTACTTCACCAGCTAACAAAAAAGGGAGATTTCTCACAGTACGAAAAGGGTTTTACACAATTAAAGAACTCGTTAATCAGCTTAAGCGTGATGTGAAAGTACAGCTTACTGAATTTGTTGAAAACATTCAGTTCATGTACAATGAAGAGAAAGGTTTTAGAAATTTTAGATTGGACCTGGATATTCAGTTAAGTTTGATCCCCGATTAGCTCAGTTGTTCGGATTCAAGACGAAAGTGATGAATGGTACAAAACGGCGGGCGTTTTTTGGTTATTCTGGGGAATCAACTACTAGATTACTTTTTGTTTATTCCGACATCGTTCAACCAAACATTATTGGTGACACCATAGCACCCCTCTTACAGGTCTTAATACCAGTGAAAAAATCTGCTTTAATAGAGCGTGAGTTTGTAAACGTACATTATCTTCCTGTTGCCAAAACATCAGCCGACACTATTAAAATCAAGCTAACCAATTCATATGGGAAGCTTATTCCGTTTGAGAGTGGTAAATCACTCATAAAACTCCAAAGTTAGTTTTACTTTAACCGTTGAATCGTCAACATCAGAAAAAGAGCAGATAGAATGAGACCCATCTATAAACCTAATAAAATGGCATTACGTAACTATTACATAACCCAAGGTGGACGAGGGATACCGACTTTCGTGGGTGGTCATCATCAAAGAGGCCATGGGATAGGTAACATTTTTGGGAGTTTAATGCGATCTGCTATACCACTGTTAGGAAAGGTGGGAAGAAGTATAGGTAAACAGGCATAATCAGCAGGTGTTGGTTTAGCCATTGATGTATTAGCAGGAAAAGATTTTAAATCTTCTGCTAAGTCAAGAGCATTATCAGCTGGAAAAGCCTTAATTTCTGAAACAATTACAGGGTTATGTGTCGGAAGAGCGGTTAAAAAGGCAAAGTCTCGAAGACAACGCATAAAACCACTGAAAAGATCGAATAAACACAGACGTGCTAAAAGAGTCAGAAGGAATACAGTAACAGGTGGGGGCTGATATTTTCTCCTAATGGATTCTAGAGCTTGTCTTTGCGCAAAATCAGAACTCGACTTGTTTACTGTTAAACCGGTTTTTAGCCACTATGGAAGAGGGTTCTTGGCAGCTTTACCAGCCAGTGAATACCATTTCAAACTCTAACTCAGCCCCATTAGAGGTTTTTTCATCTCAGGGAATGGACACGATTATTTAGATTTATCTCAGAGTTACCTTACTGTAAAAGTTAGAGTACGGAAAGTTGAGGATGGACGTGATTGTGATGTTGCTGAGGGGGATCATGTTGCCCCTGTGAATTTACTACTTCATTCATTATTTTCACAAGTAGATGTCTTTTTAAATGGTCAGCGTATATCGGATGCACATGATACCTATCCATTCAGAGCTTTTATTCAGACGATTTTCTCATACTCGTCTGATGCATTGTATTCTCAATTATCTGCAGCTTTATGGGCAAACGATATGGCAGGTCAGCAGGATTCTCTGACAGAAGCAAATCTAGGTTTTACTGAATGGAAAGAAAGATGTGCCAATAGTAAAACAATTGAATTAGCAGGGAGAATACACTCTGATATATTATGCAAGGTTGTTTTATACCTAATGGGGTCTCGTTAAGACTCAGACTACAAAGAAGCAGTGACGAGTTTGTTCTCTTGAAAGCTGGGGATAAGGAGTTTGAAGTGGTGATTGATGACGCCACATTCTGTGTTAGCAAAGTGAGACCAACACCAGAGTTGCTAACTGCACATGCTGAGGCATTATTGAAGACACCCGCAAAATACCCAATTAAAAGGGTTGTAGTGAAAAGTTTCACAATTCCTGCAACATCATTATCGTTTAATGCTGATAATACACCAATTTGACCTGTACCTACTCGTTGTCTTGTCGGAATCGTTAGCAATGCTGCCTATAATGGTCACTATTTAAAAAATCCATATGCCTTCAATCATAATGACATTTCATACTTTGCTTGTTATTTAAATGGTAATCAAGTTTCATCAGAGGCATTAACCCCCGACTTCAGCACGGGAAATTATATAAGATCATACCTAACATTATTTGATGGTACTGGATCATTATTCAGTGATACTGGACCACCGATTAATATTATAGAATACGCAAAGGGGTATTGTTTCTTTGGTCAAGACTTCACAGCTGACTTAACAGCTGGAGAACATACATATCGAACAAAACAGGGGAATCTACGTCTACAGTTCAACTTTAAAACAGCATTACCCGAGACTATGAATGTAATTTTATATGCTGAATATGATAATCTGATTGAAATAGATTATGCAAGAAATGTAACAATTGATTATTAATTGAAGAGAGATGCTGTACACATCAGATTTACGTTTTCTACTAGCTAAAGACAAAGCTGCAAGAACAGTGTTCCATGGAGTTTATGCTAAGGACAGAATTCTGAAAACGGTTAAAAGACCTGGTTTCTTGATCATTAATTCAGAAAAACATTCACATTCTGGTGAGCATTGGGTTGTCATGTTCCTAAGAGAGAGAGATCGAGAAAGGTTACAAATGAATTCTTCGACTCGTCAGGCGACCACCCTGGGGAGAACTTGTAACAGCCACTATATATAAGAATTGTCTTTATAATGACAGGATTGTACAGGACATATTCTCGACAAAGTGTGATGAATTCTGCATATTTTATATTATACACCATTCGAGAGGCGTTTCATTTAAAAACATATTAAAGATCTTAAAAAATACTGAGCTCAATGATGAAATTGTAGCGGAATGTTACAAAAATCTCTTCAATAAAAAGTAATCATTCTTGTAAAAATATGAATCCATTTTCCGACTTTTCAATACATCTCAACATAAGGAAGATAATCCCACCCACCTATATATCATAATGGGGTTCTCTCCCATGTGTGTAATTCCTGTACCCAGCTAATATAATCTGTCAGGTTACAGCACTCCTAGCGCTTCTGACGGGTTTCAGTATATCGACTCTCTATCTTAGCTCAGTAAAGTCACTATTTCAATGAGAGACGTACTTGTACGATTTACTGGGTTAAAGAATCAACAACTCCCGCTAGCTTTGAGTGAGAGCGATAACTAACATATTTCTGCCATACAGCTTCTCTTGCCTATTAACTGTACAAGTGTTGAGGGTTTTTTGCAGATGACATATTTCAATGGTTATATCTCTGGACACATTGAATATTTTGAAAATAATTTTACTGATAGTTGTTGACAGCTAAGCCAGCAACAACTTTCAATCAAATTGTTTTCAAAATATTCAATGGGTCCCGAGTTATTGCCCATTGAAATAATTGTCTGATGACCTGTAGCAATGAGACAGTTAAAAACGGTCCAGTTGAGTGAGGAGTGGTGGGAGTAATAGATGATAGAGCTAAAAGCCAGAGTAACTGATATAACCCTTGTACTACTGGCTCTCTATAATACTACAATTAGCAGATCCATTACGATAATGAAAAGTTTATTAAAGCCGAAATGTTGAAAATCACAATTATCACACTAGAAAATTCTCTCTCCTAATAGAGATTTTCAGCTAAACTTTAGTAAACTTTAAATTATCAAAGACTCTTTAGCTGGAAAAGGGTGTTGAACCTTAAACGGGAAGTGAAATACATATGTTTCCGCTTGAAGTAAGGGGTTGGTGAGAAAAAAACGAACGAAAAATGTACATTTTCATATTAATATTCTTACTCTGTAAGCAAAGTGAAATTCGTTTTATTAATTCGGTGCAGTATATGCAGTTTCAAACGCTGTGGACGATTACATTGAATTACATCAAAGTTAAGAAAAGTAAGTTAGGATATCGTAATGACAGTGAGATGTTTTAAAAATCTAACATCACAAGAAGTGAAACAGTAGCACGTTTAAGTGAAAACCTTCATGAATTAACCCTTTTCATGCTGTATGCATGGGGAGTTTTTTCTAGACAAGTCTTAAAAGTGTCCAGAATACTCTGACTATTAGATAATTTTGAAAGCATTTTGACCGAAACTTGTTATGACCTAATTCAATGGTAGAACATCATGTAAAAAATTTAATATGAAATTTTCATCTAACCTCACACTGGTTAGTTCTTCCAAGATATGCCCGCCAGATATTTCATTAACTTTACTAAATTCTAATAATCATGGGGTTGGGATTTCACTGAAATTTTAAATTTGTCTAAAATTTGATTGAAAATCGATTCCAAATGTACGTCAATATCAATTAAATCATGCACTCTGAGGTTCTGAGAGA
Organism: Chaetoderma sp. LZ-2023a; assembly: GCA_034401795.1. Classification (NCBI taxonomy): domain Eukaryota; kingdom Metazoa; phylum Mollusca; class Caudofoveata; order Chaetodermatida; family Chaetodermatidae; genus Chaetoderma; species Chaetoderma sp. LZ-2023a. The sequence goes on along the minus strand of CM067369.1, from coordinate 155,121,897 downwards.
TTCTAACTTCATATTCAGATTCTGTAGTTTTAAATTTATGTGAGTAGGGTGATCTACGTAAATTTATTTTGAAATCGCTATCACCTAATTTGGGTAGGACATTGTTATCATCATTATCATTAACATTATCATTAACATTATCACTAGCATTATCATTAGCATTATCATTATTATTAACTTGAACTATTTTCTTCTGATCTGACATTCACTTCTACATACATGTTTTCATCATTATTTTTCATCTTCATAGCAATCCTATTAATGGGTGAATTGAAAATGAGTAACTCGTCTGGTAACAGCCGTTCTAAAGCCATGTAATCCGCTTCTGAAAAAGGCTTTCTACTCCCTACTGAATCAGCTGAATGGTGGAAGATGTCCATTGAATTACACTGGGGAGATAACGAATCACCACATTCCGTAAATTGATAAATATTTCCACTACCCAACCCATCTATAAATCATAATCCATGGGAGGGTAAGTAGAGGAAAAGACACACTGTGAGGAAGTAGATTGCATAGATCGATCGAATGTAGATTTCATTCCGTTATTATCCCCCAATCCTGATCCGAATGAGAGGGGTCGTGAGAGTGATGGAAATTCGACTGCTGAGGAAGGTAGCGAAAGTGGGGGTAATTCGTCGGTTGAGAGTGGTAGCGAGAGTGGTAGTAATTCATTTCCCGAGTGAGATTGCTTCCTATCGAGAGTCAGAATATGGAGATCCAAGGGTGTCTGAAAAACAATGATTAAGTAAATGTATTCTTGATGAAAAAAAAAAGAAATCCTAGCAGAATATAAGAGTGATACATTATTTTAAAAAAAAAAGTCTATTAAACAGACATTTCAATTGCGAATTTAGAAAATTCATTATTGTGTTAACCTAATAAGTTATTACAATACTAAATTTTGAAAATTCAATGTTTAATTAGCTGATTCAGTTATCAAAATAGTGAATTTTGAAAATTCAATGATAAATTACTAAATTTACACAATACAATAGATTTATAATTTAATTAATTAATTAATTAATTGTAATGAATAGTATATTATTTCTATTTACTTATTTACAACAGGAGGAGGATTATCAACAGCCAAAAGCCTATCCAGAATTTTCTGAAACAGGGCATGATCGAAGTTTCTGTCAGCCTTGACATGATTTTTCTTATCTTCGATGACCGGTTCCACTCTTATGAAGACAGGGGTTGTGGTATTTGCTAGTTTTTGGTTCAGATTAAAAGATATTGCTCCATCATTTACAGTGAGATCTATCATTGGAGATAACGTTTCAAAACTCTCCCAATATTCAGGAATTTTCTCCTTCTTCTTATCGCTACATTCAGCCACTTCATCAACATTTCCTATGTGAGGTTTTAGAGCCAAGGAAGTATAGTAGACCTGTATGGCGCTCTCCTCTTTGGTCTCATCATCCTGAATTTCGACCTTGCGCAATACCAGCCATGGCACTATTTCTTAAACTAGAATCCATTTTAAATAGTTTTACTTCAAGAGTGATCACCATACTAAAAATCAGGTTCCCTTTTTATACCATCGTTTATGCAATCCAAAAAGGCGCAAATATTTCCCTGCCCTATCATGGAAAAAGCGCCCACCCGTCAGAAGAAAACATTCTCCAATTTCGGCGGGAAATTCTGGCGGGCAAAGTTTTGGCATAATAACTGCCAAATGGGAAGTGGTAATTTACCCTCTTTCAAGTGCAAATATACTCCTGATAGTATGACGACACTTTGGTTGAATGTATCATATTTACAAAAACAACCTTTTAAAAGATGGAAAATAATACCTTGATTATGAAACTTTTGTTAATTAGACTTCTCCCGCCGCTCTCCCGTTATCACCCCCCCCTACTCCTTCCTCTCTTTCTTTACATCCTCAGCTTTAGCATTCATCTCTATAGACTTCATCTTTTCGTCAAATAGAAATCTAAAAATGGGATGGGGGTCAATACACAGTCTTTTATTTACAATATGACAACATTCGAGACAGGATAGTATATTTCCGAATGTGATGCCATCTTCTGTAAAGCATTTTAGAAATATATCCTCGCAGATCTAAAAAGCTCAAATTCATTCCGGATTCTTGGCATATGATTACCCAATTCTTACTAAATCAATGTTCATTTCCTCCATGACAAACATTTTGAAGATAATTGCTGGATACGTCTACTCTCATCGGAGACAAAATGGGATTATACTTGTGTTATCATCTGTACAGAGGTGTAATTCAATGGGGTAAGTGGAATTTCATTATTATTAATTAACCCTCCAAGTCTTTATAGATGATAATTTCCACAAAATATTATGTAAAGAATGAAATTTGCATAATCTTTTGAAAATAATTTGACTGAGAGTTAATATGGAAGAAGGTAATAAGAATTCTCAGTTAAGCTCCTCTCAGATATGTGTTAATAGGAACATCCCTTTAACATAGAAAAAGTAATATTTCATTTCGACTAATGTGTTTATCGCTTAAATGTGCGCGCGCCAAATTGAAAGCACGCACCAAAACTGTAGATCTAATTATAATGAATGACATGTACACCTCTTAAGCATGGTGAAGTGGTGAAAGTTATCGTATTTTACATCAGAGCAGAGGGATGCTGGCTAATACATATGCTGTGCGGTTAATAGTATTCTATCTGTAACAGTTTGAGTTGAAAAGGTTTTGATGAATGCAGCTATATATATTAGACAGTATTTCTCTTCCAGTATACAGCATTATATCGTGAAGGCTGACTCTCATCGGCTAATACTTTCAATGAGTAAACACTTGTAACCTAGCCAAATATTCTGAAAATAATTTGACTGAAAGTCAATAATAGCTTAACTAGGAATAATGTTCAGTCAAATTGCTTTCAAAATATTCAGATAGTTCAGCGATATGCAACACGCTCTCTGTGAGCAAGGTATTTTCAAAATACAATAATTTAAGTAAAAGAACCCTTTTAAAGTAGAAGTGGCCGAGTCATAGTTTTCTTAATAGCTCACTGATCAGGCTTTCCCTGCTCATTTCTGTGCTCATGAGTGTAAGTGAAGTTTTAAGAAGAACTGGGGTTTCTTAGTACAGCTACACCAGATCATTAATCATAGTTTTCCTGCTCATTTCTCCTTAACCAACCCATAGCTCTCCCCCTCATTTCTCCTTACCCAATCCATAGCCTTCCCACTCATTTCTGTACTCATGAGTGCGGCTTTACTTTTAAGTACAACTGAGGTTTCTTAGTGCATCTACAGCAGATCATTAATCATAGTTCTCCTGCTCATTTCTCCTTAACCAATCCATAGCCTTCCCGCTCACTTCCCCATAGCCAATCCATAGCTTTCCCGCTCATCCCTGTACTCACGAGTGCGGGTGTACTTTTAAGTACAACTGAGGCTTCTTAGTACATCTACACCAGATCATTAATCATAGTTTTCCTACTCATTTCTCCTTGGCCAATCTTCAGGGGCGCCTACCGCTCGTCCAATCAAATTCAAGCATGAATGTGGGTAATTTCTCCTTAGCCAATTGTTAGGGGCGCCTACCATTCGCCCAATCAAATTCAAACATGATTCTAGGTCATTAATCATAGCTCTCCCACTCATTTCCCCGTAGCCAATCCATAGCTTTCCCGCTCATTTCCCCTTAACCAATCCATAGGCTTCCCGCTCATTTCCCCTTAGCCAATCCATAGCTTTCCCACACATTTCTCCTTAACCAATCCATAGCATTCCTGCTCATTTCCCCTTAGCCAATCCATAGCTTTCCTGCTCATCTCTGTACTCACGAGTGTGGGTGTACATTTAAGTACAACTGAGGTTTCTTAGTACATCTACACCAGATCATTAATCATAGTTTTCCCACTCATTTCTCCTTAGCCAATCGTCAGGGGCGCCTACCGCCCATCCAATCAAATTCAAGCATGAATGTGGGTCATTTCTCCTTAGCCAATCGTTAGGGCGCCTACCGCTCATCCAATCAAATTCAAGCATGAATGTAGGTCATTTCTCATTAGACAATCGCTAGGGGCGCGTACCGTTCATCCAATCAAATTCAATCATGATTTTTGATTGACAGCTCAGCCTAGTATATAAGGATGAATTTTTCAAATCACTTGATCATCAGAACTCAGAGTGAACACTTCGTGGTTTAGAGCTATACCAGTTCACTGCTGAATATCTCTTCAATTAGGATTCTACTTCACATAATTTCACTATACATCTTTTACTGAATAAAGTCTTAATCATATCATGTTACACATTCTATTTCATGTATGTCACGATTTATTCCGAACAGTGTTCTTATTTGTGTTATTTATTTTATCTATTAACTGAGGTGATTAATTGTAGCATGCCAGCCTTAAGCTTTGTGTGTTTATTTGTTTTGTTATGCAATTCTTCATACCGGCGATCACATTGATTACTTGCCTGTCACATTTCAGGTAGCGTATTCCTTTAGTATGCTAATTATGTTGTGTTTTATCTATAGGACTTGCAGTCTTATGCACGTCTTTCACGTAAGTTTTGCCCGAAGACGTTCTAGTGGGTACCTGTCATTTTTTCGTGCATCGTGTGTCAGGTATTTTCCTTTCTGGTTTCCTTATATATAGGTGCCAATTATAGCTTTTCATATCATCGGAACTTGATAGCTTTCCTGATCCTGGGTGGTCGTAAACCCATTTGTCATTAGCCGCCATTGCTGTATGATAGCAAATTGTCGAAGACCACCAATTTGGGTGGCATTATTATTCACGTTAAGTAGAAGTAATGAGTCACACCGTAGGTAATTATACACAACTATTGTATAATCACTTTATTTTGTGAATTGTATATATTATACCTTATTTACCAAATTTCGTATACACACAATTGTCCCAATTGACCACCTTGTTATATATACTATGTCTAATCATATTTTTGTTAAAATCTCGGTATACACAATTCCATTCCAAATATTCACACTTAATCTTTGTGTCCTCAGTCTTAGTACACGGATGAAGATGTAGGTGAATTGATGCTTTCACTGTATCCGTACTTTCATCTCATCGCCTATAGAACCACCAGCCACTTTTGGAGTATTGAACTTGCCTAGGATGGCCAATTGAACAGCGATAATACAATTATCTGCTGTATTATCTTCGTATGCCATCCTGTTATCGTCTAGCTGTCATAACCAGCCACTGTGTTGGTATTTCACTGACATCGCCTTGCTGCCATTGAACTATTATGCATCGACATCGCCTCATCATCACATCGTCGTGTCGTCGCATTATCGTGATCGTCTAGCTCTTCCTCAGCTCAAGGAGACCACCACAGCATGAAGACATTTACCATTTCATACGAACTTGAGTATTTCTGTGTCGTTCTGTCCACATCCACATCCACACGCACGCACGTATCATTATTGTAATATATTATGAATAATACACTTTGTTAAGCATTTTTCATCTAATTGTCATCAGTGTCGTAAATTGAAGGTATCCAGTGGCAACCCCGTTAAATTTTGGATTGAATCACTCCATCTCTGTAATATCGACCCGGTAGTGGTTTGAGGGGGACTTCTTCACCTTTTTGTCTATTAAACGTGCTTGTGAAAAACAGGGGCATTTTAATATGACAATGTATTCATCTTTCAATTATTTCTTTCATCCATTGATTGGATTTTACAAATGGAAACTTTACCCAGAATGTCAGTAAGCTGTAGTTACCAAAAACCATCAATTTTTTTATGGTGGAATGTATATGGGCGTGAGGGGTGGGGGGATAGATACATCAGGGCTGCCCCTACACCAAAATATTCAGACAGTTCAGCGATATAACCCATGGAATATAATATCTGCAAGAACTTAACATCCAGAGAGTTAATACATGATGATCAGACAGTAAGCATGAACATCCAATGTGCTCTCAATGAGCATTGATACGCAACACGCTCTCTGTGAGTGGATGATATGCAATGCGCTCTTTGTGAGCAAAGTATTTTCAAAATACAATAATTTAAGTAAAAGAACACTTTTAAAGTAGAAGTGTCTGAGTCATAGTTTTCTTAATAGTGCATTGATCAGGGTTTCCCTGCTCATTTCTGTACTCATGAGTGTAAGTGAAGTTTTAAGAAGAACTGAACTTTCTTACCACATCTACACTAGATCATTAATCATAGTTTCCCCACTCATTTCTCCTTAGCCAATCCATACCCTTCCCACTCATTTCTCCTTAGCCAATCCATGGCATTCCCGCTCATTTCTGTACTCATGAGTGCGAGTGTACCTTTAAGTACAACTGAGGTTTCTTAGTGCATCCACACCAGGTCATTAATCATAGTTTTCCCCCTCATTGCTCCTTCGCCAATCGTTAGGGACGCCTACCGCACGTCCAATCAAATTCAAGCATGATTTTTGATTGACAGCTCAGCCTAGTATATAAGTAGGACGTTACTTTTTCAAATCACTTGAGCATCAGAACCTGGAGTGAACACTTCGTGGTTTAGGGCTATATCAGTTCACTACTGAATATCTCTTCAACTATGACTCTACTTCACAGAATTTCACTATACATCTTTTACTGAATAAGTCTTGACCATATCATGTTACATTCTATTTCATGTTTTCATCTTTCAGTTATTATTTTCAGCCATCAATTGGATTTTATGAATGGAAACTTTACTCAGCATGTCGGTAAGCTGTAGTTAGCAAAAACCAATGGAAGGTATATGGGCGGGAGGGGTGGGGATAGATACATCAGGGCTGCCCCTACCCCAAAATACCAACCAACGCCGAGCGGTAGGCGCCCATCTTTGATTGGTCGAGAGCTTTGTGACGTCACTTCACTAGCATATGTAAATGAGATTCATCCCATGCCCATATATGGAAGTGGGCATGGGAAAGCTGTGTGACGTCACAAAGCTCTCGACCAATCAAAGTGGGCGCCTACCTTTCGGCATAACTACTGTTGTCAGCCATTTTGAATTTTTAAGCAAATTTCGCGTTAATCCTACGTTAATTCTACGGTATTTTTACTGGAACATTCCGCCTTCCAGAACCAGCAATGGCTCTTATTCTTACATCTATGACATATTTAATCAAATAATATATCATCTAACCTAAAAACTAAATCTCACTTATAGAATATAACTCCTCCTGTGTAACCAGCGCCCAAAGCGCTCAAAATACTACTTGATATATTAATAAAACATTTTGATGGTCAGTATTTTTCAAGATATTTTAAAAGATAACTAATCTCATCTCTCGATAGCTATTCAGGAGATCTAATACGCCACTCATAAACTATGCATGTAATTTTAAGCGTTTTATCATGCCGCTAAAGAAAGATATTTAGTCTTTATTAGCTAAATGTTGGTACGTTTCTACACCCTATGATGGCCGTCATAATTTAATTTTCAACCAATCAGAAAAAACCTAGCGTGCCCGCCTCGGTATATACGCTCGGTCATAGAGGTGCCAGCTATAATTTGGCAATTTCGTATAAAAGCAATCAAACAGGTAAGCTGTCGAATATTTTGAAACTAATTTGACTGGATGTTGTTGCTGCCAAATTAGTTTCAAACTATTCAACGGGTTATGTATTACATAATAAAGACTGTATTGCATTGGCACTTGCATGACATCACGCACTATCGCATGAGGCGACAAAGTGGTGGCGGTGGCTGTTCAACATTTAGGCGATACTACAAAGCAGATAATTGTGATAACGATAAGGGAATGTGACAGGATATGAATGATCTGGAATCTATTGAAAACCGGACTGGTACTTGTAGAGGAGATTTTGGCTGTGGAGGTGGTTATATATGTGCTTGAATATTATTCTTTCCATAACTTTACCTACAGTACTTAAGAGTGAAATTGGTCGGTAGTTCTCAGGTAATTCCCGGTCACTTTTTTTAAACAAAGCAAACACAGTAGCCGTTTTCCAAGCATTTGGAAATATTCCGGTCTCAAATGATTTGTTGAAGAGCAGTGCTAATGGAGATGCTATTGAATGTGATGTTGCCTTTAGCATTGTATGGCTTATTTCATCCTTTCCAGAGGACTTATTTAGCGCAAGTACTTGTATTACGTCTATTACTTCTGATTCCTGAATAATAATATCAGACAGAATAAAATTAGTTTTGATTTCAAGCGTGGGTAGGTGGATACCTGTATCATCGACATTGGAAATAGATGTAAAATAACTATTTAAGCATGTTGCCTTTTCTAAGTCAGTATTAGCATATTTTTCATATCCATTATCTTCAAATAGTAGTGGCGGGATAGTTGAGGTGGAGTTTCCGCTAATAAGCTGTTTCACTAATTTCCAGTATGGACGGGGATTATGAGTAGACAGCTCCTCTAACATTATATCTGCAGATCCTATAAAATCCTGTTTTGCCTTCTTTTTCATATTATTAACTTTGTTTCGTTGCCTTTTAAATTTGAGCCAGTATGTTTGCAGCTGGCTCCTCCTGGCCCCTTTCCTAAGTCTATTTCTTACCCTAATTTCATGCCTTAGTGCCCCGTCGAACCATGGTTTATCATCAGTCCTAATTGTTACCACTCTATTAGGGATACACTCATTTACCATATCCATAAAAAGTGTGTTGAATATTTAACACATCTCATTTACATCATCACAGGTTAAAAATAGAGCTATCCACGGTGTATTAAGAATTTCCCTGTTCAGCTTCACAAAATCCGCCTTCTTATATATCCAAATTTTTCTTTCATATGTTTTCTTAACTTTTGTAGATATCTTTATAGCAGCATATGTAGCTGAGTGATCACTATATTCAGTGTATTCCTATATCACACCAGACTCTACTACTTCTAGATTTCCATAAGTCAATAGCATCAAGTAGTTTAGCACTCGTGGGCGTTACACGCGTTGGCTCCCTTATTATTGTGCTCATATTATAAAAAGTAATGATATCTTTAAGACTATGTACATTCATATCTAGTAAATCATCATTAAAGTCGCCTAAGATTATTAAGGGTATGGGTGTGTCTATAGCCCTCCCAACTGTATTTGATAGGTTTAACCAAGATTGTCGTGAAGCATTAGGTGGCCGATAAAACAGACCGATGATATACGCTGTGTTTCCGTATTTAATTTCTATAAAAATATGTTCAATATCTTCAATTTCAAGATCATACCGCCTTTTATACGTTATCGTATTTGAAACATATATTACAAGACCTCCAGCAACAGCCTCGGGTGCTCGGTCCTTTCTAATTGGTTCATAATAGTTTTCAAGATTAAGGTCTTCGTTCGACACTGAGTTATTTGGTTTAGTTTCAGTAAGACAAATTACGTCATAATCGCAAATAAGGTCTTCAATTCGACAGAGTTTGTTTCTTAGACCATTTATATTTAAGTGAAATATACTTATGGCAGATTCTTTCGATTGAGTATTTTCCGGACCAGGATTACTTTCAACATCTCCACATATTAACAGCCATATTTTACAGTAATTTGTATAAGCTAAGAAAATGTGTACTAAATATACAGCAATAACTAATACAGCTATATGCTTCAAATGTAGCTTAATCTTGTTGCTTTCAACAACAACTTCTATTTTGCAAATTATACAACATTGAGCGTAGGTTAATAATAAGAAAATTGTTGTGCAGATAAAGCGCAATACTGATTTTAGCATTTTGCGTGAACAAAATTCTGAGTAAAATGCATATGTGGAAAATATGATTCCATATAATATAAGCCTATGGCGACCCGGTGTTGTTCAAGGTTATTACCCATCAAGTTCCAAATCGAATTAGATAACAATTATAAGAAGTCACCATGGCTTTATATATGATGAGCAGTAGCATTACATGTGTAAGTATTATACGAATAATGTCTCTCCAAGATCTCATAGTCATAACGGGCTGAAGAATATCATGGCAGAACCAGAATAGAAAATTGAAGATATAGGCATTAGCATAGTAGCACAGACGAGTTAAAGGAAAGAGAGAAACAGGTTTAGGAGAGTATAAACATATATACAAAGAGCAAGTAACTTAGAAAAATATGTATACATAAAGAGCACCAGAGCGCAGAAATTGTTGCGTACTGTATTGTATGTGGTCATCGAAATCCCTATATGCGTTAAACAAAGTGAATTTTTACACGGTCATAAGCCAACGTTTTCCGATGTGCGAAAATACATTACAAATTAATGTAATATATGGTTCATATTAAAATTGACGGATCCATTTCTGGCTAAGCTACGCCCATTTTTTGTGTGTTGTTGGCCTAATCGATTTTAAACCTTAAAAACTGAATTCTCAGAATCTAAATAATAAGAACAATTTTAAACTATGCACGTAAGTTATTGGATATTTAGAAACTAATTTACCTGCGGTTGTTGCTACATGTGGCGTACTTTTCGATTTTCGTAACGGAACTATACGCCATTTTGATTGTGATGTCAGCTGTATTTGATTATGACGTCTGATACTTGAGCTATAGATCGAATCCCTCAATTGCTAACCGTGTGAGCGCTGAATATTTGCAGATTACATTTTCCAGGGCATTTAACTCTGACCGTGCTTCCTATTTTGAAATTAATTTGACTGAAAGTTGTTGTGGGTTAAGACAACAACAACTTACAGGCACATTATACATACTGAAGACGAGAAAGAGCCAAAAAAACTCTTAGGGCGCTCGCAGTGGACAACACCTGGTGGAGAACATTGAAGAAACCTATTGCAAGCGCATGTGCGCGTGTGTGTATGTGGGTGGGTGCACGTGTGTGCGTGTGAATGTGGGCTTGTGTGCACTTGCGCGTGCGTTTGCGCTCTCCTTTAGGTTCTTTCTCGTCTTCAGTGGTCCGAGATTACGTTCTTGAGGTCTGATCATTGTCATGTTGATGTTGTGTTGTTCTTTGCGTGCCTGATACCTGTTGGCACCTACCACCACTGCACATTTTAGTGCTTTTCTGAGCAGGCGTATTTTCTGGGATTCGAGGAACATGTCCGAACGTATACCATCGCTGATGCGCGATAGTCTGTGGGTGTTTGTAGAGTGCTTTGATATTAGACTGTGCGGCCAACGATGATTTGTAATGGCTCACAGATGTTTGTGGTGGCATGCATCAAGCCTTTGGAGCTGCACAGCTGTTGCAATTGTATAGCATTATGGAAATACATGTATAACCATATAGTTGCATCTTGATTTTCATGGTGATTTTAGAGCCACGAATTTCCATCTTCCAAAATGAATGGAAGGCGACAGTTCCTGTTACACAGCGAGTTCCAATGTCGGTAGAGCTGCAGAGGAGGGAACCCAAGATTCTTCCCTTTCTCCACCTCTCAGCGCCGTCATCATTACTTTCTGTGGTGTCGGATAGGTATGCGTGGGTGAATGACGGTTTGGCTTCAATCACGAAGAGATTTGCACCCTTGAGCTGTTTTACAGCTATTAGAAGTTGTTTATCTATAGGGCCTCTTTCCTCGTCGATAAACTCAACATCATTTGCATTCTCCATCTCTAGTGGCATAACTATCATTAGGATTGGAGTGTCTGGTCTTGCTGAAGGTTGTCTAACAGATGATGGAACTGTGACGATGTAGCAATTGAAGTGCACTGGAGATAAACCATCACCTTGTGATGATCCTATTGCTGCTTCAAACTGTGTAGAAGGCGTTGATTTGACGTGGACATTTAGTATTGTGTTTGCCCAAAAGGGCAGGGGCTCACCAGGCTTAGTGCATCATCATTGCAGCCAGAATAATTGAGAAATTGAAGGATAGGTGGTCCCTTGATGGCATCAATGGACCTTTCCACTTTTAGCTATGCCCCGCCCATCACTAGCTAAGCTCCACCCACACCTCGCCGTGTTGGGATTGCTCGATCCCCGAATGCCCTAGTTATCAATTTCCTGAAAACTATACAGGGAAGGTGTTAAATATTTTGCAACTAATTTGACTGGGTGATGTTGCTGCCTACAGAATATTTATTAAATAGTAAAAGCAAACAATTTGTACAACAACGCGAAGACCGTCTTCAACTATGCATTCGTGACGTACTTATCGACGTCATTCATGATGTCATTCATTATGATGTCATTGTATACATCACGCAGTTCATTATGACGTCATATGATGGGTGGGTACTCTAAAAAGGTGAATTGCACATAACATGTCGATTTCTAGGACTTTGATAGTACTACTGATGTCAACATTCGCTGTGCCCAGACTATGTCAGCGCAGCTACATCCTGACTTCAAACCACTCTACCAGTTTCCAGTAAATTTGTCAATCTTATCTCTGATACAAGATAATGTCACAATTGACAAAAAAAATGCTGATGCTCTTCAAATTCATGATATGAGCCTCTCAACTGATAAAGTTTGCTGGTAAGTCTGCCATCTTTAATTGTTCACCTCTTTGATATTGATATTTGCGACATATAACACTCTTAGCTATCAGACTTTTAATCGCTGATTTAGCTCCTAAAATCCTATCTCCTGACGAACCTTTGATAGCATTGCCATCTTTCCTAAATGACCAGCTGTTTCATGAACCGACTAAAAAATCATTCCTGAGACAACATATTCAGCTGGTAGCACTGTAGGGTGCTTAGCTTCATAATGGATAGTTGAATTTTCCAGACGACCGCCAACCCTAATCAAACCATCCACTAGTATAGGATCAAACTCGTAAATTGGACTACACCATTTCAAAACTTTCTCAGACTCCAAGGCGTTAGTCCCCCATTAAAATATTGGCATATAAAGTACACGAATTTTACCCGTTTCCCTCCAAAGTCTGTAGTGGTAAGCACGTTTTTTGGACATTACCTTTTAGGTCCTGAACTAATGGTAGTTTTGCCTCCTGCAACTTCCTGTTCACCAAGCGAGTACACTTATCAGGATCTGGTTCCATGAGTTTCATTTCTTCGAGCATCCCTCAATGTGTCGGTACTCAAAGAAGTTTCTCGAGATGAGGAAAATCCAATAACCATTGTTGCCATCTCAAAGAAGCACTTTCTGGAATTTAATCATCCCAACCAATTTTCTGTCGACACAGTTCTTGAAGGAGGAATTTTGCTGTTAGAATAAATGGAGCTGTTATCCCCAAAGGGATCATAAACCGAACTCATCACAGACAAAATATCAGCATCCCAATATAAATCTAGTGCATGTTCATCAAGGAGAGATTATAGATCCACATTTTTAACATCCTTAGCCATTTCTTCCACAGAAATTGACTCTAAGACAAGATGACTATTATTTACCCATTTTGACAAATGAAAGACACCCCGTTGGTAGATAGAACTCATGTCACAACAAGAGAAACAGCCTCCTCAATGGTTGGCACAGAAACCAAACAGTCATCAACATAAAAAATTGTATGACTGATTTAGTCACAACTGTACTTTATTGTCCTCAACAAATTGGCGTAGTGCTGTATTGGGACAACTGAGTGAAGATACGGCCCCAAATATGTATACTAGTATTCTGTCTTCTAGTGGCTCAATTTGAAGATTGCCATCTGGCCACCAAAAGAATCTTAGGCAGTCACAGTCCGATTTTGCAACACGGACCTGATAAAACATAGCATCTATGTCACCTATAATGGAAACATGCTCTTCACGAAAACGCAGCAAGACACCAATCAATTTATTAGTTACTCCAGAACCTTGGGGAAAGATATTTTAAGTGATACCCCATTACTGGAAGCAGTACAATCGAATACAACCCGAATCTTATCAGGTTTTTAAGGTGGCGCACACGATGGTGCAGTATGTACTACATACTGCAATCATCGCTAGTCAACTCTTTTATGGTTACACGTTTCGCTAATCCGTTTCAATAATATTTTTCATGAAGCCTTTATAATCTTCATGAAACTTCAGATGTCTCATAAATGTCCGTCTAAGATGATTAAGGCACTTCAAGGCCTGGCGAGTGTTATTTGGAAATTGGACATTATCTTTTCTCATATGCAAGTTCATATGATGATGGTCATGCTCAAATATTACTAAATCATTCACCTTTTTCAAGAATTGCTTATCTTAAAGTAAATTGATGGCCTGTAAATGCGACCACCCTGAAACATCTTCTTACATAGGAATATGACATCTACACACAGCCATTCTATCGGCACAGTATACTCTAGGAAGATCGATCAGTTTCTTTGCTTGAAGATCGCATATGTGTGGTCCTCCAAAAGTACATCTTTGCATAGTACGAGATTCCGCCATAGTATCCAAAGTGATCTTCATTTTTCTACCTGCAACTCCAAGTCAACCTATCAGTACAAAAGGAAACACTGCTGCCAGGATCTAGATAGCCATATGTATTAAGAACTTTTAAACGATTTTTCATTTGAATAATAGCTAGAGTGCTTTCTTGTTTTCCATTCCCTATGTAATTACCCGCCCCAATAAAATGTGTACCCACATCGTTTACGGGTATCATAGATGGCTTGATCCATGGGTGGATTTTTCACGTTTGGGATAGTTTCACCATTTCTCTCGAAATGGCAAATGGTAGAGTGCCGACCCATGCAACAATCACAATAATTCCTTTCACGACAGTTCTTCATTTGATGCCCCAACTTGAAACACCCAAAACAATTCCGTTATCTTGAAAATGCTCATTAAGTTTTGAAAAGTCAACTTTGTTATCTGATTACAATTTTCTAAATTGTGATGCTTATCTTTATGGTATAGACAATGCCTACTAAATGCTGCTCCACTCCACTGCTCTGTCAACGACACCACATTTAACAACATGATCATTATTATCCTGCATCGGCTCTCTATTTTCATAAGCCTGGTTTACATCTAGAACTTCGGTCACAAAGCTTCATGTTCTGTATGGTTGAGATGAAGATTTTTGCAATGCCTTCATATTTGACAGGAAGGCTGAAGTTATCAAAGGTCGGATAATTCGCTTTTTGGCTTCTTGTTTTTCAAACGATATAAGTTGGTTCTGATCTCTTAACTTCTGGACAAATTGTTCTCCATCGGCCATCATACTGAAATGGCGATTTTCTGACAAGTCGTCTCATATTTTCTGGATAGTCTACAACCTTCATAGCTTGTATACCATTTACAGCATTGGAATATTCTGCTAGGTAAATGGAAAACCATCTAATGTCTTCGCGTTGTCAGCTGTCACAACAGGCCACTCCAGGGCATTCTTGATGACGGCATTAGCTAGAACTTTCCCACAACCAGATTTCTCATCCAGCTCCTTAATGGCAGCTGGATCTCAGTCACTAACATCTAAGAAACTGAAACCTGACGCGATCTTATGAGTTTCACCTGAAGTGAACTGTTCCAGATATCCCATCGTCTGAATTCATGACAATTCTGTTCTTAAAATGACGCATGAATCTTCTGTAGTTAAAGGGGTCTCTGAAAATGGCTTACTTTCGTGAAGAGGTTGTCTGGGATTCCTCAAGACTGAGTCTATAACCTGAGAAGACATAAGATTGCTACCTGTACAAATAGGAATATGAAAAGTAGACACATCATCAACACGCTTACTAGGATTGACCACAATGAATATCAGACGTACGAGTTGGGCCAATAACAGAACAAAAGAGAGATGATGTGGGGTAAATTGTCGAAAGTATAGATGTAACAGGCATTTCGCAGTTGGAATGGGATTATTTTTAAAGGGTTTCATGTCTGCCTGGATGGAATTTTCTATTGGTTGTTCGCAAGCCTAAGTGGAACTTCGTGAACTTTGCTTGCGTTTTTGTTGTGGGTCATTTTCCTAGATGTCACATGTATTAAGGACATCTAACTTGGCATTGCTAATGGCTAAATTAGTGTTAATTACTAGCTCTTCTTCTGTCATGCGCAATCGGATCCTTTCAAGGTCTAATCCATGCTTGGCCTTGAGGACCTTCGCAACAATCACTGTACATTCCTGTTCGTCCCGTAATCTGGCAGAAGCTACTGAGGCCGCTATTGAGGAATGTCCACCTTAAGACCGGCACGATGTGTGGCTTTCGACCTTTGACACTCTGCCACCAGGACCAATGTTTGATTGAAAGAATGAAACAGTCCGTTCTTTACTGGCAAACCATCTCTGAACACGAGGTTTGTAATCATTTACAAAAACAAACGCGTTATCAAAACAATGTATGTTTTCAACTCTGTCTTCGGACAACAATCTATAATTATCAGTCAGTTCAAGGAAATCTTCGGACAAAGCCAGCCACTCATTATAAAGACGTTGACTCTTACAGATGTACAGTCTCCATCATTATCGAATATACTGTCAATAGTTCGTGACTTATCTTTCAATTTATGAAGCACCCTAGAGATATTCTTTTTACACAGTTCGAGTCTGTACGTGGAACACTTTTCTGTTGGCTTTCTTATACGTAAGGAATCACCAGTCACATCGATGGAGATGGGAAGTGCCTCAGCCCCGTCTATTACGCTAAGTTGCAAATCGAAACACTTAGCCGAAATATGTAAATGAAATGTAGTTACCATATTGTGGGTTGTGACCGTATATATGTGTCAATTCGCTTCCCATATACCAATTGATGAGATTGTAGTGTTGAAATTAACAACAAAACCAGAAGAGTTCTCATTATGTAGAGTTACGTACGATTTACTGAAAAATAAACAAAATGTAAAACAATGTGAGTACAATGACGAACTTCAATAAGCATATATTACATTATGTCAATGTCTGGGTGCATGTTTGGAGGAGGAGAACGAGGGGGAGGGGAGGGACAGAGATGCGGATGATGGGATGGAGAGAGAGAGAGTGAGGGAGGATAGAGGGGACAGAAAGAGAGAATGAGGGGAGTGTGAGTGAGGGGCGGGGAGAGGGATGGAGGAGGAGAACGAAGGTGGTGGGGTGGGTACAGAGATGCGGATGATGGGAGGGAGAGCGTGCGGTAGAGAGGTGAGAAAGGTAAAGAGGGATGGAGAGGGAGGGACGGATGGGGAGAGAGAGCCGTATGGAGGGAGTGATGGAGGGAGAGACGGAGACAGAGGGGAAGGAAGTGAAGGAGGGGGAGGGAGACATAAGGATTGAGCTTAATTTACTCGTTGTGAGAAGTTGGTAGAATGGCCGCTTGCGATAGTTATGTTAGGCCTTCAACTCGATCAGTTGTAAAATGATCGCACATAAAAAGATAGTGGTATTAGTCACATAGTCATTATTCGTTGGCAAAGGTTACATATCCTCTGGTTTCTATCTATCGTTTCAATAGATAAAGTGTTAATTCTATCGTGAGAATTATATTTACTATTTGACAGGAAATGAAGGATTTCAGAGAGATGACGGGAATATCACTTTGTTAATGAGTTAGGCGTTTGAGATTCAGTTTTTCGCTAAGTAACCTAAGAGGCTTTTACGGTTGAACATGCCTCTAGGCTCTAGCGCGTATTTGCATTGCTGGCCACAATATGATCTCTAAGGAAATCCTGTGGTGTCAACAGCCGTTTGCTATGATAAATGAATTGCAATATGCGGCCAAATGACTTTAGTAATCACTCTAGGCCAAGACTAGACTGTAATTATTACAGTCACACTGGTGTGAGTAGGCATATTGCAGTTGGAGCCGTCTGATTGTCTTTCATTAATGGCAAGCATTAGTTCTATGAACCATGTCATTGACGACGCACTAGCATTAGGATATAGCTCAGCCACCATCTGGAATGTGATTTTTTTTCTTTTACAGTTTTCGACCCGAGCGAGGTTCGAAATCAGGCAGTTCTACGTAACCACCCCTCTAGAGTTTGGGAGGCGAGTACTCTACCACTAGCCGGCGATCCAAGAACAAAACTCCTCTTTGACCTGACTAGCTCTTAAGTACCCGTCTCACAACCACACGAATTGACTGAAACTGATGGTATATATTCCAGATATCTTTCATTATTCTTAAGCATAACTCTATGAAGTTTGAGGTTAAGCGGTCAAACACATAGGTCACTGGGTAATTAAGTTCACCCGGGAATACACATTTTAGCCATAAGTCCGTAACGCAAATAGGTAGAATCACGAGATTTGGTACATCCGTTCATATTATAAGAGACTAGTTATTCTACGAGGTTCAAATCAAAGCATCAAATATCTAAATCACGGGGTCGCGAACCAAACCAAAACTCACCTTTCTCGCCATACCTTTGGATAACGAGAAGGTAGTATCACCGGATTTGGCACAAGTCTTCATATTGCAACTGCTTATGGTTGCGATGAGTGTGAGGTCAACGGATCGACTATTTACATCACGCGGTCACTAAGTGCATTGTCAAAGCAGAATGTAAAGGCGTTGGTCAGTATCTATCTCAAGTGCACTCTATATTTTGTTCTGATTATTTTATTCTGTATCAACATTCAGCATCGAACGCGTACGTGCGGCACGCCTAGCTAGCGCAAAGCAAACGAAGATAAAGTAGATTTAATGCATTGAATTTAGTTTTCCTTTACATTTCGTTGTCCGTGACAGTGTCAAAGCGTGAAGGTATTGAGCTATAATTCGCACGCTTTCCCGCGAGGATTTAATCAAGGCCGCGACATTTCTTCCGACTTTGGATTCTTATTGAAGATCTGTAATCCGACATGATTTCCGATTGTACCACTTTGTTAATATGTATCCAGATAAACCCAGCAGTAGATATTTCACAAGTGCTGGAAGGCGTTCATGTTACTCATCAACACAAGTGTAGAAATTATCACCAGTTTATCACAATCTATGGAATCGAAGACGATTTGGAAGTAATGAGCTACAAAAGTGGGATTATGTTTTCGCGCGTTAGCAATGCTGGAAAAGCAATGGTGCTCTATATCTATCCTGATGGATGTCCACGAAGAACATGCTCCCCATTATCAGAAATCAATATGTGGAAAATGGGGCATACGCATAAAATCATTCGACGATATCACGTGTGCGCGCCTGGAGAGAATGCGTGAATATGTACACGTGCATGTGTGTGCATGTTCGCGCGTACATTTACGCATGTGTCCACGTGGACGTGCGCTTGCGCTTAGGCCTGCACGTAATGTGCGCATGTACATATTGAAGATTTCGAATATCCGGGGAAGTAGAGGTCAAACGATGATCTTTAACTATGTTAGAAAATTGACCTTTCGAGTTTAGCTATGCCACGCCCATCTCTAGATAAGCTCCACCCACGTTTGGCCCGTGTTGGGATCGACCAATCATTGAACTCCCTGACTATCAATTTCCCGAAAACTATACAGGTAAGCTATTGAACATTTTGAAACTAATTTGACTGGGTGCAGTTGCTGAACTAATTTGATGGGATGCGCAACAGCGCCTAGTTAAATTAGTTAAAATATTCAACAGAATGTTTATTAAATAGTAAAGACATACAATTCGTACAATAACGCTTAGTCCGTCTTCAATTAAGAGTTCGTGACGTACTTATCTACGTAATTCATGGCATCATAGATTATGACGTCATCCTCCACGTCACGTAGTTGATTATGGCGTCATATGATGAATGGTTAAACCATTGATTTATATACTAACTGGATTGACCACAGAAGCACAAATCGCGTGACAAAATCGTCCAACAGCTAACCAACAGCGCCTTTGTGATGTAACATGAAGTCATTGACCTAATGACGTCTTCGTTTACGTCACAATGTACCATCTCGCAATATTTTAGGCATTCCCCATAGATCTGTGTGGTATTTTCCCGTATGACTGGTGGTGAATGGCGTCGTAATTGTTAAAGGGGCGGTATAGCTGACAGACACTTTCCTGGTGTAAATCTATAGGCGCTGATATCGCCAGTGTCCATGCGCCGATTTTAAGGACTCAGGTATCTGGAAATAGCTGCTGATTAGCTGCATCGCTTGGTACTATGGACGTTAGGATTCCTCAAATAGTTTTTACAAAACTGTAAGAATAAAGCTTACAGATTTAAGAACGACGTGCCAGATAGCTTTTTTCATTGTCACAAGGGATATAATCGTCGACAGGCTCCCGACTGCCTGTCTCGAGATACAGTACCCAGAGTTAACTCCCGTTAGCAGTGAAAAACTATCGTGAGTAAAAGGCGGAGAACAGTCTGAGCATACATATTGCCAAAGCATTTAATGCTCTATCATTTATCCCCCATGTTCACAAAACATTGTCATCCAGATAGATAGCCTAAATAAAGCTAAGGTTAATATTACATCATAGGTTTCTAGGGCATGGGTTTGCACATCTTACCCCTTTAATTATCAAGCAAGTACAATTTAACTCTCCTGTGATCTTGAGGAGTGTCCATTTGCAGGCTAAGATGACATTCTTGAAAATCTACCACATGAACAACTGGCTAAAGCCAGTCATTCCAGTGGTAATTTTCAATAAGTCGTCGTCTATTAGACTGCAAATGGACAATAATTTGGCAAAACTTTGATTAATGGTCAAGTCAGATGACGACGGCATCTGCAGTGGTCACAAGATGTATCCAATTGAGTTTCAAATGACATGTAGCAAATTACTACATTATACCCTGGCACAGACTACCTATAGCTTTGCGATCATGAACACTTGATCCATGGTCAAATAATTGCTGTTAAAAATCGGACACCAATGACGAATTTCAAATCAGTGTTTTCAGCTAAGAAAGTTTTACGTGGAAAAGACATCCGATCATATTAACCAGTCAGATTCAAAATACAATCTGGACATTTTTTCAATTAAGCACAGATTTCTTAGATCAACATGGTTTTATGAATTCCATCTCATAATTTTAATCTGTCAATGACTGCCCTAGCAGAATAAAAACACAAGTGACCACTTAACTATTACTATCTTTACCCATCAGTTACAAATTATTCACAGCTTAACGATGCATCTTCACACAAAATATGCTTTGAAATAAAATTGTTTAAATCGAATAATTTTAAAGGCTTAAATTGTGTACCTCAAAGTAATGAACCGAAGTAAATCTTAGCATATGATAATTTCATACCATATAAATTATTTAAAAAAATTTGTTTTTTAAGTTGAATTAGGGGCTCATGTTGCTAATTCAATTTCACAGCTTCAAAAATTATATTAACTTAAACATAATGAAATTATTGAATGCTAAGATTATTTTGTTTCATTACATCTAGTCACACAATTCACGCCTTTAAAATTATTAAATTTGAACATTGATTTTAAAGCGTTTTAGTGTTAATATGCACCTTTAAGTAATATTATCTTGAATATTTTAAAATAATTTGAATGGAGACATGTACCTTCAAAATATTAACCACTGTAGGTAGCATACTCATTTCACATCTGGAAACTCCATTTTGCTGAAACATGATTAGAACTGATACATCTAGTGTTTTGTCAGATACTTTTATCCGTATACCAATTCACCTTTCTTGTTTATCCATCCATCCATCATATGATGTCAAAATCAACTAAGTGACGTGTAGGCTAACGTCAAAATTATGAGGTCATGAATGAATCGAATAGTCTGACAAGCTGTACGAATTGTATGTCTTTGCTATTTAATAAACATGATATTGAATATTTTGAAACTAATTTGACTGGGAGCTCTTACTGCGATAGGCAGCAACAGCACCCAGTCAAATTAATAAAAAAAATATACAGCATGTTACCTACATAGTCTTCTGGAAATTGATAGTCAGGGAGTTCAGAAATCGATCCCTCCCAATACAAGCGTGGTGTGGGTGAAGCTTAGCTAGAGTTGGGCGGGGAATAGTTAAAACTAGAACGGCTCATTGAAATTTGAACTAAATGTGTCAGGATATTTTCTGGTGATGCACTGAAAACCGTATTTTCAATGAATTTCAGGTTTTTTATGGGGAGAAATGACTGGGAAATAGACAGATATGACCTACATTGCATCTGGATAAAAATCAGTTCAAATTTAATAAATATTCTGTTGAATATTTTCCAGCTTATTTGACTAGAAGCTATTACTGCCATAAGCATCATGATCCAGTAGAATTGGTCTCAAAATATTCCACAGCTTTTCTGCATAGCTATCATGAAGTTGAGCCACTAGGATTCCAAGGGCTAATTGGTTAACTGCATGTGGCATTGTCTTGAAATATATATATACTGGAATTTAAGCATTCGAAGGTTTTATATTACACGACTTAGCGTGGCATGTGATGTGCACAAAATGATAAAATATAGAACTCGCTTAATAGTTTCAAAACTAGTTTATTTGCTTAGTGAAAGACAGCAATTACTAAAAAGTGCATAGAGAATGTTTCGAGTATGTTGTATGTCGGTAGGTCTAATCAGGTGAAATGTCCATTCACAGAGATCTAAAGTACTCCACTCTGAGCATGCCAAAGTGATTATCTGCTCAAGTCCTGGCTGGTGTAAATGAGATGCAGCAGGACAAGTGCCCAGTCGAAATGAAACCTGGTACCATCCATGTCCTTTGATTGATTTGAATAACGGATTCTGAAATATAAACACACGGATGCGAGATATTAGTCATGAAATATTTACACCAAAGTGTGGTTGAGAGCAAAATTCTCATGGACCGCAAGACAACATTTTTATTAGGCTCCAGTGGGGGGGGGGGGGTGAGGGAGGGATCACCTTGGGGCGGGAGAAGGGGGTGTGTGTCAGAAAGGTATATCAGTTACCCATATGATTGCAGACTGTGAGACAATATTTACACTCGGCTCACACCTAGGATGAGTGGAGGGTGGGGTGGGTGGGGGGGGGGTTGAGGCGGTGGGGACAGGATGGCAAAGTTGGTGGAATTTTTAAACCAAATTTGCTTTGTGGGTTACTATGAATATGATTGGAGATTGCGAGGAGATGTTTGCATTAGGTTCTGCATTAGGTCGAGGTACAGAACGTCGTCAAATTTGACGAAAGCATGTGGGGTTGCGATGGTGTTCCATCGACTACACATTCTAGTGTGAGGATGATGATGATGTAATCTATATGGTAATATTTGATCAATCGCTCTTGCCTGTGCAACTATAATTGCTTCTTGATCAAATATAGATATTTCTTGGCCCACTCAATAGTCCAGTTTTCAACCCACAATGCAGAAATGACAGTAAATTTCAAGGCAGTTTTGTGGTGTGTACGAAGAATTCCAACCACACAACTTGAATAATTAACGCCATAATGTCCAAGAAAAGCTAAGAATTGCCTGATAATATGTCCATTTGCAGACCAAGAAGCCATTTTTTTATTTTACCACTGGAATGACGGCCTCGTTTATCGAGACAGTCAATCCAGTCATACAATTTATAAAAACTTTGATTTTTGACGGTCAAAAGAACATTTCTCAAGATCACTGCAAATGTTAGTTTCATCATTAAAGGGTTCATATAATTCATGCATTGTTTATCAAGTTAGTCCAAACATGTACTGAGAATGAAATATCATTATATTCATGTCATTTATAGAAGAATGCAATGACTTCTCAGTACATGCTTGGAATAGCCTAGTGCATTGCCATAAATGACATTTATGGATATGCAGCTTTTATTTTTAATAGGCATACCCATATTTTGTTCTTACGATAATGGCCTTTGTAACCATGTTACTTTGACCACATGAATAACATATTAGTATATAGAAATAGCACATTTTGATTAATGTGGCAATAAATTTAATAAAAATTGCGGTTCTTTGCATGGGCCTTTACAGAGAAAATTGGCATAGTCTAACATTACAGATGCTACATTAAGTAAGTGATGGTTTATACTTTAAGCTACGTGGGATGAAATATATAACTTCTCAACCTTAAGTGTTGTTAGAGGGCCATTTATGTCATTTCAGTCAGTCACGGAAACACATTACGCGTCTCTATTAGGCGTTGTAGATCTTTTCAGGTAGCTGGGATTTCTTAACTTTAACTATTTCCCGACTAATTCGCATCTCCTCTGTTGTGCTAAACAAACAGCTAATCGTTTAGATACATGTGTATATTTTGAATTATTACCTCTTGAAGTTGGATTCTAGCGAAAACGTAACTATCCAACAGCTGCTGACATGCGCAGTGTCCAATCTATGGATATCTATGGGTTAAACGGGAATGGTCCATTATGGCATGTGAAGCTGCTAGCCTATGCGATGATCTGATAAGATGGTCAGCGCACGGTCTGGCTCACCTCTTCAGACGGTATGGAGACCGCTGTTGGTCTTGGAAAAAAATATCTGACTGGGTCGAAGATGACGTCCAGTACGGCTAATGTTATTTTAAATGATAGGTCTATAGTAAAACCGTGTAGGTTGTTCTTATATATGTACGTAAAGAGCAGTTACTGATCATTTATTGAAGAAACTAATATAACTTGCAACCATAATTGAAAATAAAAAACCCAAACCTTGTACACATCGATATCAAATAAAAATCATCTTATGTAAATGTTTCGCCTATTAAAAAAGATATCCATCTTTTTCTATCTAATCTGAATTAGCTTATCGACCTCACGCTGACAATTAAAGGTTGACCTTAGACGAGCATAACAAATTGCAAAGTGTGGGGGTTGTCGGCTTTTATACGTGCAACATTTCATTATATGACACATTTGTGTATATAGCGGATACGGAGAATTGCATAGCGTGAGCCACAACACCCTTGCTTGGTAGTTTCTTTACGATCTAAATGTTTTCGGAGGTGCTTTACTCGAATTGTGTTAACACACGCATGCACGCGCACACGCACCCACGCACGCACACACGTATATAGGTACGTACGTACATACGTACGCGCGCGTCAAGGCCAAAAGGACAGCACCACCCCACCAAATTTGCTGACAAATAAACACCAGTTCATCTATTAATTTAATTTGAACGTTTAAAATTTTGATACCAGAGTGGTAAGGGTTAAACATGAGACCTCGCTTCATTCCCCAGGGTTATCCAGCTCCACAAGAGCGGATTGGTGTGATTCAGTGTGGGTGTAGGGCACACGGCAAGGCGGGAGACATATGGCTAACACAAAGCACATCTTTCATGCAAGTTATACTGCAACGGCTGTGAATAGGAGGGTTGTTGCGATCCATACAATAAGAGAGAAGACGCTCAGGGTGGAGACGAGGAGGGTGACGAAATGAAGGATGTGTATGAGGAGAATTTTGCAGAGGACGTATAGAGGAGGAAGTGAACACAATGAGGATGGACTGAATGGTCTCGCGGATGATTCCTGGAAGCTGGTAAAACTATACAGTATACACTTCAAGTAACAATGGGGGTCGCGGGGGGGGGGTGTGTGTTTCAACTATGACCTAGTACTATTTTTCTTATGGTCAAATGTGTAAAATATTGTATGATTATCCATTGTCGTGAATGAATATACTAAAATATCACTTAGTTGAAGTTTTCATTCATTGTCCACTGGGAGGCCAAATTTGACCGTGGGCTTCTTTTTAACATATGACCTTGTCATTGAATTGATGAAAGTAACATCAGACATGGATTCTACACCCCACCCACACCAAAAATCAGTTAACCCTTTCGCCATGAAATTTGCCCCTGCAGTGGTCTTGTGGAATGTCCAGTTGCAGGCCAACAGATGACCATTTTTTTAAATTTACCTCTGAAATGACTGGCTTGATAACCGGGCCAGTCATTCCAGTGGAAAATCTTCAAAATTTTTCTTCTTTTGGCCTGCAAATGGACAGTCACTAAGTAGTTTTAATTTTTAAGCAAATCTAGCAATTAATGGGTTAAATAAAGTATTAGACATCATTCTAGGAGTAGTTCAAAAGTTAAATATTCAAGATGGCGACTAGCGGCCATCATGGCTTTATTCGAATTACAAGAGTTTCCCAAAGTTGGCGTTAGGCCAACTAAGCCGAATTTGTTCTAGGGCACAATGGACCTTTCTAAGTTTACCCATCCATTATATGACGTCATATCATATCATAATCGACTAAGTGAACAGTGTGTTGATGTCATAATCATGCCGTCTTGAATGATTCGATATAGTCCATCTTTAAAGCTTTAAAATAGTCCGACACGTACGAATTGCATGTCTTTACCATTTAATAAACATTTTGTTGAACATTTTGAAACTAATTTCACTGGGTGCTGTTGCTGCCTATGGCAGCAACAGCACCCAGTCAAATTAGTTTCAACATATTTAACAGCTTGTTTGTATAGATTTATGGAAATTGATATTCATGGAGTTCAGGAATCGATTCATCCCAACACAAGTGAGGTGTGGGATGAGCTTAGCTAGAGATGGGTGGGGCATAGCTAAAACTGGAAAGATCAATGGACTACTGTTACTCTCTAACACAGCTTGTCATCCGGCGACAGTCTATAAACGCCTAATGTGTAAACGCATGTGATTGACTGAATGGCTTTTGACAGTGACTTTCCTTGCAATGGCAATATTGACAATGCCTGTTGTACACCGTGATTGGCTAAAGTTGTACAACAATTGAAGTCCTTTCCCCCCAATATGACGTCACGATGGAGATTGGCTTCCGACCCGTCAGGCCTACGATGTGGAGTCTGTGTAAATATCGTATATATTGGTTAGATCACTCGTGGCTCTCAAAAGCGGCATTTCAGAGTTCAGTATTTTCTCGCCGATCTCATTTATATGAGAATATCATATTACTAACAGAAACGGGTTTTTTTGTGCAAGTTCCTTGTCCTAGTCGAATAAATTGTCGGAGTAATACCTCCAACCAAATCTTATTTACGATAAAAATATATATATAGTTTCAGGTCATACGTGTCCGCGTCTGCTTGCGAATTAGTGGCCATTAATATAGACTATATCTGTCATCCGTGAACGTCAGAAACATTTTTGTTCAGTCCCTCTTCTAATTACTGAAAAAAATTAGAGACACCGCATTGTGTACGGTCGCACGGTTTTATAGACCATGGTGGTTGGACCGGGAAAGTCGCCAGAAGAATGAGAAGAGCGCTGAGAAACGTCACGATTGACTGATAATTGTTGACAAGTTGCCAAAATGAAATGAAACATCACATGAACAGCTGTTGCTGACAGCTTGCATCGACATGTCAAAATCTTAAAATACCTAAAGATGGGCGGGCTTATCTAAAACTGAATCCATGCATCATAATAATGGCCAACTAATCGTCTTTATCGATGCCGTGTGTATTGAAAGACCATTCATGAAAAAGATTTGTCACTCAGTTTTACACATCATCCTGTTGCAAAAATGCACCTGCTGAATAGACAGTAATATGCTGGCTTTAGAAAGACTGACCATGCTATGATAGACCTCTGTACTGCTGCATATACTTGAAAAGAGCCGCGCCTAGAACACTTGAGTCCTTATGGTATTTGCTGATAGTACCTATGGTATTTGTAGATAAAGGCTTCTGCATCTCACATCAGTGTGGAAGGCAAGCTAGCCAATTTGCCACCCGCAGTGAAAATGGGCAGACATCAAACTCACGGTGTCTGTTAGTATGCTATTGATCACTAAAACAATCTACATCCTACTATACTCACTGATTCGTTCAATGAGTGGAATGAAGTAGATATGTACAGCCCCGCCCCCACCCCACCCCTCATGCCACTGACCCCCCACCCCGCCCGGTGTTCTCGCCTGCAGTAGATTGTTTCATGAAGTAGGGACTAGAAAACGAAGAATACAATTCACCATTATATCAATTCTAGAGAATTTAGACTATGTTGATATCATCGGCTTCTTGTCAATCTGCCTGCAAAACACACAGCACAACCTAGCTGAGAGGACATGCAATATGGTATGGGTCATAGGCCTGCAAGACTAAACCAGCTCCATGTGGATACACCCTCACTAATGTACCGTGGATTCAGATAGCTTAGGAGACGCCATCAAACAGTGACCGCGAGAAGAAAGTGAAAAGCAGAATCTGCAAAGCAAACTAAGATTTTATTATACCACTCAAGAAATTCAAGGAGTTCAGCACACGAGAGTGTATCCTAACCAAGATCAGGGTAATTAAGAGCAATTAAGAGCAATTAAGAGCAACATTCTCGACATTCATCTGTACGGTTCTGAATACTGGAAGACAAGCAGACCTTCCTGACAAGATGTCACAGAAGAATCTGGAACGTTTCATCGAACATAGTCTGAAACGAAGAGCACAGCGTCTTAAAAACCTTCACAAATGGAGGAATTCAGTTTTAGCTATACCCCGCCCATCTCGAGCTAAGCTCCACCCACGCTTCGCCCGTGTTGGGATCGATCGACCTCTGAACTCCATGACTATCAATTTCCAGAAAACTATACAGATAAGCTGTTGAATACTTTGAAACTGATTAACTGGGTGAGGGGGGGGGGTGCTGTTGCTGCCATAGTGCCCAGTCAAATTAGTTTCAAAATATTCAACAAAATGGTTATTAACAAGTAAAGACATACAATTCGTACAACGCCATCAATTAAGCATTCGGCACGAACTTAGCTACGCCATTCATGACGGACTTGATTATGATGTCATCATACGCGTCACGTAGTTGATTATGACGTCATATGCTTGACTGAGAAACTGGAATTTTCCGGAGGCCTGAGGTGGCTTAATCTATTTACTATCTTCATGTACCAGAATCGGATGATTCATCAGTCAAAAGGGAAGTGAGGTGAGTAAATCTTTGAATTTATGCAACTAATTTAACTTGAGCCTATTCATGTTTATGACAACAGCATCTCCCAGTCAGATTAGTTTCAAAATATTCAACACAATGGTTATTACATTAAAAATTCATCAATGACATGGAATTCATACATTTCAAGACGTAATTTTCTATTTTTGTGACGGAACAATATGCCATTTTGATTGTGACATCAGCTAACTAATGGACCTTTCCAGTTTTAGCTATGCCCGCCCATTTCTAGCTAAGCTCCACCCACACCTCGCTCGTGTTGGGTTAGATTGATCCCTGACCTCAAAACTTGCTCGCTTTCTTGTCAATTTCAGAAATGAATTACTTCATGCCAAGGATAAAAGCGTATGGGACATTCGTAATCGAGATTTACATTTATGCAATTTTATAACACTTAAAGTTTAGATAATTGTAATTTTTTAAATGAGTATGTTATAATTAATATAGATCTCATTATTTATAATATGTATGGAGTTACTATGGGACATGCAGCATCGCATACGCGTGATCCAGACGGAGCATAATGCATTGTGTGTGCGTGTGTGTTTGCGTGCGTGTGTGCGTGCGTGCGTGCGTGCGTGCGTGCGTGCGCGCGGGTGTGTGTGTGTGTGTGTGTGTGGGCATTCGGTGGTTGGACTTTGTATGTTTTTGTCACACATTAGCGAAATACGTGATGTAGGCAGCCATCGTCTCGCGTTGTACGTAGTTCTGTGCCGAGCCCTATACACCGGTATGGCCGTGTGGCTGAAAACTGTACGTGCATCATGAACAGTAGAATTCAAGACAGTAAATGATGCTTGAAATCCACAGAACATTCATCACTCAGAAATGTGAGTAAGTATGGGCATCATCTCAGTTTCCAGGCCCATCATCATTAGCTTTTCAATCATCAGAACAATTAGAGTTAATGCGTTTCTGGACTAAAAAAGAAAAACTGTTAACTAGCACCTGATTGTTATGATCATTAACCAGGCTTCGAACCTCCGGTCATCTTAGTCGTTAGCCACGTCTTCAGCTCCTGGTTATCATGGTCAGTAGCCAGATCTCCAGCTCCTGGTCGTTATAGGGGCTAGCCAAGTCTCAGCTCCTGGTCGTCATTGTCAGTAGCCAGGTCTTCAGCTCATGGTCGTTATAGTGAGTAGCCAGGTCTCCAGCTCCTGGTCGTCATTGCCAGTAGCCAGGTCTTCAGCTCCTGGTTAATGTAGTCGTGTCCAGTTTCTGGCCATTTGCAAATTAATCTAGATCTATCATAACGTTCGCTTCTGCTGGCCCATGGGCTAGTTAGACACAGCCTTTCAAATCCGCCTGCATCGGTGTTTAAATTTCAGTCAAAGTTATATTATTTGTGTCACGCGTTCCTCTGGGTGCATCCACATCCATCCAACAAATTCAATATGATTTCATAGCTCATATTGTGATCCTTTTCCTCATCGCGACCCTTTAGTTTCCAAGCCACAAAGAAATGACTGATTCCATCGAGTATCTATAGCAACTGTACTGCATTCAGGCCATATATTATTGGTTTATTATATTTCGATTTTATATCAATTGTTATTATAGTTATTAACATGTCAGTCATCTTGATATTTCAAATTTAGATACTGAACCAAGAGCCACTACTAAATTTTTGCTGATATAATATCATACATGCTGTTATAAAGTCAAGAAATTATCCAATGGTCCATATCCATCCTAGGTTCTAAATGATTCAGTAGACGATGGTGGGGGGGGGGGGGGGCATTTTCAACTTGGATAGGGGGTGTACCCGGATCTCATTTTCAGCTAACTAACAGTATTTATGATTCTGAAGTAAAGTAAATCGTCTGTGGGGATTGATATAAGTGACATCAGATCAATAAATTGACTTGATCACTAATAGCAAAGCTCAAGAAATGAGAAGGGGTTGGATAGGCCTGGGTCACTCGTCGACTAATTATGGTTGTTTCAAGCTAGATATAACTTCGTCATCATAGGGTTCTTGTTTCTTTCAAAATAGTTTTACCGATATTCAACAGAATTAACTCCAATAGAGTGATTCAGCGGTTATTTCAAATCACAGCTTCTGATACCCTGGTTCAATAGACCCATATATATCTTCATACAATACATCACTGATAAGAATTATTTCATATATGGACTACTGATTTAAATTTAATTATCACGACAGAAAGAAATCACGAATGAACGAATACTAATTTATCAAATCTGTCTTTGTTTATTTTCGTCTTTATTATACCCATCTTTTGATCCAATAGGTCAAAGTTCAAATACTAATGCAGATGTAGCTCGCGGGGTAGTGTCGGGCCATTCCGGTGTCTGGTGTCGACTCGTCACGCTGCAAGTGCACGACGAATGATGATGCTGGTTAGCTGCCGGTCTCGGGGTTACGGATCCTGTGCGATACTGCCCTATGGGTAATAAAGACCGGCTCCTAAGGCCGGTGTAACTCAATCGTTCCGGTGGGACCATGCGACCATCGTCGCGAACATTAAACACTACAGTTTCATCCAAAGAGTTTGTGTCACCAGTATGCCTGTCCATAGCAATTTTGTGATATATGGACTTACAAGATTTGGTTTGGTGACTTAATTAACATAAGCCTATACAACATTTTTACCTAAACAGACCGTTAAGTATGCTAGATAATTACAATGAGCATACGAAAATACAAGACATAGAGACAGTCTGATGACCTTTTAAACGTGGGGCTCCCGGAGGTACCACACAGACTCGTAGGTCCGCAGAGGTATCCCCGTAAAGGAGGCTCCTCCACACGAGATAACTAATTAACTTAATATATGCTATTATAGCTGAGAGGAAGAAAACTATCTTTTGTAGTGTCAGAAAATCATGTGCCTCACGCGGGCACTACTCCTAGTGCTAGTTTGGGTGAGGAGTATTATCCTTGTATGGGCCATCATCACTGAATCCTTGCGAGAGGCAAGTGTCTCGCGCAGGCCTCCATGACAGGAAAATGTCGCCATCGCTTAAAGTGGGAGAGGAGTACTGGCCGAAAAGGCGTACTCCAATATTCAACCAAAATGATGTAAAGAAAAGATCATACCTAGTGAAATTATGATGATAAGGATGCGTGCTGTTTTACGTGAAGACGGGACGAGCGATTCCTCAAGGATTCCCACGTCACTGTCTTATGTAGTTTTCAATATGCTGAATTAGTAGCTGCCGCTTTTATTTATGCGGGCCTTTAGATACGGCTGTCATTGAGAATGGATACACTAAGTCATCAATACTGAAGACAGCATGCATACATGTTACTTGGACAGATCTCCGAACTGGGTAAGAATCCGGACATCTCGCCCCGTAACCACATAAAACGTCACAGAACATTGGTTACTTTTCACAAAAGCATTCTTAGGCAACTGATCTATTGTTATGGTGGGGTAAGAGAGACGAATACCCACCGTGAATGTCCTTCCCGTGAGGGTGTGGCAGATCTTAATATCATGCCCAGACATTCTTACGGAATGCGGTGGGGATGCGCATCTCACCCGTCACCAGGTCCTATGGAGCTAACCTTTTAACCTGACGTTAGGTTTAAACACAAGTTGCCCAGTTATGCACTGCGGTGCGGGAGGGTTGTTCAGCAGATAAAATAAAAATAATAATTAAGATATGTTTTAGCAGTGCTTCCTACATTGACAAGGGTAACTAACTACTAAGTATCCGAAGATACGCGGGGAATGTGTGTGACACCACACCCTGGCTATCACCGCTCAGAAACCCCAATAGTTTCCCAGGGTCGGATCAGTCCATGGTGCGGATAGGGACATCCAAACAATTAAGAAGCCATAAGGCTTAGTGGAACATGAAGAGAGACAATAACTTAGATATATGAGGCCCATTAGGTATGTTGACCAATCTTGCACAACCTTGCCGGAGTGCGGGGCTAAATTATCCCAACTACTGGAAAAGAGGTGTACACTATGCGTCTCCTGCCAAAGAGATTGTCTCTCATCATATTAAACCTATCCTATCGAGCTGAATAGAAAGGTTTTTAGTCGGTAGCATGCCGGCCTAAACAGAGTTATAGCACGAACAGCGACCTCAGTGAAAAATTGTTGGTGGCGGGAGAACATATACGAATGTTGCTGTATAGTGTTTCCTACATGCACTGCAGTCCTATATTTTTCTATGACTAAACAAAACATATAAACTAATGTCCACTTGCCATACATAAAACTAACCAATTTAACAATACAATGTAAAATGATCAGAATAATATATAAAGTACAGGTTGAGGAACCTACTACGGTGCGGTTAGTAAAAACACCTTACAGAAAATAAGAATAACTATAAAAAGATACAGATACAGAAATTATAACTAGCGGTCCTAATACCATTACGGTGCCTTTTAGTCATTGGGACCGTTTATACATATACGGTATAATTATTTTAAAATGTAATTATCGGAATAATTAATATGTCAAGTATAGTTACTTGAATAATCGGTAGCCATCCTTAAGCATGGGCTATCATGTTACTGAAATTGATGCGTCATCCTTGGTTTGATGTGAGTTGATGCATTCTCTGGAAGCTGGAAAGTTCCCGCATGCCGGTTTCTGCAAACAGGATTCCTGCAAGCAATCCATGACAGGAGCAGATCGAACTCAGGACTGTAATCACAATATAGAATGTCTAACGAGTAGTCAGTAAGAGATACAATAACATTGCTGCTAAGACGAAAGTTCCCATACACCGATGGTACGGATGAAAGTTGCCAACAACCCGATCATAAGCAGGGGTTGTTGAATACGGATGAAGATACATAATTAAGCTTAGCGGTGTGGGGTACGTCAGTTAGCTCTTAAGACGTACCGGGCAAAGTTTACTTGCTGCGGTCGAAAAGTTTAGGTAAACCTGCACGACATCAATGTGGGGACGGTTGAATAACCACTTTTTGGCGTGGCCAGCAGATCCGGCGAGTCATCCACCAAAGAACATCGCTGCCTCTACATCTATAGAATCACATTTTTCAGGCCGGGAAAGGCCTTACCACAAGTTGGTGTTCCGAGTTAGTTTTTTATGTTTTCGTGAACAATATTCGAACGTTCCAAAAATGCTTCTGCACAAACGGGAGATACAAAATTGCTTTAGTGTGGTGGGTTGGATTACTGCAGTGGCTACGGAAGAGAAACCTTAGAGACCAAAGTCATCTGCTTAATGCCTGTCTTGCTGGTAGTAGCCTGAATACAGATTCAGCCCATTCAGCCACTGGCCGAGGATGCTCTCGAGTTCTGAATTTCGTCTCCTTTTATACTACTCATGATGTCATAGGCGCAGGCTCCAACCAATCATCGGTCGTGCAATAGCCAATCAGCGCATAGCTACTAATAACGCAGTCGAATGTTCTAGAACATTCTAGAAGGTCTGAGTACACGTGGTTACGACGTCACGGCAATATTTTGAAGATAATCAAAAGGGGTTTTCCGTGGATAACTCAGCCATTTCTTAACCGATTTCGAAATGGATTACAAATTCAGAAAGCCCGTCGAATTCTGGTCTTGATTAATGCAAGATTCCGCGGGAACAAGTAATTACAAAGGATTACAATGTACCTTCTCGGTACACTAAAAGCATCATCCTATCTTGGTCGTAAAATACGCGCTCTGTCAAAAATAGTATTAAGCGCACGCATGCACGCTATGCCCTTTAACGAACATAGTCGTTTTTACAACACGATCTCTCTCATAGGCCCATATACGCTTATAGCTCTACCCAGGGGTGTGTGTTCAGGCAACAAATCCAGGATGGATGGCGCGTACTCAGCTTAGCTGATACAGCTGGTACCTGACTGGTCGATCCGAACTACACCACCCCCTCCTAGTTTGACATTCGTGGCAAATGATCGCGCATTGCGGATCGACGCACGGACATACGCTAGGCAGGAGTTATAGACTTCCCGGGTAGGCACGTGGCCGGAGAGGAGTAGTGCCGCAATAGACACGTATTTAAGAGACAGAGCACATAGAGGTGTCAAAGAGGAGAGGGGAGGCATACTTTTAGTTTTAATTTTTGACCTGAAATTATTTTTCCAGGTCTTTTCTTTTTTTTTGTTTTAATATTTTGGTGCGTGCTTTCAACTTTATTTAGCTAATGATTCCTAAACAATAGCTAGCATTGGGTGTTATCTTTGGGCGCGGATAATTATTATCTCCGCAGAGAACACCCAAGCTCCAACATACCATAATTTAAGTTAAGATATATAATGATATATATATATAAAATACATGTACATAATTGTCCACGTAACATACCCTTACGGGGTATTTTAAAACATTACTACTGAATTACTTGGACACCCCAGGTAAATAAAGAGGTACGCAACACGTATCTTAATTTAAATTATTTGCGGCCCGTTATAGCGGGTCCGCAACGGGCAGCTCTCGCTGACCCCATAGCCGTCCTGACATCTAAAAGTTAGTTTATCAGTCAACCTCAGGATAGCTGAGACTGCATGACGGGATTATGACATTATAGCACTGCAGGGTGTTGTACTCTTTACATCGCACACGACGTTCTTACAACACCTGAGTCTGCAGTGCTCATTTTGTGTGGAACACAGCTGGGCAACTAAGTTGCGCAGCTGTATCGGATAACCGTAGTCATCCCAGGGACGGGATTCAATTGATCTAACATGTATAATAAAAAGAAAAGTATTAAAAAAAAAAAAAAAAAATTAGTAATTTTAGTAAAACTGATGTTTTGCTGTATCACAAACGATCACACCTCTGCTGAAAAATTTCTCCAGTGAGTCTGGGTCCCGCGACTGATGGTGGTTGGTCACGGTGGATGAATTATTATTGCTGAGATGCGTTCATTATCACTGGCACTGTCGGAAATGTCTGAAGTGATACTTACGGGAATATGAGCGTCTATAATGTCTCTCACAGTTACTGCGGGTGCTAGAATGTCTGTTCGTACGACAGCGGTAGCGCTAGCGGGTGTTGAGGCGGTTGATGCTGCGGTCTTCGTGATGGTCGTGGTGGCTGTGGTGGTTGTGATGGTGGTGAGTCGAATTGTTGGTCGAGGGAGCGGATACGGCAGGTGATGACATCTTCCGAGAATTGGCATACTTCAAGAGGCGATTTGCAGTAACATTGGGCACGGGCTGGATGTCCTGCGTGTGAGCGATACGTCTTTTTCCCGCGTATGGTCGTTCAGGCGTAGTCCCCTTCCTGATGGCTGGATCAGAAAGACTGGGATGCGGATGCTGGATGACACAGGTTGGAGTGATGCTAATGGATGCAGGCTGCGATGGTCCCGGTCCTTCGTCTATGGTCAGGTCAGGAGGAGATGGCGACTGCGGGTAGCTTGGAATCTCCATCTCCGTAGGCGTCGTCATAACTACCGATATTGGCTGATATGCTTCTTGGTCCGTTTCAGGACTGGTGTGGATGTGGTGACACAGGATGTGGCATAGTGCTCCCTGATGCGGCTGCGGGTAGTATTTCATGTCTAGCTGCCGGTATATTGGCCAAGGTAGCCGCGGGAGGACGATGACTAATGGGATGTCTGCGGGGGGTGGGGGGGGCGGGGGGTATTCTTCATGCGTGCCATCTTCTCGGTCGGGAGAACTTTAACTGGTAACCGAGATTCAAAACGCGTGGCTAAAATGGCACAATCCTCGTTTTGTTCCCCGGGAACTAATGTCACTTCTAACACACGGTGATGATGACGGAGCACATGGGTCACTCCGTGGCGGGTAGTTACAATACCGTCGTTTGGAGATTGTGAATACATTCAACCTGTGTGTATATGTTCCTGACACGTTGGTGATTTGAGTTTGATACGCGTGGCTGGTTAACTGTGTGTGATACTTGCGCTGTGGTGTAGGTGACATTTTTATGGCCGCCAGGTGCGGGAGGAGGGTAAGGCAGCGTGATGTCAACTTTACCGAACCTTGATGGTATTTCGCTCTGTAATGGCCGAGCCCATGGCTGGGACAGAGTTACTTTAGAGCACAGATGACCTATCGGATGCTGTCGTAACTTTGATCAATCCATTATCGAATTCAACTTTTCGGTAACAAAATCCTACTCATGACTGACGACTATGCGGGCATCTTGCTCTCTTAATAATATCGACTGTTATTATGTGTAAATGATGTATGTAATTTTGGCTGTTTCTGTACGACGTCGTGGGAGAGGGAAGGGAGGGCGAACGTTGGACACACGTTCCTCCCGTGACGCGTACTGTAAATGGCTGTAGTGCAATCCTTCTATCCATATGATCAGTCCTCCTGTAACTTGATAAGAAGTGGTGTGGGGAAGATTTGTTGGCTGGTGTTTTGTTGATGATAATGTTGTTGTCGGGAGGTCCGGGCTGTTGTATGATGCTAATGTTAAAGCGAAGTGGGCGCATTCCAGTTTTCCATGCGGGTGAACGCCGAGTCTGTTGCTATTGCAGAAGGTGGGGGGGGGGGGGGGTTGCGGGAGATATTATTTCTCCCACATCTGGTGCGGGTGCAACTGTTGCAGGAGTTTTTATGTTTCCACCGGGAATTAATTAATACCGATAGGTGCTGCTAAATGATGTTGTTGCCAGTGTTGACTGCCTCTGTCATGCTGAGTATAACCGAGTATGTATGTGCTGTACGCGCAATGATGAAGTGTACTCTCCATGTAATGATGCGCTGTCTGTAGTGTGTTGTCCTGACTGTTCACATGGGCGTATGGTAGGCCAAATGGAGGGGGTGCCTTTGGACAGGGAGATGTGGTCATCTCCCGTTACACGATGGTTGGTGTCCTGTCGTAGTTTTTAGACACCGAGAAAATTTGAGCAGAGAGTCTGCTGAACAGGCTGCTTCCATGCCCACCACGGGGGTAGTGTTGGTTGGTGCGGTGCGGGATGCTACCTCCCCTGTAGCAGCAGTCTCTCTCATATCTGAAGATTGACGGTCAACAGACGATGAGTAAAGTGTGAAATGGACTGGGCCAGTGATGTCCGAACTTGGTGTATAGATGAGGGACGCGAATTGGAGTGATGGCAGGGGTGGGACTTCTGGAGAGGGTGTCCCTTGGGAGGGGTGTGGTTTCGCGTTTTTGGGAGTTGGTCGGGTACACCTCGTTGTACGGTTTCGTGGTTCTAGACACGCCAAGGCTTCATCTAGCCTCTTCACTTCCACGCTATTCATCATATGTTCCACCCCACGGGAAGCATGGCTAGGGTAAGCCTCAGCTTCCGCTTGTGGTAACTCTATGATGGGGGGCATAGCATGAAGTGGTTGGGAATGGGAAGAGATCGGGGGAACAGCTTTTCCATCCGGTTCCTTGGACAAAACAAACACAAAGTTCTTCAGATACGGCTTCACAGATCGAGTAGACCCATGCTGAGGAGGGAGAGGACGAATACGTATCTCGTCATCGTCATCAGCGTTAGCTGCTTGTTCTCCTGCATTCTGGCTTGGTAGAAGTTGGGTTGAACTGGCACCAGGGTGCTCTGCGCTAAACGTGGGAATACTATTTTCCATAGAAATATCTGTCTGGGTACTGGTGTCACGAGAAACGCCCAGCCCGCGCTCTGGTGCTGGGTCGTCACTGACACACGGTGTAAGCCAATCGAAGTGGATGACTGAGGTCAGGCCATCCGAAGCACGGATACGGTAGGTCACGTCCGACATCTTACCTACTACCACATAGGGGGCCTTTCCACTGGTAACTCAATTTACTTGGCACGTTTGCAGACCGTCGTGAATCGCGTACCCAGACCATCCTTACTGCTTCATATGGATCTCCATGCACTCTCCGGTCATACCATGTCTTTTGCCGCCGGTGTGCAGTGGATAGGGTTTCATTCACTAACTCATGGGCTTGTTCTGTCTGGTGCCACAACAGTTCAACATAGAGAGATGGTGAATCTTTCTCTCCTGGTATCTGGGACATTGCCAGATCCAGGGGTAAGGCTAATTCACGGCCTAACATTAACAGAGCAGGGGTATAACCCGTGCTGGAGTGTACTGAAGTGCGGTAAGCCATGAGTACATATGGGAGCCGTAGATCCCAATCTACAATCAAGGCGTGTTTCCTTCATAAGCATCTCCGCGAGAGATCTATTGAATCTCTCTACCATCCCATCACTACAGGGATGGTATGGAGTCGTCCTTGTTTTGACGATATGAAACAATTTGCAGAGCTCTGATATGAGCCGGCTCTCAAAATTACTTCCTTGATCGGAGTGCAACTCATAAGGCATACCAAACCGGCAGAATACATTGCTTGCCAAGACCTCCACTACGGTGGATGCCTCTTGGTCTGGCAAAGCAAATGCTTCCACCCACTTCGTGAAATAGTCTTGCAATACGAGGATGTATTTATTTCCGTCATCCGTCGTATATAAGGGTCCAAGCACGTCGGTAGCCACTCGCTCCCATGGTGCACCAACAGTCTTAATTTGGGAGGGTGTGATTCAGTGCTAGCCAACAGCGCATCTTTGGCATGGGATACATTTGGCAACCCATGCATTGACACTATCGCGAATTCCGATCCAGTGGAATCTCGATTTGATATGGGTAACTGTCCTTTCCATGGCCAGATGCCCGGCGTTATCATGTAGTTGTTTCAAGATAAGGCTACGATAACTTTCTGGGACTACCAGACGGTTATTAATGTAAAGAAGGTTATTTATCAGTTGACATTTTTCGAACCGTTGGTAATAATATTTTGCCATGGTGGATAGTGGTGTTACCGATTCCTTGGGAGGACATACCCCCCTCCTGGATCCACACATATATATTTCGTGTCTGCACATCTGTTGTTTTGTCGTTTGCGATTTTCCCCGGATTCCACTCTGCACACCTCAATTTGGGGAACTCCGGAGATGGCTGTGTTGACTGTGTCACGGTGGCGGCCTCTTCGTGTTCAGCCTCCACGCCAACTCTACTGAGGGCGTCGGCATTCCCAGGGAATTTGCCGGGATGGTGAACAGCATTGAAATTATAGGCCTGCAGGGATTCCTGCCATCTCGCTAGCTGGCCCTCCGGATTGTTTAGGTTCCTGAGCCAGCGTAGTGAGGCATGGTCTGTACGGAGTGTAAAGGGGCGCCTGCACAGAAAGTGTTTGTAGCACTTGATGAAATGCACCGCCACTAGTAGTTCTCGCTTGGTGGTTGCATATTTTCTCTCCATTTTATTCAGAGTACGCGAACCATAACCCAATACCTGTTCCATTCCATCTTCCATGACCTGAGATAGAACCACGCCGATAGCGTACGCCGACACATCAGTGTATAAGATGAAATCTAGGTTTGGATTAGGATGAGCAAGAATCAGGGCAGTCGTCAAGAGTTCCTTCAGCGCCCTGAAGGAGCCTTCACACTCACTCGTCCACTCGAATGGTTGATCTTTTTCAGTGATCTTGTGGAGGGGTGAAGCAATCTCGCTGAAATGTCAAATATAACGGCGATAGTACTGGCATAAGCCAAGAAAACTCCACGTCTCTGTGACTGAACAAGGCGTGGGCCATTCCGCTACTGCCATAGTTTTTGACGGCTGAGTATCCACTCCATCACCAGATATGATGTGTCCCAGGAATTCAACGCGCTGCCTAAAGAGATGACATTTCTTGGGTTTGATTTTCAAATTGGCCGTGTGGAAACGTGAGAGCACGGTGTCCAAATTGATAAGGGTTTGCTCAAACGATTACGTCATCGATGTAACAGAGACATATTTCCCATTGCAGGGTGGTTAATACCTGCTCAATGAGGCATTCGAAAGTTCCCGGAGCGTTGCACAAGCCGTAGGGTGTAACTGTGGTGTGGTAGCCCACAAGATTTGCTCTTGTCCCAGCTCAACTATGGTGGCACTTGATAATATCACTGCACAGGTGTCGTATAATGACGATGCCAGTCCAAGAGGTATTCGTCGGCCGTGTATGTCTAGTTCCTGTTGTTTGTAATCTATGGTGGCTTCGCTGGCACAGGAAATCAGAGCCAAGGAGGGCATCGTTATGAATAAAAGCGATGACAACTCGCTGTATGAATTGCATCTCCTCTATTTTGATGACTAGATTAACTACACTGGCTACGGGCACATCAGCTCCCATAGCCGTCTGTATGTAAATGTTTGTAGGTTTAAGGGGAGGCTGTTTATGAGGTGGGATCCTCTCATATAAGCGCTTGTTGAATACGGTGATTGAAGCACCAGTGTCAATGGTGGCACTGGTGGAAACACCGCTAAACAGACAGGCACATTTGTATATCACTTTGCAGTGTACCTATGGAAGAGTTTCCAATGATGCCGCATGACAACGGTGTCGGAGCAGAAACATTCTGTATATAATCGGTCTGTTTCTGAATGGCTTCTTTAATGTGGTGGATGGCTGAGTGAGGAAGGGGCCAGTCCGTCGTCGTTGCTGCTGTGAGGGCTGCGGCGAAGACGGAGCTGGAGGTATCAATGATGATGGAGATGTTGCTGTTTCTGGGTATGCAATATTAGTGTAAACAGCAGTGCGTATGAGATGATGGATAAGCTCCACCTGCGCGAGCCATTTCTTGCAATGCGTCATTGGATGCTTTGGTGAAGCACAGAAGAAACAGTAACACTGCCGGGGCCGTGTGTCTCCCCGTCTACGTCAGCGTTTGTGAATCCATGAGGCGGAGTAAACCGTCCCTCCTGAGTCGCTGCTGTCTGTGGATGTGGGAGATGGTGCTGTGCGGGATGGGGTTTTGCATACCACCAAAGGACACTGAGAATTCAGTGTCTTTGTGGCGGGACGTGGGGCTTGTAAAAACGTTGTTACAGCGGAGGTGCTACGACCTACCACTGCCGTTTTACAAAGGAAAGAAGGCTTGTTATGTGCAGAGATAGAGGGGATGTGGGAGGCATCGTATGCATCGACATATGTGAAGCCGTGCGTTTTGGTGTATGTGTAAAAGCTGAATTTGGTTGGTAATAGTTGCCATCGAACATTGTTGTACTGGGTCCGCAGTTGAGCCGGGAAGCAAATATGGGCACCGAGGTGACTCTACTATCGGTGCCCTTAAGAGTTTAATGGCTTCTCCGGTGGCGGCGTGCTGTGGTCAGAGGCAGACATTACGGATGGAGGTCGGTTTGGACACCGTTCCCTCCAATGGCCTGGCTGACCGCATCCGAAACAGGTGTTTGGTGGTTGTGCAGTGTTAGTGGTGTTCGCTGTTCTATAGTGAGTGGTGGCGAGGTTCGTGCTGGGTGTGGTTACTAAATTTGTCAATGCTGAGATCTGTTTATTGATCTCGTCTATACGTTCCTTCATGTTGCTATTATTGTTATTGTTGCGCTGGTTCCCACGCCCAAGGGCTCCATTGTAGCTTCCTCTGCGGCTACGCCCCCTTCCTCCAGGCGCTTGGTTCTGATTGGAAATCTGTGAATTAGTTTGCTGTGGTGTTGGTGCGGTAGGTGTTGATGATCTGGGGGTAGCGTTGGTGGACGTGGCGATAGCTGCACCCTCTACCTCATTGATAGGGTGAAGTTGGCGTTGGTGTTCTTCTCCCGCTCCAGAAAGTTTTCTATGCAGACCGCGGTTGGCGTTAATTGGGCCAAACTCCCGTGGTCGGCAAGAAAAAGTTTTTCTTTCAGGGTGGGTTCACCACTTAATGCATCGATGAAAGTGTCAAGATGGAGAGAGATGTGTTACGCCTTCTAAATTGGTGCTAGGATATGCGTGGGTGACTAGTCTCCTGATTCGACTAGCTAGCTCAGGTAGAGTTTCTCCCATGCGTCGTAGGATATTTTAAAGTTGTAAGCAGCTTGTTTCTCCAAGAGCCGTGTCGCCAAATCGGAATATTATGAAGATTACATGGACGTCCTTCTCGAGGTGAGGACTGATATTCCTCATATGGTGGTGGTGCAGTTGGTTGGCGGACATGGTGTGGCATGACTGACGTACCAGTGAAAAGGTGGTGCCGATTCCTCCCGATGATGCCGTGGTGTTCCCCTCGAGTATAGTGAGGTATTTGATGCGGGCGGCGCGGGAGGTTGTCTATGATATGGATTGTAACCCTGCCATATAGTTTCTGTAGATGACATTGGTGAACTATAGTAGTCTGAAGGATTGTGGGTGTGCCCGTAATCAGGTCTTTGT
This sequence comes from Chaetoderma sp. LZ-2023a, assembly GCA_034401795.1. Taxonomy (NCBI): domain Eukaryota; kingdom Metazoa; phylum Mollusca; class Caudofoveata; order Chaetodermatida; family Chaetodermatidae; genus Chaetoderma; species Chaetoderma sp. LZ-2023a. The sequence goes on along the minus strand of CM067369.1, from coordinate 155,079,313 downwards.
CGTGATCGTCCATGATTCGGCCCTGATGGAGTTGGCCTGTCACGGACGTCTGATATAGTTCTAAACTCTGTTGCTGCCTGTGAGGCATCCTGAAAGGTGCCCTCACTGACAGGCAAAAACAGGTTATATTGCGGAGTTGTTGATTCCGCTGGTGAATTTCTGGCATAGTCGGTGAGCATGCGAGCTGGGTATCCATTGTATGATGCTACCTCTTGGTCGAGGGAGTCAAATGGAGACGGTATATAACTAAGCTCACTATATGGGGTGGGCGTGAGTTCACTGTGCGTTAATAATGATGTTCTTCGAGCCCCACATCGGGCACCACTTGTAGCTCGCGGGGTAGTATTGGGCCATTCTGGTGTCTGGTATCGACGAATGATGACGCCGGTTAGCTTCCGGTCTCGGGGTTACGGATCCTGTGTGATACTGCCCTATGGGTAACAAAGACCGGGTCCTAAGGTCGGTGGAACTCAATCGTTCTGGTGGGGCCATGCTACCATCGTCGCGAACATTAACACTACAGTTTCATCCCAAGTGTTTGTGTCACCAGTATGCCTGTCCATAGTAATTTTGTGATCTATGGACTTACAAGATTTGATTTGGTGACTTAATTAACATAACCCTATGCAATATTTTTACCTAAACAGACCGTCAAGTATGTTAGATAATTATAATTAGCATACGAAAATACAAGACATAGAGACAGTCTGATGAACCTTTAAACGTGGGGCTCCCGGAGATACCACACACTCGTAGGTCCGCAGAGGTATCCCCGTAAGGGAGGTTCCCGCACACGAGATAACTAATTAACTTAATATAAGCTATTATACCTCTAAGCTGAAAGGAAAGAAAACTATCTTTTGTAGTGTCGGAAAATCATGTGCCTCACGCGGGCACTACTCCTACTGGAGTACTGGCCGAAAAGGCCCTCTCCAATATTCAACCAAAGTGCTGTAAAGAAAAGATCACGCCTAGTGAAATTATGATGATAAGGTTGCGTGCTGTTTTACGTGAAGACGTGATGAGCGATTCCCGAAGGATTCCCACGTCACCGTCTTATGTAGTTTTCAATATGTTGAATTAGTAGCTGCCGCTTTTATTTATCCGGGCCTTCTTCTATGCCTAACCTAAATATTTAGTTTTTAGAGACAAGATCTATTTTAGGCCACAAATGGCTGGCGTCTACCTAGCCTTTAGATACGGCTGTCATTGAGAATGGATGCCCTAGGTCATCAATACTGAAGACAGCGTGTATACATGTTACTTGGCCAGATCTCCGAACTGGGTAAGAATCCGAACATCTCGCCCCGTAACCACATAAAACATCACAGGACATTGGTTACTTTTCACAAAAGCATTTTTAGGCAAGTGATCTATTGTTATGGTGGGGGTAAGAGAGACGAATACCTACCGTGAATGTCCTTCCCGAGAGGGCGTGGCAGATCTTAATATCATGCCCAGACATTCTTATGGAATTCGGTGGGGATGCGCATCTCACCCGTCACCAGGTCCTATGGAGCCAACTTTTTAACCTGATGTTAGGTTTAAACACAAGTTGCCCAGTTATGCACTGCGGTGCGGGAGGATTGTTCAGCAGATAAAAGAAAAATAATAATTAAGATATGTTTTAGCAGTGCTTCCTACATTGGCAAGGGTAACTAACTACTAAATATCCGAAGATACGTGATACCACACCCTGGCCATCACCGCTCGGAAACCCCAATAGTTTCACAGGGTCGGATCAGTCCATGGTGCAGATAGGGACATCCAAACAATTAAGAAGCCATAAGGCATAGTGGAACATGAAGAGAGACAATAACTTAGACATATGAGGCCAATTAGGTATGTTGGCCAATCTTACACAACCTTGCCGCAGTGCGGGGATAAATTATCGCAACTACCGGAAAAGAGGCATACACTATGCGTCTCCTGCCGAAGAGATTGTCTCTCATCATATTAAACCTATCCTATCGAGCTGAATAGAAAGGTGTTCAGTCGGTAGCATGCCGGGATAAACAGAGCTATAGCACGGACAGCGACCTCAGTGAAAGTTTCTTGGTAGTGAAAGAACGTGCTGCATATACGAATGTTGCTGTATGGTGTTTCCTACGTGCACTGCAGTCCTATATTTTTCTATGACTAAACAAAACATATAAACTAATGGCCACTTGCCATACATAAAACTAACCAATTTAACAATACAATGTAAAATGATCAGAATAATATGTAAAGTACAGGTTGAGGAACCTACTACGGTGCGGTTAGTAAAACGCCTTACAGAAATTAAGAATAACTATAAACAGATACAGAAATTATAACTAGCGGTCCTAAGACCATTACAGTGCCTTTTAGTCATCGGGACCGTTGATACATATACGGTATAATTATTTTAAAATGTAATTATTGGAATAATTAAAATGTCAAGTATAGTTACTTGAATAATCGGTAGCCATTCTTAAGCATGGGCTATCGTGTTACTGAAATTGATATGTCATCCTTGGTTTGACTTGAGTTGATGCGTTCACTGGAAGCTGGAAAGTTCCCGCATGCCGGTTTCCGCAAACAGGATTCCCGCAAGCAGTCCGTCACGGGAGCGGATCGAACTCAAGACTGTAATCACAATATAGAATGTCTAACGTGTAGTCAGTTAGAGATACAATAACATTACTACTAAGACGAAAGTTCCCGTACACCGATGGTATGGATGAAAGTTGCCAACATCCCGATCATAAGCATATAGTTATACATAACTAAGCTTAATGGTTCGGGGTACATCAGTTAGCTCTTAAGACGTACCTGCCAAAGTTTACTTGCTGCGGTCAAAAAGTTTAGGCAAACCTGCATGACATCAGTGTGGGGACAGTTGAATAATCACTTTTTGGCGTGGCCGGCAGATCCGGCGAGTCATCCACCAACGAACATCGCTGCCTCTACATCTGTAAAATCACAAGGATTTGACCGGGAAAGGCCTCCCCGCAAGTTGGTGTTCTGAGTTAGTTCTTGATGTTTTCGTGAACAATATTCGAAAGTTCCAAAAACTGCAGTGGCTACGGAAGCGAAACCTTAGAGACCGAAGTCATCTGCTTAATGCCTGTCTTGCTGGTAGTAGCCTGAATACAGATTCAACCTATTCAGCCCCTGGCCGAGGATGCTCTCGAGTTCTGAATTTCGTCTCCTTTTATACTCCTCGTGACGTCATAGGCGTAGGCTCCAACCAATCATCGGTCGAGCAATAGCCAATCAGCGCATAGCTAATAATAACGCAGTCGAATATTCTAGAACATTCTAGAACGTCTGCGTACACGTGGTTACGACGTCACGGCAATATTTTGAAGATAATCAAAAGGGGGTTTCCGTAGATAACTCAGCCATTTCTTAACGGATTTCGAAATAGTTTACAGATTCGGAAAGCCCGTCTTGATTAATGCCAGATTCGCCGGGAACAAGTAACCAAAAAGGATTACAATGTACCTACTCGGTACACTAAAAGCGTCATCCTATCTTGGTCATAAAATACGCGCTCTTTCAAAAATAGTATTAAGCGTGCGCATGCGCTTTAACGAACTTAGTCGTTTTTACAACGCGCTCTCTCTCATAGGCCCATATACGCTTATAGCTCTACCCAGGGGGCCGTGTTCATGGAACGAATCCAGGACGGACGGCGCGTACCCAGCTTAGCTGGTACGGCCGGTACCCGACCGGTCGATCCGAACTACAAAGATCACTCTTCCATAAATCGAGCCAAGCTAAGAAATTGTTGGAATTTGTATCAAATTTGACTTGTAAGCTTCCTTCGAGTAAAAGAGTTAACCATTCATAATAGAAATCACATAGACATCTGTTTTATCGTTTCCATTCTGTGTTAAAGTTGCATATTCACACCAAAATGCTCCAAAATAGAAATTTTAAAATTGTGTTCTTTTAGAGGCTTAAAGTCTGGGCCTAGATATAAAGAAACGAAATAAATCTTACCATATTATAATTTCATCACGTGTAAATTAATATAATTTTTTAACTTGTGAAATCGAATTAGAGACATGAGTCCCTATTTCAAATTCACAACTAAAAAATTATAATAATTTGTATGGAAGGAATCATCACATGTTAATATTTATTTCGTTTCATTACATCTATGCACACAATGTAAGCCTCTAAAAGTATACAATTTTAAAATCATTTTATTTTCAAGCACTTTGGTGTGAAAATGCACCTTTAAGCGTTTTGGCAATAAAATACCGGGTCATCATTTGATTAATGACGTCATAATCATTACTAATGTTTTATTATTTGATAAAATATATCAGCATTTCGCATCACACACTAATCTGACCCACGCCAATGAAGCGTAACTCCCTTACATAAGCTATTAAAAATTTTGAAACTAATTTGACTGGATCAAATTAGTTTCAAGATATTCAACACGGACTAAAACGAGTCATTCATGCCATACTTAATTATGACGTCATCTACACGTCAGTTAGTTGATTATGACGTCATATGACGTCAGATGATGGATGGGTAAACTGAAAAGGTCAATTGATTATGACGTCATACGGATATAGGTGTGGCGGATTGGATTCATTCTTCGATTTGCTACTCCAGAGACATGAGATCACATGCACTCTTCGTCACAAATTCTTCCAGTAATTATGAAATGTTCCAATGCTTGTCCAAGCAACATATATGTGCACATGAGTCAGTAAATAACTGTTTGGTTTATTAGGTCTATGGACCAATACGAGTGGCTGTTAGTTACATTGAGATACCCACCTATGACAGGGATGCGAATAGTATGTGTAGATATTCCGTAGCGGACACTGACTAATGACACGTGGCAGCTAATGCTAGATGCCTTTTATCCCATTTATCTTCAGAGTTAATTATTTATTATCTGAACAGATACACGGATTATAGTCTGGTCGTTGAAAGGTTTAACCTTGGAAAAATGGTAAAAAGACGAAATCGGTGTCGTTAGAATCGTATTTTCAAGTAGCCTACAATGCTATGTCCAAAAATCGATTTTAATAACAGATTTCTTTAGTCGCTTATGTTTTATTGGTATTAGTATTATATCGTCGTCGTCGTCGTCGTCGTCGTCGTCGTCGTCGTCGTCGTCGTCGTCGTCGTCGTCGTCGTATAAATTAGTTTACTTCGCAGATCACCATTTTCCTTCCTGACCGGGGATTGGACATTTGAACTATCAACCGGCAATCGCGGCTAGCGCCAGCAGTCCATGCACGCTTCCACTGTAGGCCTACCTAAAACGCGTAAAAACGCGGAGCTTATTTGGAAATGGGTGAGACATAGCTAGAAATGGTTCACTCTATAAACTCTTATAATTCCACTCATTTGTTAAAAAAACCCTCTTTGTTGACTACTGCAAGCGTCCATAGATTCGCTAAGCCGAATGTCAGCCGAGGTTCTCCGGTCATTGGGGATTTCTTTTGGGGCAGTGAGCTCTGTGCCATACGATAATAGCAGGACACGTGCCTCTTTACAATTTTGAATGCGTCCTCACACTAGCTTCTTGATAGTGCAATATAAACCATAGTTAATGATTACAACAAGTGAGGGCATGACGTGGGATGATGCAGGCCGCCATTTCGTCGTTGCATAGACATCAAGCCGTGATAAGCGGCATTTCCCTTTTCCAACATAACACTCTCGATATCTGCTGGGCAACATTAGCTTCCTGCGCACAGTTATCTGTGACTTCTGTATCATAAATGACAGCTTCTGCAAAACTCTCTAACCGACGGGAAATGTAGATGAAAAACACTACAGTATCAGTGACATCAGCCGCTGCATGGGCACTTGCGAACAGTGCTGCAAACTGCCGCCTACACAGATGATGATTTCTGATGATGATGCACGCACATGATCCCCTCTGCATAATTGTGCCTTGTCATGTACTACATGCACCATCTTCTCTCTACAATCTCCCAAAGTGAACGTGGTACCATCAGCCTTCTCTCGATCCTCAGTAGTTGGGACAAACAACATATTAGGCCCATGTCAATGACCGTCGTATATTTATCTGGTTCTTGTATTGGTGTAATTGTAGGTTTCTCTTGCAACTTAGTCCTCTGCACCTTCCGCATCGTGCCATTGGCATTGCAGATATACAGACTGTCATCTGCCACACGATGCGGCAACACGTGTTCAAGTTTGAGAGAACCACTCTTCAACTAGGCCATGAACGGAGGCTATGGCTTTTGTTTCCATGTCGTCTGTCTTCCCTTTCATATTATCATTATCTGCTTTTTTATTTCCTGGGTTGCAAAGTGTTGCGGTCTGCTCCACAGGACTCGGCCATTCAGTGACTTAACCCCGGAATCAACCATCATTTACAGATCTATAAACAGCGAGCATTTTTGAAGCTGGAAATCCTGACTACAGAGAACTAATTGTCTGGTTGGTATGCTCAAATGGACCGCACTTGAACTCAGTGAGACATACACTCAGATCTTGTAGCTTATAGTCTGTGTATCTGTCTTGATTTTACTTACGGTGTAAATGGCATGCTTTAGCATTTTTCTCGCAGTCGAAATGACAATGCATGCTGGCCGTTATGCTGTCTACATTATTGACGCTACAAGTATTCTAAATCACTTTCTCATTGTTGTGAATGGCAAACTTCAGCTTCTAGTCCTTCTTCATTGTTGACTCAATCCATATGCCAAGGGCTATGCAGGAGGTATGGATTCCCAGTCATGGACTGGGCAAACAGACCATTTCCATATATGCAGCCTGTTCATCTGGAAGATGTCAAGAACGGCAGTGCCGTCTGTAAGGTGCCGGCCATATGTATCATTGTCATAGATTTTCATCCGTGGTCGTATGAGTTTTATTGGCGATTTGAACTCATGTCAGTTTCAAGTCCAAGGGGCATGAATGATCTAGATCAGAATCTCAATGATCTCAAAGATCTATATCCAATACTGAGCCTGTGGAGAGTGGTCATGGCTGACAGTGGCGATCTTGGATTTGGAGGTCAAACTGATCTCCAAGCAAAATAATTGACCATCTCAACAGATTTCTCTCTAAATTAGTGAAAAATCATCTCTTATTTATGATTCTAGCTTACTTAGTTCAAACGTTATCACCAGCCTCATTCTCTAAATGACCCAACTGGCGGCCATTTTGAAGTTCACGCTCTAGCGGGGTTAGTCCCAATATTTCAGAGAGACATATGAGCTAAATCTTTTCTAAATAGTTCAAGGTACGTAGATCAACAATGAAAAAGGTAGGAACATAATGGTCACGGATTCCATGAAAATGACTATACTATAAATGACTTTATCAGATCTTTGATCTCTTTATAAATATCCCAAACCTGTGTCCCTGGGATGGCTGCAGAGGAAACGTCGCGCCAAGTTACCCTTGAATATGTTAGTGCGCTTAGGATTCCGAACGCAGAAAACGAAGACAAGATAACTGTAATTTTCAGAATATGATGATCCGCTGAATCATTCAGTAATTCAGTTCAACTGGGGATTTCAGTTCAAGTTCTAGCAGAATTGTATTCTGTGGCTGAGCACTAAAATGGTCAGGCACGACACATGCAGTAAAGCTCATAAGTAACCTAAAACGTTTTCGAAACAAAAGTAGAAACATATTATTTAGTACAATTTTGAACCCGATGTAAGAAATCCATTGTTGGCTATTTCGAACATAATTGCATTGGAAGACATTGGTGCCTTAGGCAGCAATGCCTTTCTTTCCAGTTATGTTCAAAATATTCAACAGTAGTACGTTTTGTTTTGCTTTGGAATTATCGTAAGTTATTTCTGAGATACACTGTACTTGCTTTCAGCGTCAATTCACCGGATTATGTTAGCTCCAAAACGTATGCACGACGTCATATTTCAGCTTGTTTTACCGTCATGCATTAATGTAATCATTTATATTCGATTTTCAGATTTCTCTTCAGAACCCGGAACTAATCCCATATCCGGTAATCCATGAGCGTATTCGACGACATTAGAAGTTCATAATCGCAGCAATAAATATCTTGATAACGGGGCGATGCGCAGGAATAATGCCGCTTTAGTTGTTTGTTCATCTGCCAGAGAAAAAGCGTGGTAAAACCCGGATGTAAACGAATATCCTGAAATTGAATACATGTACAGTACATGTCAGAAAGATGTTTCCAAATAAAAATAGTAACGTGCAACTTTTTTGAAAACGATGTAAGAAAAGTTCTGTTGAATAACTTGAACATAATTGGATCGAAAGTTATTACTGACTAGGGAAGCATTATGTTCCAATCCAATTATGTTCAAAATATTCAACAGTGCGTTTTATTTTGTTTTTTGGAAACGCGTTTAGTTATTCCCGAGCTGTACTTATCCTTATTGCGACAATAGTTGGTAGATAGATAGTACATTTATATAGCGGATATACGCCTTTCCCACATTGACGTCATTACTCCGAGATTCCCCTAAATCAACACTCAGAGCAAAACTGCTGGCCGGTATAGCCGCCAACAAGCCGCTGACCCGCATTGAGTTACTTTTGCACAAAAATACACCGCAATCTAAACCGTTCCTATGATAAACTAAAATCATTATACTATTAAAATCATATATCATTGGAAAGCGCATTCAATTGCCGAAACATTAATGCATTATTTTGTATATTTATGTAACGTTTTCACTGAGTTATTTGCTTATATAAAATACGCCATTCGACAAGTGGACAATAGGGGATATTTTAAAATTGCAATCAACTGTATTACATTTTACAACACTATAAAAACTAATACAGAAATGTATAGAAAAATGGCATAGTTTTCCAATGATGTATGACTTCAAAAATATTATGAACATAATTTTTCATATGCACTGCCTAAAGTGCACTGCATCTGATTCCAATAGTAAAGTAATGCTGTCTGTTACTGCCCACGCCCGCAGCAAGGATTTTACTTTTCTCCACGTCTCCCAGATGTGATACGTGGTACAGTTTACCCATTTCTAGTGCGAATTACTTAGAGAATCACTTTCCAAAATGAGAGTCCTAGATCTGTATTGTTAATTCCTTATGTTTCAAAAAGAATTGGGTGTGTTGAGTTATTCATATATCTTTTACGCACTACACACGTTGCCATTATGGCCGACTGTCCAGGGAAATGAAAACGGTCGAAACTTGACAGTGTTTCATGTGTATTATGTGGGAAGGACGCCCTATCAGATCAGCTCGTTAGGCCATAGGCCATCAACTCATGGCAATCATTTGTGAAGATGCAAGAAATTGATGATGGTTATGGGAAGGAAATCCCGGAACGAAGCCACTCTCTACGTCAAGTAACGGCAGATGACAAATGAAGTATTTTTGTGAAATGAAAGCACATGCATATGACAAATTAAGTATTTTTGTGGCCGGATACAGTATTTAAGAAGTACACTGATTACAGAACACTTGATTCAGGCATCAGGTCTCCGCGCTAACATAATGCTTCCATATATATTGCAACAAAAACATATGATGCGAGTATGATGGCCATTACCTCAAGAGATATTGTCGCAGCAGAAACGCATTATCCTGAAATATGCTATAGACAGTACACGAAAGCACGGAAGGAACAGACTGCAAATGTTGTTTAAGCGCATTCGCCCCACCCCTATGCTTCCATTTGTAGACCGTACTAAGATGTTGGTGCCCTTCTTAAGTGATGAAGGTGTAGCGGTTAAGCAATCAACTAAAACACATCTCTGCAGAAAGTTAGAATTCGAATATGGTGAGAGTTTGCATTTTTTTCACGGCTATTACTGATAACAGGGTTTATATTAGGCCACCCAACATTTCAACAGATTCCATTGCCCGTGAATTTATAAATCTGAAGGAGAAACTTGAAACACACACATGCACCCACGCACGCACGCACACACGCATGCGCAAACACACACGCCTACACACACGCACGCACGCACGCACACACGCAGGCACGCACGCACGCACAATCACTCACTCACTCACTCACTCACGCACGCACGCACGCACGCACGCACGCACGCACGCACGCACGCACGCACGCACGCACGCACGCACGCACGCACGCACGCACGCACGCACGCACGCACGCACGCACGCACTCACGCACGCACGCACGCACGCACGCACGCATATACACACACACGCACGTACGCACGCACGCACGCACGCACGCACGCACGCACGCACGCACGCACGCACGCACGCACGCACGCACGCACGCACGCACGCACGCACGCACGCACGCACGCACGCAGCCACCAAATCCAAAAGAGTTGACAGAAAAGTACATTGAACTTCCAGAATGTCGCACTCAATTCTTAAAACTGCTCCTTCTAATAGAGTCCACAGGCTCTCATTCTCATTCGCCCAGCACATAATTACTGCCGTTGCAAATGCTCAAATCCTGACTCTGAAGCATATTCTCTCATAAGTACACTGAATCGACTTGGCCATTCCTGTTCATATACACGACTATAAAAGATAGACACTGCCTTATACATTGAAAAGATAAACAATAGCCACGAAGACGTACCTGCCCTCTCTTCAGGCATATATCATTGTGTTCCAACTACGCCTTTGACATTATCGATAGGCATGAAGAAACATTAAGAGGAGCAAGAACATCACATCGTGTCAATGGCATCGGTGTTCAACCAGTATCATTATCACGTGCACCAGCAAGAGGAGCCATAACCGTGGATAAAATGGAGAAAACACACTCCATAGCACCATGTGAGCAACATCTGCCTGTTTATTTCTCTGTCAAGAGGGAAGGTCCCCAACATTAAAGGCCACTAATCTATCTGTACCACTAACCGGCCCGACTACGAGAGCTAGGCAGCATAACTTCTTATGGGTAATCGTACAAGGACCAAGCGATCAGCTTTTGGACTGGCTTTAATATCAAAACACGAGACAACGTAACGGTCACACCAGATACTGTTGCCTACTTAACAAGAAACAATGCACCAGCAACAGAACTGTCCACTGTGAATGAGATCCTTTCTAAGTTATTTTTGTTCAGCAACACTTATGTTTTGAGAAGATTGCTGCTGTTATGAACCAAGGGCTGTATGGTAAGGCAAGAGAGGTGGTCTGGAAGCTAAAACTTAAATTTGAGAATATTGTTCTGATGATGGGAATTTTCCACATAATTTGCAATCTGTTTTCAATGGACCCTTCCATTTTTAGCCACGCCTCGCCCCTCTCTAGCTAAGCTCCACTAGCTCCATCGATCTGTGAACTCCCTGAATCTAAATTTCCACAAAACTATACAGGTAAGCTGTTGAATATTTTGAAACTAATTTGAATGGGTGTTGTTGCTACATGTTTATTAAATAGTAGAGACATACAATTCCTACAACGTGTCGGACTTTTAAGAGTTAAAGACGGTCCGTATAGAATCAGTTATGACGTAATGATTATGACGTCATCCTACACGCTGCTTAGCCGATTATGACGTCATATGATGTCATTACTCTGGAAAGGTCCATTATTGGGAAACTGTTCCGTGATGCTGGGCTTCAGGACATCGCCGTCGAATCTTGAGTGGGCTGCCGAGTGTCAATTGACAGTGTTAGATGGAAATCAGTATAACAGAGCTGTCCGTCTCTACAAACTCACAAATGAAGCTCTGATGTCACTTGCTTGGATTTTATTAAATGTTTGGATATAAACCACAGCTGCAAGCAAACTGAAAATTAAGAATTTCTTTATGAATGAATCTAAATCAGAGTTCACCCACATATACATATCTACAAAGCATGAAACTACAGAAAATAACGATCTTCTTCGTGGCAGGGACCCATGGAGTAAAAGTAAAATCCTAGGCTCACTACTCTGCAGTACTGCTGCGTCATGGGGAACATAACTTTCCAGTCCCTCTGGAAGTTATGGATTCGTAACTCAAAGATGCCCTTGACAAAAATACTACATTTATACAATGTACCTGTAGCGTGTATTCTGTAAATACTCATGTCAAAGAGGTCAGCATGCTCAGGTATTAACCCTTTTGCTAAGAAAGTTGCACTTTCATCTGGACTACTGCCCGTGCAAGGATGCATTAAAACTACACACAAGTCGTACGAACTACACACCTGCCATCTGGAGAAGAAGTCTCGAGAATTCGCCTGAGATACCTTCTTCATCAGAAGGACATGGTTGGGCTATGGGTAGGGGGCACCTAGAAATATGCTGGTTTATCGGAGCACCAGCCCAAGAGGTTATCTTGTCCTGTAAGTGCTCTAGAAGCTGCAATACAGACTGCCCCTGTGTCAAGTACGCGTTCCGCTACACACCAGCGTGCTGGCTACACAACTTTGCCCAAATGCGAGAGAAGGTGGAGAAGGAGGAGGAGGAGGAGGAGGAGGAGGAGGAAAACGCATGCTAACATGAAAGTGATAGTCATGGGGACTAAACATTGGTAAGTTGATAAGCATTGTTTTGACATTTGGAGCAGCCTGCCATTTTTTTAAATACCGGACAACATTTTTTATTTAGTTATGATACACGTTGTTGCACATTTTAGAACACTTTCTCTGGTAGGCTGCAGCAAGTTTTCTGAGATTGTGTATTACCCTACCCCAACAAGGTGAAACAACTCCTAATACGTGTACATAATAAATTGTGCCCACAGAATCCTATAAAATCAAAATAACATGATATAATATATTTTGCGTATACCTTGCAAAGCGCTCTAAGTGAGCCAGAACAGAAATTGGCCTACATCGAATAATAATTATTTGGAGGACAACGTGGGAAGCCAGATCGTGAAGAAAACATTGACAATAACACTTTTACAGACTTCTTAGATTTCCGAACAGATAATACAAAATGAATAGAAACTATATACTGTCAGATGCTGAACGTTATTACAAACAATTTACGACTAGTTGCATGTCCATAGGTTAGTCCAAAAGTGCGTTATAAAATTGTTTCCCGTTCCATTCATTTTGGTTTTAACTATATGGAGCTATCTTTAAAGATGGCGACCAAACGGGCATTTAGCTACATGACCTGCAAGTCCATCAACTGATATCGGCCACTTCAGATATCAGATTAGCCAAAAATCATTGTGGTATCTTTTCTCCCTTCCGGACTAATTCTAATAAGCGCAAACGTTGGCTTCGTGCAGATATAAAATAAGTAGGTCCTAGGTTTAGAAAATCTCTTCCAATCTAACTGTGTTCAAAATATTCAACAATTTACGTTTTATTTTGTTTTGAAACGATATTAACTTATTTCTGAGCGGTACAGTAGTTTAGTTGTCCTAGATTTATTATGTCTGCAAATTTTGATGAGTGGAATGCGGTGGCACGTCTAAGGACTCTAGAAATATGGTATATATTCTCTCGAATGCATATATGTTTCATGCGACAATTGAATTAAGACCGATGTTTTTGACAATTTAGTAATCCAGTCTTTCAGTCAATCATATGACGTCATAATAGACTACAACAGATAAGCTGACGTTGCTTAATAGTCTGTTGAGTTGTACGAATTTGATGTCTTTATTATTTAATGAACATTCTGTTGGATATATATTTTGAAACTAATTTGACTGGCCGCTGTTGCTGCTATAAGCAACAACAGCTTTCAGTCAAATTACTTTTAAAATTTTCAACAACTTACCTGCATAGGTTTCTGAAAAATGAGATTCAGAGATGTACGGGGATCGATTTAACACAACACAGTCAAAGCGTGGGTGGAGCTTAGTTAGAGGTAGGCGGGGCATAGCTAAAGGTTAAGTTATACTTCTACGTTTTTTGCCGCGCAGCATGCAGCGCTGCATTTCACTAAACGCTACCTAGAAATGGCGTGTAGGGGGTTATACTTAATACGCACGTGCTGACGCGCTGTTCTCGATTTATCCGCGAAAACCGGGCGTCAAACCTGGTTATACTTTTCTAGCGAGAGCGACTATTTCGGTTCGTACGCATGATGGATGAAATGGTAGATTTGTATATGTTGTATCGTTTATACCAGAAATATAAGAGAAGGCGGAATCGCTGATGGTATATCGGTCCCATCAATGATAGAAGAGAGGAGAGAGGCGAATTCCATACTTTGGTGACAGATATGCAGTTACTGGATGACGAAGCTCACTGCCAGTACTTTCGGATGACAAGAGCCAGATTTGATGAACTGCTATGTCTTGTTGGGCCACTGGTCACACATCCATCAACTCACAGACAGCCTGTAAAAGCATCGGAAAGACTCTCCTTGACGTTGCGAATTCTTGCGACGGGCGAATCTCACCAGTCCATTGCCTACACCTATCGACTTGGGAAGTCCACGGTGCGGCAAATCTTCCCCGAAACGTGTCAGGCTACCTGGGTAGTATTGAGCCCTGCTTTCGTTAAATTCCCAACATCCGCAGCTGAGTGGACTACGATTGGTAATGATTTCTGGCGTTTATGGAACTTTCCTAGCTGTGTGGGTGCTATTGATGGCAAACATGTTGTGATCAAAGCGCCAAGGAATGCTGGTAGTGATTTTTATAACTATAAACATTGCCACTCTGTGATTCTGATGGCTGTTGTTGATGCAAGATGCAGATTCATCATGATCGATATTGGGGCATATGGGCGGGAAAGTGACGGCGGTGTTTTTTCTGTGTCAGAGTTCGGCAAGAAGATGCTTGAAGGTCGTCTAGATTTACCAGATCCAAAGCGACTCCCGTCCTCTGATATAACGTGTCCACACGTTTTCCTGGGCGATTCTGCATTTCCACTAAGGACGAACCTGATGAAGCCATATCCAGGTAATACTATGTGTATTTGTTTGTGCGTGTATGGCTACATGCTGACGTGAGATTAGTGGAGGGTGTGCGAGGTTCGGGTCGGCAGTCATATTCGCATGGATCTTTAATGTGCAATGTGAATTATAGCACTATGTCAAGATAAAAGATGACCATTTATTTAAGTGGTCAAGGTTAATTTCATTGTATTTTTGTCAGGACCTTCAAGGGCATATGAGCGTAAGAAATAGAAAGATATAATGGCCGTACAATATTATGAATAGAGTAAGCAATATGTTATGATTATTTTACATTAAGTAGTAGTAGTAGTAGTAGTAGTAGTAGTAGTAGTAGTAGTAGTAGTAGTAGTAGTAGCAGTAGTAGTAGTGGTAGTAGTAGTAGTAGTAGTAGTAGTGGTAGTGGTAGTAGTAGTAGTAGTAGTAGTAGTAGTAGTAGTAGTAGTAGTAGTAGTAGTAGCAGTAGCAGTAGCAGTAGCAGTAGCAGTAGTAGTAGTAGTAGAAGTAGTAGTAGTAGTAGTAGTAGTAGTAGTAGTAGTAGTAGTAGTAGTAGTAGTAGTAGTAGTAGCAGTAGCAGTAGCAGTAGCAGCTACAGTAGCAGTAGCAGTAGTGGTGGTGGCAGTGGTAGTAGTGGTAGTGCTAGTGGTAATGGTAGTGGCGCCGGTGGCGGTAGTGGTGCTGGTGGCGGTAGTGGTGGTGGTGGCGGTAGTGGTGCTGGTGGCGGTAGTGGTGCTGGTGGCGGTAGTGGTGCTGGTGGCGGTAGTGGTGCTGGTGGCGGTAGTGGTGGTGGTGGTGAGTCAACAGTTGAAACGTCTGTTTCTTAATGATTTTTGCTACTATGGATAGCATTATGGCATCTATACTAGTCCACATTACACAATAGAATAATGAATAGATCTAATACATGTATGAGTAACAATATTTTTTGTCTGTTCTCAGGGCAAGGCTTAGAATCGGAATTAGCAATTTTTAATGTAATGTGTTATCAATCAGGTTGTAGCATAAACACGAACCGTTATGTGTATATATCATCAAACCAGGATAACGATGTTACGAAATGTCACCCATAGTCATATGTTACTATGCAATGTGTGCCTATTTACTTCATAGTGAAACGCATTCGTACATATTTTAGTTTTCGTATTCTGGTGCAGAGGACTTTAGTATCACTTTAGTCTACAATAAGCCATCTCTGCCCGGAACAAAATAACAGAACTTATTTTTGTTGATTATCAGTGTAAGTAGATCTAGTTAAAGTAAAGAATAACTAATGCTGTTCAGAAATAAGTCAGATCATCCAGGGCCAGATTTATGACAGGGCAGCCTGGGTAGTTGGTCAGGGCGCTCCATCAATATCATATTTGAAATTTCTTTGGCCTATATATGCTGTTTCTACTATTAGAACTTATAAAATTTCTCCATTTAAACTTCAAAACAGTATATTTTAAAACAAAATTCTATATATAGTATCCAGTGGATAGTATTTATACATTTTTGTCTCAAACTATTCACCTTTGAAGTTTAAATTGCGGATTTATATAATTTCTATCCAGGCGGTGTGTTGCTATTTTATCTACTCGTAAATGACAAATAAACGTCTAAGAAGATCAAGACGTTCTCCGCATGAGAAAATGGAACATTGGATGCTCTGAGTAGACTTTAAATGGCTTCTCTGAGCATCTAACATTCAATCTTCCCAGGTGGAGGACACAACCCCATTCCCGTCTATTGGAGGTGAACATCCCTCCATGTACCTCGCCAATTACTGCCCAGGGCCACCACAGTGATAAATCTGCCGCTGATACCATCTGTCGCTCTCCATGTTTTCACAGCAAGTTTGCTAAGATGTGTAAAAATGTAAATATTTCCTTCGGTGCAAATACCTCAACACAAAACCAGATCTGATGGGTGAATATGTTACAATATGATCCGATTGAAAAATTTACCTTTGACCTATATTCTCGTGAAAGTAGTTCAGACTGGCGAAGGGTTTGTGGTTGCTAGGAGATGCCACCTGGTACATACCAGTCAAACCTCAAGACAAACGATCTAATTATGTTGTAATAGTCCACAAAATTAACGTTAACCCCTTGTTTCCAATACTTCGTAAAATTTCAAGGGGCCATCACTCGACACTTAATATTGAGGAAACCTGATTTTCACGTTGGTGATATTAGATATTACCTGGTACATCTGGACCAAGATTGGTTTCAATCCGCCTATGAATAACGAAAGACATATATAATTAAATGAAACAGCAATGGACCCAAGTCCAAAAAACTATTCTAGTACTTTAATTTTAAGTCTATACTTATCAAGTGTTACAATGAGGAATTAGAGACCGAATAATTGAGTTACTGTTGTATTGTCCCTGACTTCACAGATCTTATGTGTGTCTGAGTTACATTCTGATTGTACACTTTGATCCAATTCAGCCATTTCTGCCTCGAATAAGACATCGGTGATCTTCGGTATTACAATTGGGTGGCTTTGTCTGTCTGATCGTATCTATGTCTGTTCGCAGCTGTATCCCGGAAACTACTGACTCGATTTGTTAATTATTAGCAAGATTTATTGAGGCCAAGGAGAATATTTAGGCCGACTAGGAAAGTGTGATATCTTAATACTGTGCACGATACCTGCGAACACGAAGAGCCTGGCCTCGATATCTCATCAGCCATAAATCCACTCCCTACACTGGCTACACTAGTATCCAATTTATCGTACTCTGGATCCGCAATCACGACATTTTGTGCGTCAGCATAGTAACAAACACCGCAATTTGTTTAAATAAAAAAATTATAAGCAGGAAAATTGAAGTTGTTATATTTTAATTAAATATCTACATGTACCAAATCCGCCATTAACGACCATTTGATTTCCTAGATGAATGGTGGCGGTTCTTTAAGATGCGGTGGTCTTGCGCCCCTACCACCGCCATCCCCACCTTTAAGGAGCTACCATCAGCTGGATACAAACGCTATGCTTATATTAAATGTTTCAAATTAGGTAATGGTCAATGTTTAGTCAATACTTTTATCATGTCCCTAAAGTGGCCGTTCTAGACAGGATCGGTTGAATATAGACATTGTATAGGGATATTCTAAAGTTAGTGACTACACCTTGACCATCACATAATTCAGTAATGCAACATCAAAATAATTTCTTTGTAATGTGGTCTACTAATCATGGGCATCAAAATGATATGAGACATAACCACCTTTGAACATATTATACTTTTACCCATGCCAGTACCCACCTCTGGCCAAGTCCCTGGGTCAATATCAAAATTCTAAAAGTGTCATGTACATCTCTGGCCATTGATCTAATGGTTCTCAAAGTTTCAAGTTTCTATCTTATAGGATGTAGAAGGAGTTATACCATAATCGAAAGTGTCCCAGACGGTACACGCACGCACGCACGCACGCACGCACGCACGCACGCACGCACGCACGCACGCACGCACGCACGCACGCACGCACGCACGCACGCACGCACGCACGCACGCACGCACGCACGCACGCACGCACGCACGCACACACAGACGGACGTACGTACGCACGCACGAACGCATGCGTGCAGCACAACATAATGCCCACTCTTTCTTCGAAAGGCGTTGGGATAAAATGTTGGACCAGCATATGTATGGGTAGTATGGTGTAGGGTAACTATTGATCATAAAGTGAATAGGTAGTGTACGGTAGTGTCAAGATTAATAAGGCTCGTTAAATGTATTTATAGTGTAGGGTAGGGTCTCCATTGATATAGATCACTAAGCGTATGGGTAGTGTAGTTTAGGATCACCATTGATATGGCTCACTATGTGTATAGGCCTAGGTAGTGAATATGTATGAATGATATGGTGGAGGGTTACCATTGATATGGATCATTATGTTTTGGGTGGTGTAGGGAATGGTCACCATTGAGATGGATCGCGGCGTGTGTGTGCGTGCGTGCGTGTGTGTGTGTGTGTGGTGCGTGTGCGTGTGCGTGTGCGTGTGCGTGTGTGGGTAGTGTGGCATGGTGTCACCATGGATAATGCACACTATGTGCATGGTTATGTATGGTAGCGACGAGATTGATTTGGATCACTATGTTCATAGGTAGAGTAAAGTAGGGTCACAATTAAAATGGATCACTATGTATATGTGTAGTGTAGGCTATGATTACCATCGATATGGGTCACTATGTGTATGGTTAGTATAGGGGAGAATCACCATTGATATGGATCACCATGGGTATGGGTAGTATAGAGCAGGGTCATTGGTTGATATAGATCACTATGTGTGCGAGTAGTGTGGGTATGGCTTCCATTGGTTGGGCGAAGTGGATATTGTGGTTGGTTTGATCTGTCTGTTTCTGCTGTCTGTTGTCTGTCTGTCTATGTGGGTGTGCGCGCATGAGTGTGCGCACGCACGTGTATGTGCGTGCGTGCGTGCGTGCGAGCGAGCGAGCGTGCGTGCGTGCGTGTGTGTGCGTGCGTGCGTGCGCGCGCCAGTTATGTTTGTGATCCTTCATACCTGAGTTTGTTACCGGTCGCACGATGTTTAATATGGTTGGATAGGAAGGACATGGAGTCATAATGTTTCCATTTACTTTTCTTGCCACCAGGAGCGCCACTGCAACCTTTGTTGGTCTTCTACACCCTCACGTACGCGTCTCGCAACTTTTTCCACAGGTCTCTACACTCCTTCCAGTCACTTCCTAGGGTGTTTGCTATCTCTTGCCACGCATTTATCACGCATTCCTTATCACTATGTTGCCCTAAGGTAGAATTATAGAGAAATTCACATTTCTCTACTTCGACTATACATTTTTGTTCATCCATGTCTGATGTTGGAACCGGATCATAGACAATGTTACAAGATTACTTCGAAACAACATGCTTACTGCACGGAGAATTGCTGCGCTCATTATAACGCAAATTTACGCATGGTCATCTCGCACTTGGTATATTTGCTCGCAACATTTCTCGCTCAACGTCCGTCCTCGATGCGCAGAGGGAACTGCTGCGCTGCATGCTGCGCGGCAAAAAACGTAGAAGTATAACTTAACCGTAAGACTCGATTCATTTATTATCCGTAGGGTTTATTGATGCGTCAACGTGTCAGTTAATGTCGCGCATGTCGAACACAAACGCGACCGACAAACATAGTGTTGGCCAATAATAATACAATCAGGTTTTTACCGTGGCAGTTATAGATATAATTATATTTATAGGCCTCCATTCTTGAGAACTTGAACATGCTTTTATCATCAAAATATACTTGGTCGATAAAAGCAGATGCGCGCTCGCGTGTGCATGCGTGCGTGTGCAATATACGGCATATTCCTACGTCAAGTGATCGTTACATATATAGTACAGAGGCCTACTCATTCCTATATCGAAACCTCTACTGCTGTCAATATGAATGCTAAAAATAACCACAGAATGTTTGATGATATATAATCAAATATTCTGTGGTTATTTTTAGCATTCATATTGACAGCAGTAGAGGTTTCAATATTGGAATGGGTTAAAGATCACCTGACGTAGCAATACGCCGTCATCGCTAACGGCATGTGGGCATTATCACAAACCTGTTGCGCTATGAAACAAATTGTGGTTATTTAGAAAAATGAATGATTACCTTGTGGCATCAAAAAGCAATGGTCTTTGGAAACACATTTTTCTGTACAGATATTATGATAATTATCCCAGCAGAATAGTCAGAATCGCACTGGATATGAATAGGTTTTTGTCTCGCGGACACGACGCTTCCTGGTAAATCCATACATATGAGCATCAGAAGACAATATACAGCTTGGTCGGTCGATCATTGCACACACGATCCAGGAAAATCTTAAGCGAATGGAAACCTAATTATAATAGCAAAGCAATCATGGATAATCAAATTCTAAAACATGGCCGTCGGTCGGTCAGTTGGTCGATTTTTCAGACATTGGCCACGATCTGAGTAACAGAATCTGGCTTAGGGTTGGATCAAATTCTGGATCTGTGAATACGTCGGAAACTGCTGGTCCGTTTTGGCTCACATTTTAACACGGGAAAAGGTGTGATGATGCGCTACGATTTACAGACTTGTGCGTGATCCAGGAAAATAAGAAAACATCCGGAAAATCAGTAAAGAATCTGGAAAATGCGGAAAATCAGAAATCTTTTGGCAGTGTGACAAAAACTGGAGGGAGCGGGTCTATAATCTATGTTTGCTCTTGTTTTCAATATCTTTACACAGATCGCTCATCCTTACGTTGAATAGCAGATGACTGATGACACTATTTTGAGGTGTTCCATTATCCATCTCCTTAATTATAGATAATCCTCCGGTAGATACTCGTACTGTAACCCGCCAAGTTCATTACCCGATTTAAGGGTATGCATCAGTTCCTTTAAATCTAAGGCGGTGCTCTCACTGGAGAGTTAATTGGGAATAACGCAATACCTGAGTATTGCGCTAGGCCGATTAAGGCCCGATTTATAAGTCGAACTTCTCTTGTGCCGTAGCCGATATAGCTGTTTGTTTTCACACAGCTGGAAGATAGTCCTGGAGTGGACGGTGGTGCCACCTGGTGGAGAGTGAGATGAAATGATGACCGTAGCGCTACCTGCCAGACAGTGAGAGAAAACGCTGACGGTAACGCTACCTGCCACATTTTGAAGGAATAGGCTGCGTTCACATAGAGAAGCAATTGTGATATAGCGAAAGATAACCCGCCTATTTTGTGGGATAAAATTTCGAAATAAATGACGTATTTATTCCGGTACAAGAGTCAGTCCAATAAGAACGCTAGCCGATATATCTGGTATTTACCGAAATAGTGGCTGTATGAGAACACGGCCTAAGGTCACGTTCTCACTAGAGAGTTAATCGGGAATAACGACATACTTCAGTATGGAGTTATTTCTGATTACGTCTCTGGTGAGAACACGGCCTATATCCCATTCTAACCGGTTCTTCGCTATCCGATCTATTGCTTTCCATATCTATCTCGTGATGAGATGGGTCGATATGATTTCGTGTCTGATTTTCCTTTCTTTATCTGAGTTTTCAATTGGTATAACGGTAAAGTTTTTCTTTTTCAAACACTCCCGTACTTTACCAGTGTACCAGATAAGCTTATATTGATTGGTATAGTTGATAGTCTTCGTAGAAATGCCATATGTACACCGATATTTTCCGGGTGACGTTCTTTACCTATCCAAGGACTATTATCCACAAGAACTGACCAGAGTGACGTTGCCAGCGACAGTCAGCTAGTGCTGAAGAAGTGACCGAGAGGGTCACGAAAATTACACTCAAACAATTTCTATATCCCGGAGAGGTAACGAATATTTCTTTATTATGAATCATCCTGGGATCGGGACCAACAGTTTCGGAAATGCTTTCTAGTTATAATTTGAAGAATTCCCTTTTGCCGCGTTTGGCTTGAGGAAATCAGAGTCATAGTTTTTCCCTCAGTTAGTCCTTTGGAAATGTATTGCCAGCAACCAGGTTTTCTGACTGACTATGAATTCTTTGATATGATTGACCGACCAACCGACCGACCGACCGAACAAATGAACGAACGAACGAACGACCAACCGACAAACCGACTGACAGACCAATTGACCGACAGACCAACTGGCGGATAAGCCCTATATATACAATTTTCAAATTAATCACATTAGCAGCTGGTGTTGTTATAGTTAGATAAATGACTGACTCCTTTCCATTAATAAGATTTATCATAGCATGGCGTCCATCAGTTTGTTGTACCTTCAGCTCTACATTTCCCCCTCCTCGTGCTGCATGGTGGGAATGGATGAATCTAGTTTAGCTATGCTCCGCCCATTTTTAGCTGCGCCCACGCTTTGTGCGTGTTTTGATTGATCGAACCCTGAACTCCCCGAATCTCAATTTCCATTAAACTATGCAGGTAATTTAAGCTGTTGAATATTTTGAAACTAATTTGACTGAGTGCTGTTGCTGCCTATGGCAGCAACAGCGTCCAGTCAAATTAGTTTCAAATTATTCAACATACTGTTTAATAAGCAGTAACGGCATACAATTCGTACAAGTTGACGGACTATTAGGCGTTTATGAGTGACTTAAACATGTCATTTATAATGTATTTGACGGTGACGTCAGCCTAGTTGTGACGTATTTGATTATGACGTCATATACTTGACTGACAGACTGGATTCTGCTATTGATATCATGTAGTATCTTGGCATCATCCCGTGTAGTGATTTAAGCTACATAGATTCATGAGATGCGGGACCATCACATCACTTATCTGTTTATTAGATTATCTGGCCGTAGGAGTGTATCTTCGACCACGATTCACTTGAGATGAAAAGAGCTCACTTATTCATATGTAAGCGTATGCTGCCGAAAGGTATTAGCCTCCATTGTGTAATGCTCTTTGATCTTAACCGAGGTCTTTTATTAAAGGTGCATATTCACAGTAAAATTTCTGAAAATAAAATTGTTTAAATTACACATTTTTAGAGGCTTAAATTGTGAGCCTATATGTAATGAAACGAAAAAAATCTTAACATATGATGATTCCATTCCATATAAATTAATATACTTTTTTAAGGCACGGGCCTCTATTTCAATTTCGCAACATAAAAAATTATATTAATTTATATGGAATGGAATCATCATATGTTAAGATTTATTTCGTTTCATTACACATAGGTACATAATTTAAGCTTATAAAAGTATGCAATTTTAACCATTTTATTTTCAATCATTCCGGTGTGAATATGTACCTTTAATGATCTGGGTTGATGGCGTGTGTGTGCGTGTGCGTGTGCGTTTGGGGTGGGGTGAAGGGGGTTGGTGTGGGGGTGTGGTGGAAGTTGAGTAACCCCTCTTGTGTCAACTTAACCCTTTAATTGGTAAATTGGACAAAACAGGATCTCCATTGGTCTTGAGGAGTATCCATTTGTAGAACAAAATGACAGTATTTTCGAAAATGTACCACAGGAATAACTGGTTCGGTAACAAAGCCAGTCATTCTAGTGGTAAACTTGGACAATTTTCTTCTCTTGGCCTGAAAATATACACTGGCTTCGCAAAAAACGAATTTCCTTGACAATTATGCCTACCACTTTAATGATCAAACCTGTCATAAACGTTAACCGCAGTAGTGGTAAGGAATGAGTAGATATGTGGCGTGTGAGTGCAAATTTGATTGGTCGGGTGCTTGATGACGTCATCACGCCCGCTTTTCCCCTAAATATACTCGAATCTGATTGGTCGAGAGCGAGGTCTATTGTTTGGCTCTGGACCAATCAGATACGAGTATTTCTTGCGGGAATAAAGGGATCGTATTCTAATTCAAATTTCGATGACATCATCACGCTCTAGACCAATCAAATCAAATTTGTGCGCACCCTCTTGACTGTTTTTTTGGAGGTAGATCTAAATATTGATCCATTTATTGCCTTTTTTGTCTGGCTTGCTAGATTCTATCATATGGGTTCTTGCCATTCCTGATTTGTGTATGCGATGATTGTATCTAGCTATGTGATATTCCTTCCTGTTCTTAATTTTTGTTGTTCCGTTTACCTACTTAGCTCCTAATGTCATAATTGCTGTATTTTGAACTATGTCATTAATATCGGAAACATTTTGATTTTCTCTGTCCACCTAAAAATAATTACCAGTAGTATATGCTTTAGCACTTGCAATAATGGGTTATCTGCTAAACAACTCCTAAATTCACAGCATTTATTTGTTTCCATTATATTCCCTTTTACGTGTATGCATGCATATTAACAGCGGGAAACATAATTTATGCACAATAAAATCCTACATATTCTCTATTAACTTAACGTAATCTACGACGCTACTGCTTTTGCATGTAAGTTAAGTGGGAGATTAGTTTATTCACGACATAGTCCTGTTGGATAGTGCTTACTCCATTTCCAACAAAGTACTGGTGCGCAAAAATTTCAAATTTTCATATGCACACGAAATAGTCTAGAGTTCTCTGCGAAACGGTGGTGAATTCTGACATCTGATAAATGTTTACGTTTTTTTCTTATTTGTTGAATTTCTAATTTGCATTCTTGACTATTGAGAGGCGGCATATATAAGAATCGATTACCATGTGCTAGTATTGGTCTACTATTACTAGCAACATTTAGCTTTACGATCAACTATGTTAACCTTTCTGCTGCCATATTCGTGATGGAACCACCTCAGTAATGGACTGACTCGTCGTCGTTGCTAACATCTCCTTCAATCTCCTTCAATGTCCAATCACGTATGAAGCACTGTACTTGCGAGTTATGCAGCTTTATCAGAAATCTCATAAAAATTGACTGGCGGACAGGTCGACAAGACAGACCAACTTATACTAGTTGCGAAATTCAACACAAATCTATAGTTTGGAATGGTGAGCAATCGCCTTCCTTCCTCGCTGTCTCTCCCCACAAATAATTAAACGGGAAGCAGTGTAAAAGCTGGGTTCTTCTGATGGGACGATATGCAGTAGGTTCCATTCCATAAGCAGTACATGCTACCGAGATCTAAAGCGGTTTCGAACATGACCCTCGTGCCTATAGCGTGTAAACTGAGCGGTGCGCTACAACCCAGATTCGATGGCTCATATAAACCTAGGCGTTTACGGCCAATGAAAGCAAACAAAGACACGCGCACACGCGCGCACATACATACACACTCACACACTCTGGGGTAGTTGCCTACCAATATTGAACACACTTGTAGAAATGTAAACCTAACATAGATGTCACCTAGAAATATGGATCTGATAAATGTCAATCAATCAAATACCTAATAACATATTCTTGCATTATAAGTGTATGTTGTATAACCGTTCGAAATGGAACAAATACTAGAAACGATTCATAGTTTACTAAGTACTGTGTTAAATATTGTGACATTAGTTGGGCAGGAAGCTGTTGCTGCCTATCGTAGCATCATGTCCTATTAGTTTGAGAATAGTATGTGGATGTGGTTGTCCTGAAATCTAAATTCTATGATTGAACAGAGGGTTCACACACTAAAAAGTTCTATAACAAATAATATAACATATACAGAATAACATATCAGTTTGAATATTTCTCGACGACCTGCTCGATACATCCACTAAATTGCACATCATAACGCTCCTTCCCCGCAGCTATTCTGGATAAGATAGAAAATCAAGACAGTCAAGCGAAATAATCCTTTTATAACAGCCATGCAATATCCTATACCTAAAGTTGTGTTTGAAACCCGAGGGTACTGATCTTCTTTAGTAAATTCCGCTTTAGTGTGTTCGTGCGTGTCAAAATATCGTCTGAAGCTAACCGTTTTAGATGTGATCCGATTATTGGGACTATTCTTTGGTAACCTAATCTGTGCTCTTGAAATAGGATTCTGAATTTTTCTATCGGCATACACCGATACTGAGTAGAGGACGCTGTTGGATATCATTTAGCTTGTCTCTATTGGTTATTATATGATGGAGAATTCGCACAAATGACCGATAAGGAGCGTTCTTAACCACAGTCCAACTCAGATATTCCGTAACATGTTTTCAAAACAAAAGTAAGAATTACTGCTGAATATTTTGAACATGATTGGTTTGGAAGACTTCCACTACAAATATATTCAAACTATCCAACAGAACACTTATTACATCGTGTTCAATATTGTACTAACAAACATGTTTCTGTTCCTGCTTTTGGAAACATGTTAAGTAATTTCTGAGCCGTATTCAATAAGCAAAACGGTCTCTCAAGCGTTGATTTCTTTGTCCAAAATAACGCCACATCAAGTGGCACCACAATCAGACGTGTGTTGCAATTCACCTTTCCGGAGTATCCATCTATCAATTCGACGTCATATTACATCATAATCGGCTAGGGGGCGTGTAGGATGGCGTCATAATCATTACGTCATAAGTGATTCTATTAGGCCCATCTAGTCCGACGTGTTGTACGAATTGTATGTCTTTACTATATAATAAACATTCTGTTGAATATTTTGAAACTGTTTGACTGGGTGCTGTTGCTGCCATAGGCAGCAACAGCACCCAGTCAAATTAATTACAAAATATTCAACAACTTAACTGTATAGTTTGCAGGAAATTGATAGTCAGGGAATTCGGGGATCGATCAATCTCAACACGGCGAAGTGTGGGTGGATCTTAGCTAGAGATGGGCTGGCACACTAAAGGTCCATTGTAAAGGATTGGGCATACATGGATTGAAACCCACTGGCCCATTTAATAGCGCTTAGTCATCTAGACAGCGCATTAATGCACACTTTTACGTTGCTACATATGGCAGCAGGAGCGCTCAGTCAAATGAGTTTCAAAATCTTCAACAAAATGTGTATTAAATAGTAAAAACATACAATTCGTACAACAATGCTTAGTCCGTCATCAATTAGGAGTTCGTGACGAACTTAGTTACGTCATTCTTGACGTAATTGATAATGACGTCAGCCTACACGTCGCGTAATTGATTATGACGTCATAATTATGATTGACAGATGAACTGGAATCTTCCATTACAGAATATATTAGTGTGTTCAAATTCAACCTAACTAGTGCAACGCACCTTAGCCTAGGATAAGATAAAATACAATAATATTGTAAAGGAAATATAGGCAATGTTAATGGATAACACACGTATGCACGTAGAAGATGTTGGTGTTGTCTGTTACTGATATACACATATCCATATATTGTGGATAAGACGTGTCTAGCGATGAGGAAGTAGGCCTATACATTTTTCCTTTTTTCTGCAAGTAGTTTATAGAGAAATCTAGTCGTTCGAATAGGGAATTTACCTGTAGTGCCAGTTTCTCCGGCAGACCCATCCATACCGAAAGATGCCATGAAAAGCTGAGCGAAATAGACCTTTCCACTTTATCCATCCATCATATGACGTCATAATCAACTACGTGACTAATAGACTGACATCACAATCAATGACGTCATTATAACATCATGAATGACGTAGATAAATACGTCACGAACGCACAGTTGAAGACGGACTATGTGTTGTTTTACGAATTGGATGTCTTTACTATCCAATAAATATTCTGTTGAATATTTTGAAACCAATTTGACTGGGCGCTGTTGGTGCCATAGGCAGCAACAGCATCCTGTCAAATTAATTACAAAATATTCAACAACTAGTTTTCAGGAAATTGATAGTCAGGGCATTCGGGCGAAGTGTGGGTGGAGTTTAGCTAGAGGTGGGCGGGGCATAGCTAAAACTGGAAAGGACCATTAAATTGAAACACTTGGACATGAATGATGAATAAAAGCTGGAGCTCGAAGTA
This sequence comes from Chaetoderma sp. LZ-2023a, assembly GCA_034401795.1. Lineage (NCBI taxonomy): Eukaryota > Metazoa > Mollusca > Caudofoveata > Chaetodermatida > Chaetodermatidae > Chaetoderma > Chaetoderma sp. LZ-2023a. Next base: position 155,051,267 of record CM067369.1, on the reverse strand, counting down.
CATACGAGCTTGTTATTACCATGCAAAAGAAAGAAATGACACGTGACAACCTGATTCAATCTCTTGGTGGATTCCCATTAATATTGAATGGAGGAATTCAGTTTTAGCTACGCCCCACCCATCTCTAGCTAAGCTCCATCCACGTGTTGCTCATGTTGGGATCAATCGATCTCTGCACATTCTGAATATCAATTTCCCGAAAACTATATGGTTGAATATTTTGAAACTAATTTTACTGGGTGTTGACATTCTAAGGCAGCAACATCGACCAGTCAAATTAGTTTCAAAATATTCAACAGTACGTTTATTAAATAATAAAGATATACGATTGATACAACAACGCTTAACCTGTCGTAAATTATGCGTTCGCGACTAACTTAGCTACGTCATTTATGACGTAATTGATTATGATGTCATTCAACACGTCACGTAGTTGGTTATGACGTCATATGATTGACTGGGAAACTGAAATCCTCCATTATCCAAGGTCATCTACAAAAATTTCAGGATACTGATGGTGAGAACTGACTAGTTCAAGCTGGACCTTTCAGTGAAGGTATGTCAATACACTTTGGTTTTCAGTGAAAACGCAGACTGCATTATATTTGGAAGCTTTCAAAGAGATTTGGAAGCTGAAAAGTCAGAGTTTTGTGGGATAAGGGCATTGAGCACGACTTCTCGACAAGTTAGTTGGTATACAAGCTAACATAGACAAGCTACAGTCATCCATGCATCCCTTTGAAGACGGCGAAATGACAAATCAACACTCATCATTTGGTTAGGAATTTTGAAACTGGCTGACAATCTATAGAGAGTCATATTCTCTGGGTCATCTTTATGAATCTGCTAAGACGTTACTATTACTTTTATCACCGTGACACCATAAGGACGGCCAGCAGTCTTTACCTATTTACTTAAACGCGATGAAGCAACTACCAACAGTGCGCCCTTTAGATCATTGTGTGTAGTGTGATGCCCGCATGCACGTTGCCAGCCGCCCGCGTGGTGCAGGTGCCCCAACGCCATCCCACCGTCATCCTCCAAAGATGTCGACGACAATGACGCATCCGCAACATGTGATCCGCGTGCGCTTCCCGCCGGAGGTCTCGGCGAGCATGGTGGCAAATTTTGTCGAAATCGTAGCGAGTCGAGTCGATGGAATAACTTTGTTCCCGCGTGCCTCGGTATGCATTTGTGCTCCGATGGTTTATGTCGATGGTGGCGTCGGAGGCTATGCTCCGAACACCCTCCCTTTGGGCGGACCACAGGTAGTTAAGAGGGGTGGGTGGGGTGGAAAAGCTACCGGAGTCCGACGAATCAGCAAAGAGTTCCACCCTATCGAGAAATGTGGAGCGTGACCACAATTTTAAACGGTATAGCAATTGCGGACGTTGACTTCTACCATTTATTGCCTAAAGTATAATTACAACGTCCTAAAACGAAGCATTCAATGGCGATAAACAATAATGAACAATATTGTACAATATGGCGATAGTCATATGTTTCCCAGACAAGTGTTACGGGCGGTTACCTATAGATAACATTCTACAGGATGCACCCTAATATTTATATAGCGGGTGAGGTTCCGGTAATTGACCGAAGGCAGTCTTTCGTTAAAGAAGTTTTAACCAGTAGGTTGTCATGTGATTCCATTTACTTATTCTAGGAACTTTCGACTATGGGTGCTTGAGCGACATATATTTCACAAAAAACTTAAGCAACAGGAAGATTCATAACATTCCAATAATCAAGACACTTGGATGGCATGACATCTCCAATTCAAACATGGTCTACTTTGGAACAGATTCTTAACAGTTATATTTTCTTCCGATTCGTTTCAACAGTTTGTTCGTTAAGTGACAGATATGGGATGCATGTGGCAACAATAGATCAAAACCTGTAGAAAGGGTCCATTCCACACACAGTCCATATGTCTTCAAACGGATACTGATGGTCAGGATAGAAGCTATCAAGTCTAATCAAATCACATGTAGCCAGATTGAGAGGAGAGATTGAGAACAACTGCCAACGCGTTACGATAATATCAGCCTAAGAAAAGAAAATAATCTGATTACATGACAACAACTTTATATACGCTAAATAGCCGATCTCAAACCCAGTTTGATTGGAATACGTGTATACTAAAAGACAATGTCACCATAACAAGCTAAGAGTCCCGCTAACATGAAAAAAGGGAAATCATTCTGAGGTCTCCGCAATTCAATTGTTACAGAGCAGATGAAAACATCTCTATCGATTACATTGTCGGACTCCCATCGACCAGAGTTTGGTTCAGGTGTCAATTCACTACGAGTGTCCGTCGATACGCACTTACTATGTTGAGTGAGTTAATCTGGTTGTTGGACAAGACAACTAATTTTGGGAGAAGTCCGGTGAATGGACCGTTCAAGAGTAATGACGTCATATGACGTCATAATCAGCTAAGCTGTGTGTAGGATGTCATAATCATTACGTCATGAACTATTCTATATGGACATCTTTAACTCTTAATAGTCCGACACGTTGTAAGAATTGTATGTCTCTACTATTTAATAAAGATGTTGTCGAATATTTTGAAACTAATTTGACTGGGTGCTGTTGCTGCCTATGACCTCAGGAAGTTCAGAGATCGTGATATCCCAACACGAGGGAGCTGTGGGTGGAGCTTAGCTAGATATGGGCGGGGCATAGGTAAAACTGGAAAGGTCCATTCCCCACAGTGCAAAGGCTTAAATAGTGACACTACATAAAAGAAATGTCCCTTCTAGATCGTCAGTAACGGAAATCTCTACGCCAGTGGCGAGAAAAAGAAAATGTGTTCGGAGTTAACGTGAATGACTCAAACATGAATATAAACAATTGTCAAGAAGTTACTCGCACGTCCATTAAATGTTTTGGAAAATACTATTAACCTAAACAAAATTAAACTTCCAATATCAGTATATGGGTATTTGCTTCAAAATGTTACTGGAAAACGATGGTGACTCAACTGACAGGTTATAAAAATCCTCTAGCTACATAATACTATAACTTATTTATAAAAGGTTAAAAACTTACTTTTTGCGTGCTAATAATAATCCTATTATATTAATCTTATTAAGATATATATTAGAACACTGTGTTTGTAAGTATTGTTCAATCCTACTAAATATAAATCTCCTGAAATATTGTTCTACCACATAAATGTTCTCGAGGGGTGGGCGGAGGGGTGTTAGTTCAGATGAAGTCCATTTATGACATGGCAGGCTGGGCATCGAGTTGCCATCAAACGAACGACATGCAGCCATGGGGTAAAATCAAACCTTGTTATAGCAATAACAAAAGAATCGTCTGTGATGCATGAATTAACAAATGCAGAATGCACAACAATGACGGTTGCAGATGCTATTCATCTAATTCAGACATAGTTATTCAGTGAGTGTGAGCTATATGACACGATCGGAAACACGGATACATCTAGCCTCGACACTGAGACAGCAAGCACTCATGTCTGTAGTGACAGATATCAAAATATCATTTGAAGGAAGTTGAGACGTAACACTGAATTGGAAATCGTGTCTTGAAAACCTACGGATTCATAGATGGTTTTAGCTGGCGATCTGGATGATTTTTTTCTCAGTATCCATAAAAAAGGGAAAACCATCTGGAATATTTTGCGTCACAATTGGTCTACTGAGCGTGTGGACGCGAATATTGCGTTGTACCTGGATGATGGGTTTTTAGATAAAACTAAAATAGGTAATGTCACTAACATCGATGCTGAATCAATCCCATGGCTAATGTCTAGACATGAGGAGGCAGATCCTCATACAATTTGGGCTTCAATGAAAGATGATGCTGAGAGGATTTTGATATCCAGGAATAACACTGATGCTATATACATTGCAATCGACTACATATCATCTAGAATTCTACTAAATACGTGGGTACATACAGACCAAGATTGTAATTCATGTAATATCAAACAATCTTCGTCCCGGATTGTGAACTGAGTTCATTTCTCTGTATCATCCGTGGCAGAAATAAAACTAGTTTTCCATATGGAATTGAAAAAGGTTCATCAATTGTACACAATAGTGAAATACATTTGCAAACCACAGCATCATCTTGGCCACATAAATGGGAAAGGCAAATCAGCCAAGAAATATTTGACAAAGTTAAGAGCCTACTAAAGGTAGTGTATGACCCTAGCTCAGGCCACCATATTAATATACCAGAACTGAGAGTTGATAAGTTCCTTATTTCCAAATCTATTCAAGAAAAAGTGCTCCTGGCAGCTCGATCAGAGTTTGATCATCACTTGAAGAACTATCGCTTACTAATTACAACTTCACAGCAACTAAGCTCCTCCTATCGTGACAACATCAATTACCTGGCCGGCAACAATGGACTATGATTTCGCTTGTAAGTGTGTAAAAGGCTGCAAGACATTGCTCGTGTAAAGACCTGTCGCTTCCTGCTACATTACATGTAGGTGCATAGGATACATTGTAAAATGTAGCTATCCCCGGATATGGAAACTTTTGTTGATAAATCTGACTGCATTAAGTAGATTTTTACATTTAAACTTTCACACAGATTTTCTTACAGAAAGTCTGTGCTGTGAAGCCTTACACAATGTTAGATTGAGATAGTAGCTATAAATTTGTTTTAGATTGAGCACATAATCTGGGAATTCCAAGGAAATGTGGCCATGTCCAGATAATGCCTAACCTTTTGTAATGAATCCGATTAAAGTGATGAGACCATTTCTGTTTCTTCCTTCATTGATATTTTTGCACACTAACTGTGTTTTGAAGCCTTACCAAATGAAAGGGTTGAAACTGTTGAATATACATTTATGTTCTAGCGTGTGTAAATAATCTGAGAAAATGTTAATAATTGGTGTGAACGCGTTTATGATGACTAGAATAAGTTCCAGGTAAAGTGCTTGAAAATTATGAATACTTCATGCTCAAGCTTTTAAGCCTTTCATTCCTGAAATCTCAGAATTTGATTTCAGTTGAACCATACAGGTAAGACGCTGGATAGTGTAACTACTTTGATTAGAAGCTGACATTGATTTTGATTTGGTGAAAATGAGTCCACTCTAAATGTATTTCAAAACATTCACCATAACAGTTCATATATTGTTGATAATATGTGATATCTTGACCTAGATTTCAAGGCCATTGTGACCTTTAACATCCAAATCCGCAAGGATGTCTAGTAGAATGCCATTCCTCATGCATCGAGGATCATTTTGGTATATGAAATCCTTTGATAGCAGACCGGTATCTAAAAAACATACTTGCTCCACAATTCACATAGCTTTATCCAAGACGTTTCTCACTATAGTGTAGCGTATGTACAGTAAAACACGAGCATGTGCGGCATCAGTCAGATGCAAGAGGTACGAGCTACTATAGACGCTCATCGTCATCAAGCAGATGATATGATTAGTATTACCACAGTTATCATAACGCAGTTAAGATGTGGCTGATTGACATAACATGCTTGGTACCGAGGTAATTCACCTTTCCAGCGTATCCATCTATCATCTGATGTCATATGACGTCATAATAAGCCAACCGGTGTGTAGGACGACGTCATAATCATTACGTCAAAGATGATTCTAATTGGCACGTCTTTAACTCATGTTGTGCGAATTGTATGTCTCTACTATTTAATAAACATGCTGTTGAATACTTTGAGACTAATTTGACTGGGCGCTGTTGCTGCCATACGCAGCAACAGCACCCGGTCAAATTAGTTTCAAAATATTCAACAGTTTACCTGTATAGTTTTCTGTAAATTGATAGTCAGGGAGTTCAGCGATTGATCGATACCAACACGAGCGAGGTGTGGGTAGAGCTTAGCTAGAGATGGGCGGTGCATAGATAAAAATAGAAAGGTCCACTGAGATTGTAAATTCTCTTCACCTAATATAACGCATTGGGAATACTACTTACCACGCTCATTGCTCGTGTCAGCACCAGATCGACCTATTATGATGTGATGTGTCAGACAGATGTAAACAGGCCCAAATAATCAAATCTAAATAACTATTTCTGAGCGCACTCTGTCAAACACCTATGCCAATACTAAAGATCCACACCAAAGTTTGGAAATACTAATTCACGGGAACCCGCTTTTTGTGTTAGAATTTAAGGAGCGGTTTCCCGATAATATCGAGAATATCGCGATATTATCGTTATCGCCATCGTCTGATTTCCCAATATCGATAACATCGTCAGTTGTCTAACTTGTATTTATGAATAAAATTAATATAAAACCGGTCTAATCAGTCTGTCGTATATATTTCAATATGGTAGTACGGTAAATGTCATAAATTGTTTCCTAGATTAGGCCACTAGCACCGTGACACGCAATTAATATATAAATAGATACAAACGCAATTACCTCGACCACCCCAGCCCCAAGGGCGGTGATGCGCATGAGTGAAGAAGATGTAAAATACATGCAAGGATATGGATATTAATATTACCTCGTGTCCATTATGCATGGTCTAGGTTGTACCCAGATTACGATTCTCCATATTTTTCTATGACGACGCGCGCAATGAACCTTTCCAGTTTTAGCTATGCCCCGCCCACCTTTAGCTAGGCTCCACCCACGCTTCGCCGTGTTGGGATTGGTCGATCCCCGAATGCTATCAATTTCATGGAAACTATACAGGTAAGCTGTTGAATATTTTGTAACTAATTTGACTGGGTGCTGTTGCTGCCTATCGGCAGCAACAACACCCAGTCAAATTAGTTTCAAAATATTGAACAGAATATGTATTAAATAGTAAATAATAGTATTATCTTACAATTCGTACACCGCCGGATAGTCCGTCTTCAAATGTGCGTTGTCATTCAGGGCGTCATAATGACGGCATTCATTATGATGTCATTCTACACGTCACGTAGTTGATTTTGACGTCTCATGCTGAATGAATAAAGTGGAAAGGTCCATTGTCGCATGTACCCTAGGCCATTACGTAGGCTCCATAGATATCATAATCTATCGCTAGATCGCTCATGACTCCCTAAAATATGTAACATCAGAGTTGAGTAGATTTTTACCGAGTGAGCGTGTTAGACGGCACATTTTGCTTGTATTTTCTCGGCTGATCTCGTTTATAAGAGAAGATTAAAACATTACCAAACCCTAATTTTTTTCCTAATACTTGTATTAATTCGCATAAAATATCTGATTAAAATAGCAAATCTAAGTTTATTAACGTAAACAATATCATATTCACCTTGTTTAGATATACGAAAACAGGTACCCGTAGGCTTTTCACCATATCAATCGCTACACATATGGTCTTCATTTGGAATAGTAATGCTGTTAAAATCGCAAAAACTTCTACTTCAATATCGTAATATTCTAGTATGATTAATTTCAAAAGTTGAAGCGACGCATTTTATTGACAATTCTTACGATTTTGATATGTAGACCGGTTACCGGTCTGATGCACACAGATATCCGTTTATGTACACTTGCTAATTAGTAAAATATCACCGCCGGTGGTCGCTGCATCTTGTCCCCAAGTGTATGGAGATGGGCGATCTAGAGGTCATGATATCTATGGTAGGGCCTATGCATATTTCGGCGGTACATAATCCTTCTAATCTCACTTATTGATGCCGCATTTTGGCGAGTGGCGGTCCTGTCTAAATATAGTTAACGAATTTAGTGATTTAAACCGATTTTTGATTACATTGTCTTTCATTTATCACCGCTTTCCAAAGCGGCTGACTGTAATATTAACGGCTGAGGAAGTCGGTTATTAGTGTACGAAATAGCTATTAAATCATTGTTTGTTCAGAAAATGTTGCCATGATTTGATTTGCGTCCGTGGAGTTCTGAGTAATTTAATATTTATACCACTGGAGCCTGGAGTCTTGTATTAAATTACAATGATGACGCCATGAAGAATAACTCAATTAGATCGAAGCTTAGAGAGAAAACATACGCTGTGCAATTATCTCAGCGAGACATTGGCACAATAACGTTCAGAGAACAAGCGTTTGGTCAGAGGGGGGAAATGCGGTCGCGAATAACAATGGCGGACTTCGAACATGTGTTTATGTTGCTGTTTAACTCATGTCAGCGTGATAGGAGGCAAAAACCTTTTACGTCTATGAACCTGGGCTTGAATAATTACAAATACAACTCAAACCTCCAGCGTATTCTCCCTAGCAGTCCATTTCTTTCCACGAGCTGTCAATGTTTCACGTGGCATGTCAGTTTATCACGTGACTTACTCGACTTAGCTCTGGCTAAATTCTCATATGTTATCAAGGTACCCCGATAGCCCTTATTGAATATCCGAACGCCGAGAGCATAATCAGATACGTGATACCGTAAATCGGAGTACCTCGATTACGTATTCCAACTTGGTCCCCGCCTCATAGCTGGATTAACTCAAGTACGTACCCGAGTATTCTAGCCGTTTAGGCGCTACTCCAGTAACTCGAGAACAGCTACTCTACTAAGAGCGTAAACTCACACCAGGGGATTTCCGAGTCTTACCATCCCGTCCTTTTAGTTGGCTTTGACATTTGACCAGCTGACCACAATATTAGTGCAGGTAGCTCAACCTACCACGAGGTTTGGTGAAAATCTGGCACACACCCACACGCCCACGCAAGGATACATACGCACACACGCACACATGCGTGCACACAAATACACGCACACACACACACGCGCGCGCGCACACACACACACACACACAACACACACACACGCGCGCGCACATGTCATGCTTCAGTATATTTAAACACCTATCATTAACTTCTACCTTTCCCGCGCGGTGGTGCTGTGCTAGATGATGCATTAATAATGGAGAGATCTGATCTGCAGCTCGCGTATATGACGTCACAATATATTACGTCACGTGTAGGCTGACGTTACAATCAAAATGTCTGATTAATGACCTATCTAGTTCCGTCATGACTCGTGTCCGTCAAGTGAACGAATGTAAAAAAAGTCTTTATGGATTTACTATTTCATAAAAATTTGAAAAAAGTTTAATATTTCCAAAAACCCTGGTCACAATTATTATTCTGCTGAATATTTTGAAACTAATTTTTCTGGGAGCAACATCACCCAGTTAAATTAGTTTCAACATAATTAACTGCTTACCTGTATAGTTTTCTGTAAAACGATAGTCAAGGAGTTCAGGAATCGATCGAATACAACACAAGCGAGGTGTGTGTGGAGCTTAACAATAAAAATGATATCACATCACGAAACTGTCCGTTAAGAAAGTTTATGAGTTGTATGTCTTTGGCGAACTTATAATTACTAAATCTTCTGTTGATTAGTTTAAAACAGCTCCCAGTCAAATTGCTTTCAAAATATTTACCATCTTAAATGCATAGGTACCTTAAAATTGATATTCTGAGAATACAGTTTTCAAAGTTTCAAATCGATTCCATCACGTGTACAACGTGGATGGAGCTTTGCAAGAAATGGGCGGGCATTGTTAGAAATTGAACCCTCCATTTTGTAGCATGGATCACCGTCGGGTGCTTACTCGGCCTGGGGCGGTCCCTGCTCACCCCTCCACTGGCCATATATCGGCCCACGCACAAACGGCCATTTGTGCGTTGTAATCTTTAAAGCCTTTATTATCTAGTTCTCAATGCTAGGGTCTAGACTCACAGAAAAGGCCATTCCAGCTGGAGAACAGAAAACAGAGTCCGTGAGATCGCCATACGCGCATGCACGGCCATAAGAGGTAAACAAACATTGATGGGTTAGCAGTTGGAGACTGACAACTTAGGTATATACTTGCTCATATTATGGCAATTCCGTAATATGGGACCGTCCTCAAATATTATGGTATATATTGATATCAGAATTAAATGAGGAATTTAACACACTGAACAGAATTTAAATCGGTTCAGATCTGGCGAAGATATGGCAAAATTAAAACGGACTCTTTTGGAGCTCCAACTAAGCATAGACATCTCCAGAGCGTGTACCTGAACGCGAGAGAGAGAGAGAGAGAGAGAGAGAGAGAGAGAGAGAGGCACGATTGCTCTTGCTACCTTGGCTAGCATACAGCACATGCTCTGATTGGCTGAGCCGGCTGGCGCAGCCTCTCACCAAGTATAAAATGCGGTCTCGAAGCCAAACTCAGGAGAAGGGAGGCAGACTCGGTCCTCGAGTGGGAAATCTCTCACTATCTGCCTACTGCATAGAGCTCGCATTCTGCAATCTACACCAATGCAGCTTATTACAGTCATGTTCTCTCTCCGGACAGCCGTGCTCCGCACCATACCAAGTTTGTGTACACTCCTGGTACATCAACAGGAGTAACAACCTAAATTAAAAAAGGCTCTTCATTTTGACCACCATCATCAGTGGTGCCTTCATAGCGGTGTAAGACTTTTGGCCATTAGCATCTAAATTAGTATGTAAGAACGGTGGTGTTTATCATGTCTCGCCAGACTTGGCATGCCACTACAAAAATTGTTCTAGAAAATAATGGACGTATCCAGCATCATTGAATTTATGTTTTGACCGTAGTCCAGACAAGGACATTGTTTTGCACACTATAAGAGCTAAACTGTGTGGATCGTATTGTGCCGAGAAAATAATTCAAAATAATATGTACTGTTCATTATACTGTTCATTACCGTCTCTACACAATGGAGATATCCGTCACTCTTAAAGCACAAACAGTATAATGGTATTACGGTGAACTATTCATTATGTGCTATGTATTGGAACCTGTTGGCCACAGAAATTGACTTTATTCTTCGCTGTTTTCGAGTATGAAACTTTACGGCCAGCATCCTGCAGTAATTCTCCAGGTGGCAGCTGCACTGTGCATCAACTTACACCATAAAAAGATGGTGTAAAGACTAAATGTGACGTTTATATTGCACTGATGACTAATAGGTGCACCACATAGGGGTATATCTTAGTTATGTATACCGTTATTAATAATAATAAATAAAGTACCACCATAAGCGACCTCCGCTTTAAGGCAATATTGTACATAATATTATGCATTGTAAACGGTTCCAGCAATTAAACGGCACCATAGGCTAGGTTAGCATTATACTTTAATGAATGTATAATTGTAATTAGGCATTCTGCCAATATTAACAGATTAGCAGTAAAAACTAAAAAAAATTTTGGACCGCAGTACACCTAGGTTACACTATACATCAACAACAAATACATCACCATGTTTTCTCCCAACGGCACCAATTTTACGGCAAGGTCGCTGCTCATGCTCTTAAGCCTAGGACTATGATAGCTCAATAGGACAGGTTTTTAAGCTAGCCAAGAACGGGTACTCTTCACACAGAAAATTGTTATTAAACACTCTTCTTCACGGTCAATAAGACCATTGTATAAACGGTACTACGGATTTTCATTGGTGGCCATCCATGTTAAGGCCTCTTAAATTAAAACGGAGAGTAACTGCCTTTGACTATGCTTCTCTGGCCGTCTGGCAGAAATAATTGTTTGAATTCCCACCGTCATAATGGTTAGGACCATCTCAAGAAACTACAGTAGGTTTCTGGCTGGCCAGAATCAATCTGCCATTCACATACATAGCCCGTATATCTTCTGATACCTATTAAGCAAGACTTTTTATACCAAAGTAGGAAAAACTGCGAAAATATAAATACGGCAATACCATTGCCCAGTGTTCTTAGGGCAACTTCTCCAAACCTAAAGCAGCTAAACTGTAATGCCAGGATATGGATCCCATACGGTCCGTAGTCAAAACCTTAGGCGATGGATGGAAACACGGATTAACATCTAACTCATCACGGTGACTGGGTGAAGCCTTAAAGCTTACCACACCTACGGGGCAGCCACCATAGATGGAAATACGTTTCTCTTTCCCCACCATAAGTATGCTAAAATTCGCTTTCTAAACACGCTTCTGTCAATGTGATTTGTCCATGTGTTGTTATTTGTGGTTGTGATGTGGTATGTAGAGGGATTGCTTTGTGATTCTAAATCTACCACCAGACAGCATGTTGCATGCCGTCTGTCTGAGGAGAGATGCTTCATGGGGTATCGGCAACAGTACCGGGCATCCTCGCCAGGAAGACGTGTTCATTAAAAACAGTTGGTGCTACACCATTTGTGGCTTAAAAATATGTGTTTTTGAACTTATGACTAAAAGTTATTCTAGGACATTTTAGGTACACAAAAATGGACGGTACCAACTACAACACTATCTTTAACTTAAAGCCATGGTGCTGAAATGAATCAGCCACCATATCTTCACGTACTCACCATAGGCACGCAATGGTAAAATAACTATATTAGGATAAATGCGCATGATAATTTTTTTTTCTCTTTGTAGGATAGCCGGGTGGCTCTTTTTACCGCTCTCCTCCTCTGCTTTGGCATTGAAGGCATTTTTCTTTTGACGGAGGCCTGAGTGAGGCATTTTCCTCTCACAAAATTTTATATTCCCTGCTTTGTGCAGGGAAGACCAACATGATTTTCCTCCTCATTTTTCGTTATTGTGGGATGTTTCTCTGACATTTTCTCACAAGCGGTGAGATTACATCCACCGCCTTTTGACACATTTTTATAGTCAGCTTCCCACCGGTGGCCTTCTCACAAGGCACCACGGTGTAGTACCGTCATATATTTCCTCTCAATTGAATGGAAAGAACATAGTTATCTTTGGCACTAAAGTAGTATGGGTTTCCCATTTCCCCCCCACCCCCCCCACCCCCCCCCCCCCACTGTGACAGTCTGTCACTCCCATTTGTCGACCGTTCCCCATATAGAGTATGGTACTGCACCATCGTAAATCTCCTCCCAAACAAACGGTAAATATTTAATCATTATTGGTACCGTTTGGCATGGGTTCTCTGTTCTTGTCCTGCATGTTGTTGTAGGACAGGTTTCTCTCTCTCCCATCCTCTCTCTTCCTCCGCTACGGTGTTGTAGGCATTTTCCTGTGACGGAGGCCCACACAGGGCACCTTCCTCTTGCAGACCAATAATTTTTGGCTGGCCTGAGGCAGATATATTTTTTATTAAACCAGCTAACAGTGCCCTGCCCGGACCGTCCCCCCCCCCCATGGGTACCGTTCATGATATCATCTATGACTAGATTGGTTAGGTATCTCTGTCGAGACATAAACCCAAATTCACCACTTTTATTCTTACATACACGGTTCAGAAGTGACAAGCACACAAAAATTGTTTGTCACTGTAATTAAGTAAGTAAATTGTGCTAGCACCATTCTTTCCACCTTGGAAATGTCGGCTAGATAGACTGGAGATACAAACAGCCAGCATGATACGGTGGTGTTTAATTTTCACAGCAATGGCTGCACGAGCCACTGCACTAGAACGTGATTGTTCCACCGGCACTGGAGGTCGGTTTTTGTGGACACCAGAGATGCGTGGCAACCGCTCCCTAACCCCGAGGCTGGCTGACCAGCAGCAGCAACAGTGACAGGCAGTGGAGCCACGCACGCCACCCCCCACCCTCCCGGCGGCTACAAGTGGCACCCAATGTGGGGCTCGAGTGGTAATTGAACCTACACTTGGTTTCACTTCCCTTATATTTCAGTCTCCATTTTATTTCAATATGTACACTTCAGATGAAGAAATGGAGTGCATAAACCGTGGGACGGTGGGTACGCTCACCAACCCCTATATATATATATATATATATATATATATATATATATATATATATATATATATATATATATATATATATATATATATATATATATATATATATATATATATATATATTACTCCCCGGTGCAGGATCATTAGCACCCATAGGACCAGAATACTCGCCTGTAAGTGAAATACCGTTCATCGATGCCTCACAGGCAGGTGACCACTATATAACAATGTCTGATATCCGCAATGAGATGCATTCACTATTGCCGGATGATGAACTTCACAATAACCATCCCCTAAGGGGACTAGTAACTACCTCACACCCGGTACGCACACACTTGGTAACAGCAAGTGAACACTGGCGAAATGCACAGGCCAACGGGCCTGTGTTCCATTAGTGAATAGCTACACCAACGGCACCGTATAATATTTCCCATTATGGTACCAACATTGGAACACTGATCCTGAATTACTGCTAACTAATCCACAACCAGCATATACTCATTTCACCAATTATCCACGTCCCTCTCCAAGTATCCCACAATATCAGGAATAGCTAATAACACATCCCACCAACCCTAGTAGACCGGTAAATCAGGTGCCATTACGAAATACGACACCACCTAGTTATAAGGAACTGTACCATCTGCAGAGGAATTCCTCGCACACACGAATTACCACATACGAAATATCCATACCGGCCTAATGACAATGATTCCCGTCGCTCTTCAGCTTTTAATCCCATTGTGCCTGCAGCACCACCAGGGTTAGCGCCGAGCACTCCCTATTACGGCACCGGCTGAGTCATACTTCCACCTGAATTCGGTGGGGACGGTGACTGGGCCAATTATAAGTGCCAATTTGAAATCAACAGCAGGATGAACGGTTGGTCAGACCACCAAATGGGAGAATATCTGACCACAAAATTATCGGGAAAAGCATTACAGGTGTTAGCAGACATGGGGAAACCAGCCGTTTACAATTAAATAACTTACGGCGACGGGTGAATGAAACTCTCCCTGAACTGGCAAGCTGTATTAGGTGATTAGTCACATGAGCTTATCCCTGTACCATCCCAGAGGGAGTCACTCACTTACAACTGGATGCTTTTATTGATGCCCTGAGCGGCAAACCTTCTCTAAAAGAGATAATCTTTCTGCTAGAACATGGAAGTTTACAAACGTTAATAACTACTGTCGTTAGAGTAGAAAACTTCCTAGAACAGGAAAAGATTGCCAAATGACAATAACATCCTATTAATGAGTTAGCTGACAATACGTACATAAACAACTACGGACACCACATCTGCTTCAAGTACGGTAACCAAAGCAGGCACAGCGTGAAACACACAACCTCAGCAAAGCAATGCACCAAGAGGTAGAGGACGTGGCCAATCCCACAGTCGAGGCCACAATAATGCCCCTGGTAGGGGTAACCAACATAATAATTCAACTAAGTCTAACATGGATGAACGGTTAGAGGAGATCACAAAACAAATTGCTTCTCTGACCAATCTTTTAACTACTTTATCTGCAATGGTAGCACAAAGCACAAATAGGTCTACTAAAAACCATCCTTCACCAACATCCACCCACCCAAACACATGTTTTGGATGTGGGGAAGCAGGACACTGAAGGGAATGGTATCCCAACCATCCTCCGTCCACCACATTACAGTTAGAGCAAAGTAATCCACCATCAGAAAATCAAACAAACTAACACAGGCACTGGAGGGGGAGTCCGTTCAGTGCCCATCTCATAAAACTGACTCAAAAACCTAAACAAGATTATGACATCGTGAAAATGGTCTGCAGTACCTAATATCATTCTCCCCCAAAATGGACGGTGTTTCAAAACCAGCCGTCCTCAAACCACTTCCATTTTTATGTAGAACGGCCCTGGTGGGTAAAAATAATACAACAGAAACAACTTTTATCCAAGCTACTAGGTCAACCATTATGTCCCCAAATACATGGTTCCACCTAGTGGTGTGTGATAACCGGTCTTCACCATCTTCGTGAACGGACTCCTCCCTCAGTAGAAGTGAAACTGAGTCGCACCATTCGTTGACTTGGATAAAAAAAAAGAGCAAGAATAAATACAAAAATAAATCACAAAAAAGGTTTGTTTCTACTGTGCTTCTACTAAGCACATTATGATACATTGCCATAGATGGGCCACTCAAGTGACACTTTATGAACATGCTGCTAAACAAACTGCTGCCAAATCTATGGTTGGCACCATTACTACAAGAACCAAACAGGCAGCAGAAACGTAAAATTGCTCCGTTTTACACTCAACCACCAATCGCACTTGCCAAGGTTATTGGCAAGCAAACCATGTATATACAAGATTATACAGAGCCACCAACAAGTAATCAAGGAATTAAAATAGAAAAAACCTCTCCTGAGACGGAAAAAATAATATATAAATGTGCCTGTTTATTTGGCGGTATACCTACCAATGCCACCTTAGACACAAGTGCATCAATTATGGTGTTTAATGAACAATTGTATTCTAGCATCCAGCTAATCCCATTACCTCGGGTTTGATGTGGCCATTTGGTGGACATAGATTCGGTGGAAATACTTCCCACCATTCCTACAAATACCACCATAACCGACATGGATATATCAGAACACCTACATGACCTCTATTTGTGTGCCACAGTTGGATTAACCAACGCACAGAAAACTGGTGTACGGCACCTGTTATATAAGTACAAAGATAGTTTTTCGGCAAGTGATATGGACTTAGGTGAGACTCACCTAGTCCGTCACTCCATTGACACCGGTAATAATAAACTGGTGAAACAGCCGGGGCATCGTCTTCCTATTCATAAGAAAGCAGAAGCACACCAACAAGTCAATGACATGTTGGAAACAGGCATTATAGAATCTTCTGCATCTCCATGGGCCAGTCCCATAGTCCTAGCAGGCAAGAAAGATGGGTCACTATGCTTCTGTATTGACTACCACCACTTAAATGATTTAAATGTTAAAGATGCATATCCTCTTCCAAGAATTGATCAGGCATTGGACTCGTTGAGCAGTGCCAGATGGTTCTGTACACTTGATCTTGCAAGTGGCTATTGGCAGGTAGCCATGGACGAACAGGACCATGAAAAAGGTGGCATTTGTTTGCAGGGATGGTCTGTTTCAGTTCCGTAAGATGCCCTATGGCCTATGAAATGCACCAGGCACCTTTGAATGGCTAATTGCACAAGCACTTGCCACATTACAGTGGGAAGTCTGTTTATGTTACATAGACGACGTTATCGCCTTTGGCCCCTCTTTTGATCAGACCTTGGCCAACATGGACATGGTGCTAGTACAGTTTCAAAATGCAAATTTGAAACTCAAGCCAAAGAAATGCCACCTCTTTAGAAAGAGTGTTGAATTTCTGGGCCATGTAATATCCGCTGAGGAGTGGCCACTCAGCCCACTAAAACTCAAGCAGTAGCCAAATGGAAGCCTCCAACTTCTGTCACTAACACACGAAGCTTCCTCAGGCTCTGCCAGTACTATAGATGGTGCATACACCATTTCAGTGAATTTGTGGCACCGTTATTCCAAATGGCTCAGGAATCTGAAGAATCCTGAGGGACAAGTGGCAAGATGGCAGGAATCCCTGCAGGACTACAACTTCACCGTGGTTCATAGGCCCGGTAAATTCCATGGGAATGCTGATGCCTTGTGTAGAATAGGACTCCAGGATGAACCAGAAGTGGCCAATACAACACAACAGCAAGACACATCACTGTCCCCCACACTCCCTGAGCTCCGATGTATGGACTGGGATGCAGTGAAACTTGCCAGACCAAGAGGCCAGAACTGTTGCTGAGGTCCTGACAAGCAATGTTTTCTGCTGTTTTGGTATACCGCTTGAATTACATTCTGACCAAGGTAGTAACATTGAGAGCCAGCTGATCTCCGAGCTCTGCAAATTGTTCCACATAGTCAAGACCTGCACTACACCGTAGCACCAATGTGGGCCGGTATGGTAGAGAGATTCACTCGAACTCTAACAGTGATGTTGACTAAGGAAACACACCTTGATTGTCGTGATTGGGATTTACGGCTCCCATATGTATTGATGGAATACCGCACTTCAATACACTCTAGCACCGGCTATACCCCAGCTAAATTAATGCTAGGCTGTGAGTTAGCCCTACCCCTGGATCTAGCCATGCCTAGGATCCTGGGGGGACTAAACTCACCATCTCTTTATGTATAACAAAGGATAGAACAGGGTCATGAGCTAGGAAGAGAGACACTTTCCACCGTACACCAGCGCCAGAAAACCTGGCATGACCGTCGTGTACATGGAAACCCATATGAGGTAGGAAAAATGGTATGGGTTCATGATACAAGACATTCACCAAATGTGCCAAGTAAACTGAGTTACCCATGGAAAGGCCGCTATGTGGTAGTAGGTAAGAAGTCAGATGTGGCCCACCAAATCCGTGACTCGGATGGCTTGACCTCCGTCATCCACTTCGATTGGTTAAACCCGTGTGTTAATGATAACTTGGTACCAGAGCTAGGACTGAGTAAAACACATGACACCGGTACCCAGACAAGTTTCTCTACGGAGATAGGTGCTCCAACCATTAGCCAAATGCACCACGGTGCTGGTTCGGCCCTTCCCCTACCAAGCCAGAGGCAGGACGGACAACAGGCTAATGCAGGGGACGACGACGAGATATGTACTCGCCCTCTCCCTCCTCTGCATGGGACTACCAGATCTCGTAAACCCCATTTGAAGATATTTTCGTTTATATTGTCCAAGGGAAAGGATGGAAAAGTCGTTCCCCCTTCCTCTTCCCACTCCAATACACTCTGTGCTATCACCCCCGTTATAGAGTTGCCACAAGCCGAGACAGAAGCAGTCCCAAGAGGGGATAACTCCTGCACGGTGGAACATATAACAAATAGCATAAGAGTGAATAGGTTTGATGAAACCTTGGCCTGTTCTAGACAACAGGAAAATCGTACATCCGTACATCCTGGTGCCGCCCCAAAGACCGACCCCACAACACGGGACCCCATTTCCCATGGACAGCATCCCTCCCAACATCTTCGCCGTACCAGACCGGTTCCCTCGTGTTAAACATGACACAATTTCCATCCCAGGCAGCCACCATTAGACTGGCTGCACCGTTCCCATTCCAAGCCCCGCCCCTTTCCCGGAATACGGTGCCGTACGTCCCACAAATGGCACCCATTCCATATGCTGTTTATAATCCAATCCAAACTTTACCCCATGGAGCTACACCGAGATCTGACAATCACAAATCCCATTTTCCTCACACTCCCCCAGTCGCCAGAGGACCGTCATACATCTGACATGAGCGGGTCTATGGTTACAGGAGTATTGCCCCCACCCCATACGGTAGTTGTTGAGGCAACTAACCGTAGTCATGGGAGCAGCCTGATACATAGACTCTCAGCTCGTTTATTCCCAGGGCTCAAGAAAAGAAATAATTGAGTGCCAGACTGTTGTGTAATGGGAGACTACTTGTCCAGTCCAATACCCCACACTGATTCCCTACTCCATTTCCCAAATCCCCGTGATTAAATCGGAACAGGCACAAAACACAGAATGCCAAATTCACCAACACCACTTGCCACCAGGCAAGGAAACTAAAAATCCGTACCGCGCTAGAACCTTCACACACCCACCATATTTGCCACATACGGTAAGAACAGGCAACAGAGATATCACATATAATGTGGTATATACCAGCATCCATTCAACCAGAATATGCCTATCCGTTTCAAACAGAAACGCATATCATACAGAACCCACCTCATCCTACGCTACAATAATACGGTGCGCCTACCACTCACCCTATTCCCCGGAAATAACCCTGCTCCAGATTGGCATGATCAGCATGGAAAACCGCTCATAGCCCAAAACACAAACACCACCACCATAAATACTTCATACAGATTTCCCCGCACTAAACACCGTGCTTCACCAGAACCATACCAACAGATACCGCCCTACACGCCCCCCCCCCCCCCACCTCAGCCCCTTTCACCAAAAGCATGCGGGAACCTTCACAACTGTGAAAGTTAGCTACATATAAAAGCATCAGTATGCGCCCCTTGGTACATCCCTCCATAGTGAACGACATAAAAATCGAATAACGGTACACACCGTTACCTATATACATAGAATCAGACTGCTTTAATAAGAGTACAGGATATACAGCAGTCTGCCGTCCTTACGAGTAGGAATTTGCCACCGAAAGTGAAATTCGACAATGTTTGATTCAAGAACGGCAGCAATCGAAATGAGTATCCCCGCCCTAAGTAACTCCGTCCTGCCTGCTATAAGACTCGGCCATTACAGAGCGAAAACTGTAAGTCCGTTAAAGTTGTCCACGCTAACACCGCGATAGTGCATCCCTGTCGCAATAAAATTAACATTTCACCACCGCCCTGGACTAATAGAAAATTACCAGCCAAGCATACTAAAACACTCATCAACATGTCAATAGATACGGACACGCAGGATGATAATCACATATTCTCCAAACAACGGTAAACATTACTGTGATATTTATTGTAACTGTGACACGATTAATGTAAGCTGGATTGTACCGCTTGCATTCATGCACGGTGTGACAGGACAAGTCCCTCCTACGGGCAGGGATACTTGGCCGTCCTCACACCGTTTAACAATACAACCATGCTTAACATGGTGGTCAGTAACTTGACGCTTATAAGACATAGATTTGTAAAAAGACAGGAAAACCGTATGCGGTGTATCAATATGGCCCACCGTAATACAAAGATGTAAGTTGGTCATGCTGTTCTGGCATGATGCTAGAACCGCCTGACCCACCATAATATGATTATTATTGCTGTACTGTTTTTAATATTACTTTTATTCCTGTATTACAGAATGGACTAAAGGAGTGGCGAGACCCTCTCGTGTGGGCTCTCAATAAAGGGCCGCACTACAATAATGTACATATTAAAAATATACCGTTTTAAAATATACTTTTATATATTACCGTTGTGTTGTTAAAAATACGATGTGCTGGGGCCTGTGCGTTCTCTGACGGGGAAAAATTACCCGTCATCAAGAGAGCGTCCCGGCGCAATATTGTGAGTTTAAAACATCTTTTAAATAAAGTTGTGCACACACAGCATGAAAAATAAAAACAAAAATCAAAAAAAGAAAAACAACCTGAACAAATAAAAAGCCAGGCCAAAAATCAAACTAAAAGGTATGCCTCTCACTCTAAACACTTTCACACATCTATGTGCCTGCCTCTCATGAATACGCGCCTCACGCGTCACTCTTTCTCCTCTTGGCTATGCGCTTACCTGAGAAGTCTATAATTCTCGCCCGGCGGTGCTCAGTGGACGGTGATCCACGATGCGAGATCGTTTGGCATGGGTGCCAAACTGGGAAGGGGTGGGGTAGCACGGATCACCGGCGGGCGCGTACTCGGCCTGGGGCAGTCCCTGCTCACCCCTCCACTGGCCATATATCGGCCCGCGCACAAACGACTATTCCGGCATGAGAGTCCGTGAGATCGCCGTACGCGCATGCGCGGCCATAAAAGGTAAACAAAAATTGATGCGTTAGCGATTGGAGACTGGCAACTTATGTATATACTTGCTCATATTATGGCACTTCCGTAATATGGGACCATCCTCAAAGATTTTGGTATGTATTAATATCAGAATTGAATGAGGAATTTAACACACTGAACAGAAATTAAATCGGTTCAGATCTGGTGAAGATATGGCAAAATTAAAACGGACTCTTTTGGAGCTCCAACTAAGCGTAGACGTCGCCTGAGCGTGTGCCCGAACAAGAGAGAGATAGGCACAATTTCTCTAGCTACCTTGTCTAGCACACAACACGCACTCTGATTGGATGAGCCGGCTGGCGCAGCCTCTCACCAAGGATAAAAGGCGGTCTCGAAGCCAAACTCAGGAGAGTCATGTTACTTGTGATGACATTCTATGAATTGTTATTAAATTCTTGAAAACTTTTTACCTGGCTTGACTTTTCCACTTAAGGATCGTGAGATGGTCATGAATGATGACCCAGAGTATGTGAGTACATGCCCCAAAACACCTGTCCACAATGTCTGTCTTCTCCTTCTTTTTCTTTCAGCATTGTTCCCCTCCTTTTCTTTCAGATCCAGAGCTGGAGCTGGAGCTAAAATGCAGCAACAAACACAACAATGACAGACGGTCAGAAAGACAGATGGAAGACTGGAATGGACAACAGAACAACAGATGGGCCTGCCTGCTGGTGGACCGCGAGGAAAATGGACGTGTGTCCATCTCATTCGCGGCCCATAGGCAGGTATGCTGGTCTGTCGAACGGGCTGACAAACCAAACAACAAATGGACAGACTGACTGACAACTCTGGGCACAGCACGCTGCTGGAGTACACTTAAGCAATGTACTTGGCCCCACTTGCTCAGTCTTCTCGGATGGGACTTTAAATTGAGGTCCCGTCATACAGTGCCCATCACTGTGTGAACGTGAGCTAGGGTTAGGTAGGCAAGAAATTTCGGCATAATCAAAGTAAACCGGATGCTGAATGGATCCCTCCTCGGATGGAACCACACAACATACGGATTACAAAAACAAAACAAAATTGTTAGAATTAGAATCTTTCGGACTTTTCGATGGGACTATGGAGGGATGTAACCCGGATGACTGATCGAGTTCGTCCTCGGACGGACACAGTCACCATACGGGCTACCTAACCAATCAAAATCAAACAAGGGCGCGCTGGTGCCTGCTCGGATGATGGCCAGAAGAGCAAATGGGTCCCAGGACCCGAAAGACCCCACAACCCAACCTCCCCACTCCCCCCAAAGGGGCCGGTGAGGTCTCTGACCTAAAGCCCCGCCCCCGGGCGCATCAGGTCATAAGACCGTACGCACCTACTCCCCCTCCCCCGACCCAGCACCTACCCCATCCCTTCCCCACCCCAGTTAGGTCCAGGTTAGGCCATCGCCATCACCCACGCCCAAGCACGAGGAGCAACAGAAAAGCCATGACCAAGAACAGCAACATGAGACAAAATCGAGAGACAATGATCAACACACACACACACACACACAGACACAAACTAATGCACAAACCGATGTCACAAGAATTCACAAGAATTCAACAGAAATCATAAAGGCCAGGCGTGAGTCTAGACCCTAGCATTGGGAACTAGCATATAAACGCCTTAAATATTACAACACACACACACAAACTCAGGAGACCCATCGACCGCTACGGCCATTGCAGCATCTACTGCCACCCCACCACCGACCCCTATGGTCACTGCAGCATTTACTGCCTCCCCACCCTCGTGAGGTGTCAGGTCCGAGGAGAAACGCAAATCACTTCCCCTAGGCGCATGAGGTGTCAGGTCCGAGGGGAATCGCATCACACTTTTTCCCCTAGGCGCATGAGGTGGCAGGTCCGAGGGGAAATATGTGTAAGCGAATGATTTGCTGTGTGCATGGCCCATATAGTATGTTATTTGTGATGTCAAAAAAAGCAAACACGTGAGACGGCGCAAGAAGCACTCTTCTGCAGCCTCTACGACCCAGGCCTGTCCTGCGGCACTTACTGCCTTCCAATCCCCGGCCTCACCTGCAGCATTTACTGCCTTCCCACCATCGACCTCTCGGCCATTGCGGCATTTACTGCCACCCCACCACCGACCCCATGGTCACTGCAGCATTTACTGCCTCACCACCCTCGTGAGGTGTCAGGTCCGAGGAGTAACGCAAATCACTTCCCCTAGGCGCATGAGGTGTCAGGTCCGAGGGGAAATACGTGTAAGTGAATGATTTGCTGTATGCATGGCCTATATAGTATGTTACTTGTGATGCCATTCTATGAATTGTTATTAAATTCTTGAAAACTTTTTATCTGGCTTGACTTTTCCACTTAAGGATCGTGAGATTGTCATGAATGATGACCCAGAGTATGTGAGTACATGCCCCAAAACACCTGTCCACAATGTCTGTCTTCTCCTTCTTTTTCTTTCAGCATTGTTCCCCTCCTTTTCTTTCAGATCCAGAGCTGGAGCTGGAGCTAAAATGCAGCAACGAACACAACAATGACAGACGGTCAGAAAGACAGATGGAAGACTGGAATTGACAACAGAACAACAGATGGGCCTGCCTGCTGGCGGACCGTGAGGAAAATGGACGTGTGTCCATCTCATTCGCGGCCCATAGGCAGGTATGCTTGTCTGTCGAACGGACTGACAAACCAAACAACAAATGGACAGACTGACGGACAACTCTGGGCACAGCAAGCTGCTGGAGTACGCTTAAGCAATGTACTTGGCCCCACTTGCTCAGTCTTCTCGGATGGGACTTTAAATTGAGGTCCCGTCATACAGTGCTCATCACTGTGTGAACGTGAGCTAGGGTTAGGTAGGCAAAAAAATTTCGGCATAACCAAAGTAAACCGGATGCTGAATGGAATCGTCCTCGGATGGAACCACGCAACATACGGATTACAAAAACAAAACAAAATTGTTAGAATTAGAATCTTTCGGACTTTTCGATGGGACTATGGAGGGATGTAACCCGGATGACTGATCGAGTTCGTCCTCGGACGGACACAGGCACCATACGGGCTACCTAACCAATCAAAATCAAACAAGTGCGCGCTGGTGCCTGCTCGGATGATGGCCAGAAGAGCAAATGGGTCCCAGGACCCGAAAGACCCCACAACCCAACCTCCCCACTCCCCCCAAAGGGGCCGGTGAGGTCTCTGACCTAAAGCCCCCCCCCCCTGGGTACATCAGGTCATAAGACCATACACACCTACTCCCCTCCCCCGAGCCAGCACCTACCCCATCCCTTCCCTAACCCAGTTAGGTCCAGGTTAGGCCATCGCCATCACCCACGCCCAAGCATGAGGAGCAACAGAAAAAGCCATGGACAAGAACAGCAACATGAGACAAAATCGAGAGACAACGATCAACACACACACACACACACACACACAGAGACACAAGCTAATGCACAAACCGACGTCACAAGAATTCACATGAATTCAACAGAAACCATAAAGGCCAGGCGTGAGTCTAGACCCTAGCATTGGGAACTAGCATATAAACGCCTTAAATATTACAACACACACACACACACCCACCCTCCCACCCACCCACCCACCCACCCACCCACCCACCCACACCACACACACACACACACACACACACACACACACACACACACACACACACACACACACACACACACACACACACACACACACACACACACACACACACACACACACACACACACACACACACATACACACACACAGGAGAAGGGAGGCAGACTCGGTCCGAGAGTGGGAACTTTCTCACTATCTGCCTACTGCATAGAGCTCGCATTCTGCAATTTACACCAACGCACCATATTACAGTCAGGTTCTCTCTCCGGACAGCTGCGTGCCACACCACACCAAGTTTGTATACACTCCTGGTAGATCAACAGAAGTAACAACCTAAATTAAAAGAAGGCTCTTTACTTTTACCACCGTCACCAATAGTGCCATCATAGCGATGTAAGACTTGGCCGTTACCATCTAAATTAGTATGTAAGAACGATGGTGTTTATCATGTCTCGCCAGACTTGTCGTGCCACTACAAAAACGGAATAATGGACATGTACAGCGTCATTGAATTTATGTTTTGAATATAGTTCAGACAAGGACATTGCTTTGCACACTGTAAGAGCTAAACGGTGTGGATCGTCTTGTGCCGACAAAAATAATTCAGCCTAATATGTACTTACCGTCTCTACACAATGGAGACATCCGTCACTCTTAAATCACAAACCGTATAACGGTATTACGGCGAACTATTCAGTATGTGCTATGTAATGGGATCTGTTAGCCACCGAAATTTACTTTATTCTTCACTGTTTTCGTATATGAAACATTACGGCCAGCATCCTGCAGTTTTTAATTCTCCAGGCGGCAGCTGCACTGTGCATCAACTCACACCGTAAGAAGATGGTGTAAAGACTAAATGTGACGTTTAAATTGTACTGATGACTAATAGGTGCACAACATAGGGGCATATCTTAGTTATATATATATATATATATATATATATATATATATATATATATATATATATATATATATATCGTTATTAATAATAATAAATAATGTACCACCTTAAGTGGTACCATAAGGTCGGCTACGCCCTCCGCTTTAAGGCAATAGTGTACATAATATTATGCATTGTAAACGGTGTCAGCAATTAAACGGCACCGTAGGCTAAGTTAGCCGTATACTTTAATGAATGTATAATTGTAATTAGGCATTCTGCCAATATTAATATCTTAGCATTAAAAACTAGAAAAATATTTGGACCGCAATACACCTAGGTTACATTATACATCAACAACAAATACATCACCATGTTTTCTCCCAACGGCATCAATTTTACAGTAGGGTCGCTGCTCGTGCTCTCGACAGAGAACATGACACGCGACCGTTAAACCTAGGACTACGATAGCTCAATAGGACATGTTTTTAAGCCAGCCAAGAACGGTTACTCTTCAAATGGAGAATTGTTATTAAAAACTCTTCTTCATGGTCAATAAGACCATTGTATAAATGGTACTACTGATTTTCATAGTTGGCCGTCCATATTAATGCATCCTAAATTAAATCGGAGAGACTATGTTTCTCTGGCCGTCTGGCCGAAATGATTGTTTAAATTCCCAACGTCAGAATGGTTAGGACCGTCTCAAGAAACTACAGTAGGTTTCTGGCTGGCCAGAATTAATCTGCCGTTCACATACATAGCCTGTGTATCTTCTGATACCAATTAAGCAAGACTTTTTATGCCAAAGTAGGAAACACTGCGAAAATATAAATACGGCAACACCGTTGCCATCCCAGCAGTGTTCTTAGGGCAACTTTTCTCCAGACCTAAAGCAGCTGGTAACACCAGGGTACGGATCTCATACGGTCCATACTAGAAACCTTAGGTGATGGATAGAAACATGGATCACCATCTAACGCATCACGGTGACTGGGTGAAGCCTTGGAGCTCGCCACGCCTACAGGATAGCTACCATAGATGGAAATACGTTTCTTTCTCCCCACCATAAGTAAGCTAAAATTTACTTTCTAAACACGCTTCTGTCAATGTGATTTGTCCATGTGCTGTTATTTGTGGTTGTGATGTGGTATGTAGAGCGATTGCTTTGTGATTCTGAAACTACCAGCAGACAACATGCTGCATGCTGTCAGTCTGAGGAGAGATGCTCCGTGGGGTATCGGCAACAGTACCGGGCATCCTCGCCAGGAAGACGTATACGTATTTGTGGCTTAAACATATGTGTTTTTGAATATTTGATATTTTTAGGTACACAAAAATGGGCGGTACCAACTACAACAATATCTTTACCTTAAGCCCACAGTGCTGAAATGAATCCGCCACCGTATTTTCACCATAGGCACACAACAGTAAAATAACAATATTAGGATAAATACACATGATAATTTTTCTATCTCTTTGTAGGATAGGAGGGTGGCCCTTATTCCCGCTCTCTTCCTCCGCTTCGGCGTTGAAGGCATTTTTCTTTTGACAGAGGCCCGCATGAGGCATTTTCCTCTAGCAAAATTTTAGACCAACATGATTTTCCTCCTCATTTTTCGTTACCGTGGGATGTTTCTCTGACGTTTGCACACAAACGGTGAGATTATATCCACCCCCTTTTTACACATTTTTATAGTCAGATTCCCACCAGTGGCCTTCTCACAAGGCGCGACGGTCTAATACCATCATATATTTCCTCTCAATCAAATGGAAAGAACATAGTTATCTTTGCACTAAAGTAGTATGGGTTTACCATTTTCCCCCTCATTGTGACAGTCTGTCGCTCTCATTTCTCGGCTGTTCCCCATACGGAGCACGGTACTTCACCATCGTAAATCTCCTCCCAAACAAACGGTAAAGATTTAATCATTATTGATACCATTTGGCATGGGTTCTCCGTTCTTGCCCTGCATGTTGTTATAGGACAGATCTCTCTCTCTCTCTCTCCCCTCTCTCTCTCTCTCTCTCTCTCTCTCTCTCTCTCTCTCTCTCTCTCCAATCATCTCTCTTCCTCCGCTACGGCGTTGTAGGCATTTTCCTGTGACGGAGGCCCGCATAAGGCACCTTCATCTCGCAGACCAATAATTTTTGGCCCGCCTGAGGCAGATATAGTTTATATTAAACCAACTAACCGTGCCTGGCCTGGCCCCCCCCCCCCCCACAGGGGTACCTTTCACGATACCGTCTATGACTAGATCGGTTAGGTACCTCTGACGAGACATAAACCCAAATTCACCACTTTTATTCTTACATACACCATTCAGAAATGACAAGCACACAAAAACTGTTTGTCACCGTAATTAAGTACGTAAATTGTGCTAGCACCATTCTTTCCACCTTGGAAATGTCGGGTAGACACACTGGAGACATGAACAGCCGGGATGATACGGTAGTGTTTAATTTTCGCAACAATGGCTGCTCGAGCCCACTGGAACGTGATCGTTCCACTCGCCCTGGAGGTCGGTTTTTGTGGACACCGGAGATGCGTGACGACCGCTCCCCAACCCTGAGGCTGGCTGACCAGCAGTAGCAACAGCGGCAAGCTGCGGAGACACGAGCGCCAACAGCGGCTACAATTTCAAGACAATAATAAAGTTTCGATACTTCTATTATGAAAGAATGTTTCCGGGAATATCTTGCTGCCACAGTTAAAGGGAAACACAAGAAGGGTCGCCGTCGTTTGCATAAAACACGCAGCTCTATCGTAGAGCCCATATTTAAGCTACTGTGTAAAACTTTCCTGCGACATTTATATATAAATTCGATTAAAATGGTGTTTAAAACGCTATGTTGCTATAATTTTCTGCGAGTTAATTAAACCTATGACGTCATCCCATCCGACAAGAAGCCTGATGACGGTACTCTGAAGACAGGAGTGCATGCATTTGGATGGTGATATCTCTATCGATGGTAATGCTATCGCCATCATTTATATATGTACAGATTGAAGAGATTAAGACGTTTATCACACTCTCGCAACTTTATGGAATATATTTGTTATTTTCATACATTAGTTGCCGAGCCTTAAGATGGCCATTTTCTATGAAGATACATGCCAATTACATGCATATTACAATATCTCAGGAAGTTTTGAGGCTAGTATGAGAACATAAGTACCTAAAGATGGAAGTGTAAGACCTATTTAAACTCTCATAGTAATAGATGAAACGTTAATAACATTAGCTGCCATAGCGCCAGTGAGAGTGTTAATTAAAAAGTGGCAATTGTACTGATATACCGATACTATCGCGTCATTCATTTATCTAAAGATCAAAACTTGATGTCAAAATCGGCACCATCAGAGAAATCAGACAAAGGGTTGTTATTATATATTCTTCAATATTTCCGCAAATATAGTTTATATATTCTTAACATAGCTTATAAAACTCAATTCGCAATTTTATTGCGATAGTGTTGGATGACAGCGAGAAAAACGTTCAACTTATGACGTCATGTGACTCATCCTAGAATAGAATTTAACTCATGTATCACATATTTAAATAACGAAGATATATATTTCTAATTTGAGCACAGAGCTTAAAATTATATTTTTTGAAAACGTTGCGGTCTGTAGATTCCTTTTATACAAAGTAGTATAGAGGGTCTGGTGTTTCCCTTTAACAACTCTTACTGAAATTAGTTTCAAATTATTCAACAAACTAATTATTATATATCAAATTCTTCCTGAGTCGAGTCCCCACTCCTAAGTCCTAACACAGTGTATGCTTTGATCCAGGATGCTGAGGGAATTTATTAACATCATAAATTCTCCTTATTTCTGCAAATGCTTCCGCTGACTCTCACGCACCTAGGCTACAGTTATCATTATTGCAACCTTTCTGCTCAAAATACATCAATTATTTAATCAAAGAAAAGAAATCCAGCCACTACTCGGAAAACAGCAATTTGTCTCAGAGTCAGGAATGCGTTATTGACTACAATTTATCGAAGTTGCATAATGTCCAGCACTATAGAGAATCCGGGAACATCAATAGCAGAGTGCAATGTAAGTGAATAATTTGTTATCCGCTTGCTTTTTATAGAGATTCATCCTGACCCGACTGTCGCAATACAGAACTGGCCTCCACATACACTATAGAGGCAATTCTGAATTAACTGACGCAATACAGAACTGGCCTCCACATACACTATAGAGGCCTTCTGACCTGACTGCAGCAATACAGAACTGGCCTCCACATACACTATAGAGGTCATTCTGACATAACTGCCACGATACAGGACTGGCCTCCACATACACTATAGAGGTCATTCTGACCTGACTGTCGCAATACAGAACTAGCCTCCACATACACTATAGAGGTCATTCTGACCTGACTGACGCAATACAGAACCAGCCTCCACATTCACAAACTGGCTGTTCTCACGTCACGGACACGGTTCAATTCATTGGTTAATTAGTTACATTGATAACAATTGAGAGGAATGGAGATAACCAACAATTCTTGGGCCGCCAATGTGATGCGTGATTCATCATTGAATTTACTTCGAAGATGGTTGCTTGGTCGTTGAAGGTGCTCTAATTTAAGGAGGGAGTAGACGGAAATGAAAGTTATCCTCAATGTGACCCATTCTGATATCTGAAGCCTATCTGGGTACCGCAAGATGTCCAGAGAACTGTGTGGAATCAATGGATGAATCCAATCTTCCAGTCAAATACATGACGTCATAATCAATTAGGTCATATTTAGGCTGACGTCACAATCCAAATTAGTATTGAATGACGTATCTGTGTCAGTTTGTCAGGTGTATGGATTGTATGTTTGTACTATTTAATAAACATTCTGTTGAATATTTTGAAACTAATTTGAGGCGAGCAGGAGTTGTTGCTGCCATATGTTAGCAACACCCCCAGTCACATTAGTTTCAAAATATTCAACAAGTTATTGGGATTCTGTGAATTCCGGGTTCAGGGTATTTAAATACCAACATGCACAAAGCATGGGCTGAGCTTAGCTAGAGCATAGCCAAAAGTGGATTCATCCATTGCTTGATATCCTCCTTGCAACAGAACGACATACCTTCAATTTTTCAATCAGAAAATGGGCAATATGTTAAATGTTAGTGCGTGCGTGTGCACTTAGGAATGTTGTCAAGTGTCGATTTGGACTAACTATATCCCCAAAGTGTATGTACGAGAATACAGGAAAGGATCAATACGAAGGGTTTTCATAAGTGTTAACCACCTCAACCCCCGCCCCACCCCACCCCACCCTCCCCCTACCCACCCCAAACCCCAACTCCCACACACACATACACCACAACCCCCACCCCTACACTTGATCCCACCCGGCCCTCTACAACGCTCTCTCCCGCAGTTAACAGTTATTTTAGATCATTAGATGTTATGAAATATAACACACTAAGCTCAGTCAGTTAAAACGCTAGCATCTGAAAGAATGGTGTGCCAACGACTGGCTGTGATTACAACGCGCGATAACATATGAATTAGGTACGCTGTCAGGTGCTAAACATCTGTTTCTGCAAGGTGGAGGCCAACGTCAATAACATAACAGCCTGATTTTACTTCAGTTATGTTAGAAAATATCTCTGGATATCTGTACCTTCTACCCCTACTTCTCGCACACCCTACCTCACACACCTACACATGCGTGCCCCTCCCATCCTCCTCGCCTCCCACCTCTCTCTGAGACAGAGAGAGAGAAAGAGGGAGGGAGAGAGAGATAGAGGGGGGAGGGAGAGAGAGAGAGAGAGGAGAGAGAGAGGGAGAGAGAGAGAGAGGGAGGGAGAGAGAGAGAGAGAGAGAGAGGGAGAGAGAGACAGAGAGAGAGAGAGAGAGAGAGAGAGAAAGAAAGAGAGAGAGAGAGAGAGAGAGAGAGAGAGATACAGGGTGACGGGCAGACAGAGAGACAGAAAGACAACGAGAGAGAGAGAGAGAGAGAGAGAGAGAGAGGAGGCAGGGAAGGAGGGAGGGAGGGAGGGAGGGAGGGAGAGAGAGAGAGAGAGAGAGAGAGAGAGAGAGAGAGAGAGAGAGAGAGAGAGAGAGAGAGAGAGAGAGAGAGAGAGAGAGAGAGAGAGAGAGAGAGAGTGGGGGTGGTGGTATAGTTTGTCATTCTCTCACCCACAGCCGGTCTCTATATACGTTCTCTCCGAGTTTTCTCTCTAGAGAGAGAGAGGGGGATAGGAGTGGAGAATTCCCACTTTTCTCACCCTACATGCCTCTATATAGCTCCTTTCTCTCCCCTGCTCCAACTCTCAATATCTTTAATTCATGCCTATTTCTCTCTAATGATCATCATTTGACTACATGGGAGAGGGGAAAAGCGCATGAAGCATTACTTCTCACAAGATATCGACACAGCTGAGGCTACGATACATCATTGACCTCAATCACAGATCAAACTGTACCCGCGAACCATTTTATTGATGGCGGGAATTACTCATAAAGCGTTTCAGATTACACGTCAACACACAAATCGATTAATCCATGTGTCGATTTGAACTCTCATCCTTTCATCATTGACAATTTCACATACATTACCATATTCTTTCTTTGATTCTCGTATATGGGTTATATATACATGGTCGACTGCGAATTCATCAACGGTCTAAGTGGACAAATGCCAGGGACGAAAGTTAAAGACAATATGGGGCATGACAATGTTGGTACCATCCATTATACGGGTTTAGCTGCGTCATTGTCTTACACGTCA
This sequence comes from Chaetoderma sp. LZ-2023a, assembly GCA_034401795.1. Lineage (NCBI taxonomy): Eukaryota > Metazoa > Mollusca > Caudofoveata > Chaetodermatida > Chaetodermatidae > Chaetoderma > Chaetoderma sp. LZ-2023a. The sequence goes on along the minus strand of CM067369.1, from coordinate 155,018,812 downwards.
TGTAGTTGATTATGACGTCATATGATTGATGGATAAACTGGAATTCTCCATTGGAATATATATATCTAGAAATGAATCCCTCTCTCGCTGATAGCTCTGGTTGAGTATATTATCTATCACACATTCCAATAACATTTCTTGTGCTATGTTCAGCTGTAGTAATTTTAAAGATCAAGCATAACCAGTCGTCAAAAACCTAGAATATTCAGTGGTCAAGTTAGCACATGGTCGACTGCGAATTCATCAACGGTCTAAGTGGACAAATGCCAGGGACGAAAGTTAAAGACAATATGGGGCATGACAATGTTGGTACCATCCATTATACGGGTTAGATTTTCTTCTGTTGCCCTTCATTATGCTAATGTATCACTTATATTCGAGTACCTATCGTTATTACGAGTCCTCTAACGCGGGCATTATTGTCCAGCGCCGAGGAATAAACGCGTGTACTAACATACGCTCACACATCTCCACTGTACGTGGCCTTACGTGCAGTCCTGTTAATCGTGCGCTATGCGACATAATATTACAGAGCCAATCAATAAATCAGTGGAATAAACGGTTTTCAGTCCACCAATCCGATTTCACTCGATATGGGAGCGGAGCAGGAGGGCGAAGTCCGCGCAGTAGGACACTGGGGGATATACATGTAATAGAGGCGGTTAGACGTTTACTTCTTACTGGTGTCAATTTTGCAAGTAATATGTTTGTTTGGACGGTGTTGCTCTCAAAAACACGAACAGCTTTCCGAAACAGTTTTCAAACAGACAAACTGGGTCAGTGATCTACTGAGTACAGAGAACAACCACCACCGAACCACACCCCACACCCCACCCCACATCTTCATATGAGTCTGTAGCATATTCCACTCTGATTCCAGGTACTTCTCTTTAAATGTTTTAAATATTATTTTCAACCAAGAACAAAAATCTACTAATAAAACTATACCACATGATTGAAATAATTAATAAACAGTTCCAACGTTGACTAACCATATACATAGTACCGACACCATATCACGCATACAAATAAGTACTCAAATGCAAGAGAACACAAATCAAGACGACGATGACGACGACGACGACGAAGACGACGTAAGTTGTTAAATATAATCATTAGCCCTTTTAATGTCTAAAGAGCAAATTCTGTGCACATCGAGTGTCCGTTTGCGGACCGGCGAGGACTATTGTTGAGAAATCTACCACTGGAATGTCTGGCTCGGGCATGGAGCCAGTCATTTAGGTGATGTATTGTTGGCGATCGCCTTCTCCTGACCAACAAATGGACACTTCTCAATACCACTGCAGAGGTCGGCTACGACCTGCTTCGTCATAAAAGGGTTAATTAGTGCCAATAATAGTGCGTATGAATGTGATGATACTGCTAATATAAACGGCAATAACGCACTTGATGAATTATGACCAAGATGGTGTTAAAGGGAACACAAGAAGGGTCGCCATCGTTTGAATAAAACACGCAGTTCTATCGTAGAGCCCATATTTAAGCTACTGCGTAAAACTTTCCTGCGACATTTATATATAAATCCGATTAAAATGGTGTTAAAACGTTATGTTGCTATAATTTATTGCGAGTTAATTAAACCTATGACGTCATAGGTTGAATCCCATCCGACAAAAACCATGATAACGGCACTCTGAAGATAGGAGTGCATGCATTTGGATGGTGATATCTCTATCGGTGATAATGCTATCGCCATCATTTATATATGTACAGATTGAAGCGATTAAGACGTTTATCACACTATCGCAACTTTACGGAATATATTTGTTAATTTCATACATTAGTTGCCGAGCTTTAAGATGGCCATTTTCTATGAAGATACATGCCAATTCCATGCATATTACAATATCTCAGGAAGTTTTGAGGCTAGTATGAGAACATAAGTACCTAAAGATGGAAGTATAAGAACTATTTAAAATCTCATATTAATAGATGAACGTTAATAACATTAGCTGCCATAGCGCCAGTGAGAGTGTTAATTCAAAAGTGGCAATTGTACAGATATACCTATACTATCGCGTCATTCATTTATCTAAGGATCAAAACTTGATGTCAAAATCGGCACCACAGAGAAATCAGACAAAGGGTTGTTATTATATATTCTTCAATATTTCCGCAAATATAGTTTATATATACCTAACACCGCTGAAGAGAAATCCCTTATAAAACGCAATTCGCAATTTTATAGCGATAGTGTTGGATGACAGCGAGAAAAACGTTCAACTTATGACGTCATACACCTCATCCTGGAATAGAAATTTAACTAATGTATCACATATTTAAATAACGAAGATATATATTTCTAATTTGAGCACAGAGCTTACAATTATATTTTTTTAAACGATGCAGTCTGTAGATTCCTTTTATACAAAGTACTATAGACGGTCTGGTGTTTCCCTTTAATTATCACATTGTCTAGCCGCCATAACTTGTAAATCCTGTAAAATCATTGTTCCCCCATATGCCACTTTGTGACCCGGGTGTAAATAAACAGAAACTGAAACTTACATAGTTTAGCCGAACAATAGACTTTCGCGGAATGTGGTGCAGAAGCACGTAGCAACACTTTATCACCACTATTCCTTGTCGGCATAAGAGAAATCTATCGCTTGAAAAAGCGTAGGCTATGCATCAACTGCCATGTGGGGATTACCCACATTGAAATTATTGGTAGCCAGACGTTGTCTTGATATATGATGCAACAAAAACGTATTAAACGGTCAGCGTATGAATCACGGGAAATGGAGGAATCCAGTTTTAACTATGCCCGCCTCTCTTTAGCTCAGCTCCACCCACGCTTTACCCTTATTGGGATCGATCGATCCCTGAACTCCCTGACTATCAATTCCAGAATACTGTACAGGTAAGCTGTTGAATATTTTGAAACCAATTTGACTTGCGCACAGTCAAATTTGTTTCAAAATATTCAGCAGCAATAAAAGTATTAAACCGCAAAGACATACAATTTGTACAACATCACTTAGTCCGTCATGAATTAATTGTTCGTGACGAACTTATCTACGTCATTCATGATACCATTGCATATGACTGATGAATAAACTAGAATTCTCCGTTGGTTATGATAAACGGGTGGTCTCTTAATACAAATAACTAGCTATATAGTGTATCTTTTGATGTAAACGTACAGTGATTCTTTAAGACACTTACATCCGCCTATCTTAAGCAACCACCATGTTTTGGCCAAAAAACCGTTGATGGATTTTTACCATGTGTCAGCACATCTCTCATTGATGTTATTCTGCAATAATAAATAGAGTCATATTAATAGATGATAGATGTCTGCCTTTTAGAAATCTAATCTTACTGACGAAAACACATTGACAATATCGATATTGTGAACGCCACCGTTGATTTCTTCATCGCCCTGAAATATAAATAAACGTAGCTTAAAACCTACCGCTGCTCAGGCAGAAAACGGAGAAATGTTGGAATCCGATTCTACATGCAGATGCTAGGATTCTGTTTACAACTCTGGAAGGATATCACATGGGAGTCTACAGTGTTCTCTAGAGTAACACACGTGTTGTGTCATCTACCTACAATGCCATTGGTGTCAAGATTTATCCATCATATTGGTTCATGCTTCGATGTCTTTAGAGCAACTTACTTGGTTTCACTATTGCCATCTCGCAGAGGCCTTTTACACGATGCAGCTAATTGTATTGCTCACTCAGTATCAGGATTGTACACTTTCCCGCCCACCAACCCGCCCACCTCGTCGACCCGCCCACTCGCTTGACTGCCCACCCACATGCTACCCGCCAACCAGCAAGTACGCACGCACGCACGCTTGCGCGGGCCTGCACTCACGTACGCACGCGCGCACACACTCACGGACGAATGCGCACACGCACGTACGTGACTTGCCGCTATCTGAAAATCCGAACCGTCAGTCACACATTCATCAGCATGTGTATTGACCTCAGGCTGTTCCCCGATCTCATTCCCACCCCACTTTGACGAAGACTTGTTAAAAATACCCACTCTGCTTACCTTGTCGGGTCTTGTGATCTTTTCCCCAATCTGCCCAACGATTAATATAAGCTCATATATTCCCACCCGAATCGCATGTCCACATCAATCCATATGGTGTTGACTGAGGATTGTCAACACCTAGACCTCAGTGTAAACGCAATCAAGACCTGACTCGGTTTTCTCCGATGATCAAACTCTTCCGTCTCTTTGCACATCGTGACTTGAGGATCCAAAGACGTTTATTAATACGACTGTAATACCAAACAAACTCAGCGCGCGCTTTAACTGTCTGACAGCTGCAACCCACCGGACCATAATTTCAATGGACAATAGCTCTGAGCCTGTTGAATATTTTGAAAACTATTTGACTGAAAGTTGTTGGTGGCTTTCCAGACTTAAGCCCCAAGGAAAATATAGTCTGCAAACATTCAGCAGGCAGGCAGCTAAGATGAACAATTGTCGTTATTTCTCGTATTTGTATTGTCATTTTAATGCTGGAGTTCCGGCAAAATTTCCAGGTTAAGCTCCGCCCATTTTTTCCCGCGTGTTGGAATGAATTTATATGCTCTGAATCCCGAATTCACAGAATTGCAATTTCAAGGTAACTACGCTGTTACGTCGTTGAAAAATCTGAACTAATTTGCCAGGGGTGCTTTTGATGCGCATAGCAGCAATAGCGCCCAGTCATATTTAGTTTGAAAATATTCAACAAAATGTTTATTAACTAGTAAATCCATCAAAGACATACAATTCGTGCACTTGACGGACTTTTCCATGTTCATGACGTAGATAGATACCTCGCTGTGTATTTTGACCGCGGCCTGCAATTGACGTATTTACTTATAATGTCATATACTTGAGTGACAGATCGGTTCCCTCCATTCCCAACCTGTGTTGTGCAATCAAGTGCGAACTTAACTCTTTAAAACTTACAAACCAAGAACGACAAATTCTTTAGGATGCAAGGAGTAGTTTGTTAACAAGTTTAAAACAAATCTTTCCGGGAGCTGTTGTTGACTACGGCTTATGGCAGCAACAGGTTTCAGTAAAATTAGTTTCAAAATAATCTACACCTGTTCTATATGATTTTCGTCAAATAGAAACCCTGGTTTTCCAAGGGCTAAAGGGATAAAGTACAGTTTTATGCCAAGAGAACATGAACATATTGAATTAAAGGTATCCTGAGCCAATAAGACTAAAAAGATAGTGTAGAAAAAGTCAGTGACGATCGTCTTCTTCCAACTCGCCATTTTACTTTGATATTCATATTTGACATACAATGGACCATTGCATTTTTAGCTATGCCCGCCCACCTCTAGCTAAGCTCCACCCACACTTCGTCATGTTGGGATCGATCGATCCCCGAATGCTCTGATTATCAATTTCCTGAAAACTATACAGTTAAGCTGTTGAATGGTTAATATGGCAGCAACAGCTCCCAGTCAAGTTATTTTCAAAATATTCAACACAATATTTATTAAATAGTAAAAACATACAATTCGTACAGCAACTCATAGTCCGCCTTCAACTATGCGTTCGCGACGGACCTATCTACGTCATTCATGACGGCATTGGCTGCGATCTCATTCTATACGTCACGTAGTTGATTGTGACGTCATACGATGGGTGGATACAGTGGGAAGGCCCATTGAACTGAGAAAGTATGCATCCGTCCACCTAGTTTGGTTACTGTGTAAAACGTCGCTTAAAACTACAATCCACACACGCAGTGTCTATAATGTTCAGTGAACCTTAAAATAGGCCTGTAACAATAAACACTTTTCTTTGAAAATGCTGTAAAGCATGGTGATTTCCGAGGCCAAATATGCTACAGATACGAAATCCGATGGAGAAATATTTTTAAATTTAACGTTTAGCTTGGATCCTGGCGGGTTTGTTTTTTCAAAATGGCGGCCAAAATTGCCCTTTTTAAATATGAGATAGCATTATTTGTGTTACTATGTCTTGTAATATGTCTTTCCATAGCGCTTTTGCTAGATGATAACAAAAATTACACTTTCATATACATACCATGCCATGCTAACCTTCTACCAGAAGAAAATAGATTCTCATGGCAAAAATTCATGTGAAACTTGACCACTTTTATGCCGTGCCGCTAAAATACTAACAAGTTAACAAGTTTAAATGTTAAACAAGTGCTGCTGTAACATTAACATTAACAGTCCATTCGTGCTACTTTCACAGCTATTTCACAGTTAATGCCACTTTTAGCCGTGAATTAATGTCGTTTGACCGGACCACCATGTTGTTTGGATTTTTCTAATGGTTTAAGAGTCTTGTAGAACCTTTTATGCTACAGTTGTTCTTTCTTTAACAAGGCTAAACGCCTGACTGCCCTCACTGTCGCCAAGAAATCTGCCTCTAGTATTTTTTTTAACCAGGTTCACTTCTTATGAGGTGCCCATTTAAATTTTGATCGCATTTTTAAATCTGTTTTATTGAGAAATTCTGAATCAACAAGTCATTCGTGACCCCAATGTCTTTCCTGGCGTATGTACTGACACTAGTCATTCCACCCGAAATCTTCACTCTATTGTCCAGTTTCGCAAGTTCGACCTTTTGTGCAAGTTGTGAGTGGTGCATATTGTAGCTTTGCTTCATCGGACATATGATCATTGGAATGCTCAGACTCCATAGAAAAGAAATTCATTTCCGAAAGTTGTCTTTTCAATGTGTCTACTATCTCATCTAAGACTGCGCTTAGAAGTTTACCTTTCCCATTAAAGTTTCTCCAAGCTTAACTTTCAATTCTTCCAGTTCTGTTAATTTATTATCGAAAAGCTGCACCTGCACAGTTTCAATAACTAAACTCCTCTCACCTACTCACGCCTCTCTCCAGGTATTATGATATATTGAATATGCGTCTTTGATGGACGCGAACACCATCGAGCACGAATTCTTTTCACATGTCTTTTCATCAATCCCTAACAATTCCATGATAAGGAAAATGATATGAGTTCGCCGATCAAAGCGTATATATCTCTGCACAACAAATAAAGCACTCATAGAAGTTCGTCGTATTAAGTATTGCTTAGCAAGTTCAACGATTTTTCCAAAATGATTAGCGACAAAACCTTTGCAGCCTTCGTGCTCGCTGTTGTTCGCGTCCATCCAAGATGCATATTCATTATATAATGATACCGAGTGAGCGTGCATGCTCTTCATGCATGGGTGAAGATGTGAACACATTTCCCCATTTATAAGGTTCTGAATGCCAATTCTCTGTTCAGTATCACGGAACACGTTATCTATCGCATGATCAATGCCCAAAATTACATGTGCACACCATTTTAGAATTTTCTGTATGGCAATGCCCAAATGTCAAGAAGTACTACATAATCTGCTGCACGGTCGGTTATCCAGAAATCAACCAGTCTCTTTATCAAGTGTCATATTTGCGAGTATGGCGAGACAGTTCAACTTGAATTCATAGGCGTGTACTCCACCCTGTCCTCAGTGTTAAAAGAGTTCTATGTATCCAGTTGTTAGAGACTTGCCTTCACATGATGGAGCAGTAATTGTTATATGATCACTTTTCACATCAATCATTTTGTGACCCTCTGCTTTTGTAATATCATCTAAACCAACAGTGATAACCTGATCGCATTTTCTACCAAATGCCTTGCTACCATCTCCAAATTTAAAAATGCTGCATTCTCTAACCAAGTTGTTATGCATTGGTGACTGGGCATTACGTAGGTGAGGTCATGGGATTTAAGATTGTGTTTGATGGGAGCGTGCTACATCCAATAGCGGGTATAGAGAAATTTGGATCAGAGGTTTCGGAATCTAGTACTAAATCTATCCACATATCATGAATTTGACTTTCTTTCAACAGCTTTTCCTCTCTTGTGGCAGTTTCCTGTTCAATGTCCTTTTTCTCAGCGAGCCAGGTACGTGGAACATTTCTAGTACATAGGGCAACATATCTTTCGTGGCGGTTGTTTTCATAGAATGCATGTATTCTTGGATCATGACTACTTTACATGCCGATTCCAATGGATTTTGATATGCTACAGTTTGAGCACGAATATCGTATGCTCTTTGTGGCATATTTTCCTTGAAATCCTTTGCATTTTTGTATCAATTTCCACTTTTAGTTTTGGATTTATTGCTTTCACTTTTCTCAATTTCTGTACAACTGTAGATGCCGTATTTGGCCAGGTTGAGTTAAGATCTGTTAATATCTGTCAACGGTTAAGATCTGTCTCGCATGCTTGATTGTGACTCTAGCAGACTGACGAAGACATATTTGAACTAGATGCACTCGGGTGGGGTGGGGTGGTGGGGTGGGGTTTGGTTAGGGGGTGTCTAGGGGCGGGGTGGGGGTGGGTGGGGGGGGGGAGGTGAGATACTGACTCACGCATTTGCACTCTGTTGTCCTACTGGCATTAGTACCCACGTGACGTAGATAGTAGATTCGCTTACCTCACACTTAGAAAAACCATAAGCAGTCGTAATATGATGGTTTGTGCCAAATCCGGAGACTCTACCTTCCTGCATTCCCGAGATTATAGCCAAAAGGAGTATTCTGGTTTGTACTTCGTGGCACCATGACCTAGATATTTTAAGCTTTCACCTGAATGTCATTGAACTTCTAGCTATAATGTAGATGTGCCAAATTTAGTGATTCTACCTACGTATGTTCCAGATTTATTTTTAAAATGTGTAGTCGAGATGCACTTGCTGGCCTCACGACCTAGATATTTGACTGTTTGATTTCAAACTTATGCTTTTTCCTAGTCATCTACAATATGAATAAATTATCTTGGTAATTCTATACGTTCTTTGACTCCGAAAATATCGCGCTGACAAGCATACGGAATCAATGCCAATCCTCGCACAGGACTTCGGCGGCGTGAGTAATTGAGGAATCCAGTTTTAGCTATGACCCGCCCATCTCTAGCTGTTCCAGTGTTGAGATCGATAGATCGATCCCTGAAGTGCCTGACTATCAATTTCCATAAAACTATGCAGGTAAGCTATTGAATGTTTTCAAACTAATTTGACTGGGTGCTGTTGCTGCATATGGCAGCCACAGCGCCCAATCAAATTGGTTTCAAAATTTTCAACAGCATGTTTATTAAATAGTAAAGGCATGTAATTCGTACAACAACGCTTAGTCCGTCATCAATTAAGTGTAGAATTAAGCATTTTATGACGTCATCCTACAGGTCACGTAGTTGATTATAACGTCATATGATTGATGGATAAACTGGAGAGGTCCATGGTCATTCAAAAACAATTAGCTGCCGATTGTGCTATTCGTCGGCAACTGACATCTCTAATCTCGTCAGAAAAACGTTAACTGCCAACTGTTTCTATAAATCAGTATGTTGATGGACAAGATATTATGCATAGCTGTCATTTCTCTTACCATTTCCAGCGCATGACATTTACAAAGTCCTAACCACGATCATAGACACGCGTGACCTTGTTACCTGGAGGCTGAACTATGATAGAGCTCCGTATGCGACAGTTGCTTGGCTTTGCTGTTTTTTTAGATACTTATAACTGCGTCAAGTGTAGCTGGACTGATTTCACTCCAATATATGGTTACAAATTGATCAACAGCAATTGGAGATTGCAGACCCTCGCCCGCCCATTTTGCCACATTGTACAAAGGTTTTCGGATTTTCCGGTGTTTTTTTTCGGATTTCCTGGATTCTTTAGGATATTCCGGATCACGTACGTGTGTGTGTAAGTGCTTTGTTGGGTGTGTGTGCGAGGTGCCTGTGAACGGGTCTGTGGTGGGCCTTTGGCTGTGTGGAGTCTGTGGGTGTGAGGGTGTGCGGTACATATGCGTGAATTGTGGGGCTGAGTGGGTTTGTGAATATGAGTGAGTGAGTGAGTGAGTGAGCGAGCGAGCGAGCGAGCGAGCGAGCGAGTGAGTGAGTGAGTGAGTGAGTGAGTGAGTGAGTGGGTGAGTGAGTGAGTGAGTGGGTGGGTGGGTGAGTGAGTAAGTGAGTGATTGAGTGAGGGAATGAATGGCGAAAAGATGGGGTGATTGGGTGGTGGTGGAAATGGATAGGTGAGAGAAGGAAGGTAGAGTTGGTTATTCGGCGGAATATTCCACCTGAGGGAGGTGTGGGGGTTAGTACGTTATTTGTTGGGTGCGTGCGTGCGTGCGTGCGTGCGTGCGTGCCTGCCTGCCTGCCTGCCTGCCTGCCTGCCTGCCTGCCTGCCTGCCTGCCTGCCTGCGTGCGTGCGTGCGTGCGTGCGTGCGTGCGTGCGTGCGTGCGTGCGTGCGTGCGTGCGTGTATGGGTGGGTGGGTGGCTGTGTGCGTGCGTGCGTGCGTGCGTGCGTGCGTGCGTGCGTGCGTGCGTGCGTGCGTGCGTGCGTGCGTGCGTGCGTGTGTATGTGTGCGTGTGTGTCTGTGTGCATGCGCACGTGCGTGCGTACGTGCTGTCGTGCGTGTGTAAGCATATATGCATGCGTGCATACGTAGGTGCGTGCGAGCGCGTGTGAGTGCGTGCATGTGTGTGGGGTGGGGGAGGGGTGGTTGTGGTGGGGTGTCTATGGGTGGACGGGTCTAGGTGGGTCCGTGGGTGGGTGGCGTCTGTGAGCGTGAGTGTGTGTGGTATAAGTATTATTTGCGGGGTGAGTGGGTTATTCGTTTGGCGCGAAGGCGTGTGTGTTATAAGGCTATTGGTTGAGCATGAGAGTGTGTGGGTCTGTGATTGTATAGGTGGGTCTATGTTTGCTGTGTTGGTGGATCTGTTTATGGGCGTGTGAAGTCTGGGTTCGAGACACTGAGTTCGGGAAATAATATGAAGTCCCGGCCCAGGGCCAGAAATTAGTACATACGCCCTACTCCGTGACCGATTCTGGGTCCGTGTCCGGGTCCGGGTCCGGGTCCGGGTCCGGGTCCGGGTCCGGGTCCGGGTCCAGGTCCGGGCCAGAGAAATAGTACTTATTTTGTGTCCAGACCCGGATCTGCGTCGGGGAAATGGTATGTCCCGTATACATAATGGATTGCAACGAAAAAATAACAAATTAAGGCTTTCCGATTTCATGTCACAAGTTATACTTAATTTGGAGAATTGTAGGTACATCTTCGGGCAAACGTCGGCTCAGAAGGATACATGTAGATTCATAGATATAATCAGAATCTTCCTGTACGGTGAAGGTATACATTTCTAGCTACTACCAAGCATGCAGGCGCGCAGACATTCACGCGCGCCCTCACGCACGGCGATATCCAGCCTCAGTCATCATCATCAATCACCAGCAGCAGTATCACTATCAGCAGCAGCAGCAGCAGCAGCGGCAGCAGCAGCAGCAGCAGCAGGAGCAGCAGCAGTAGCAGCAGCAGCAGCAGCATAGCCATCATCAGCAGCCTGATCACCATCAGCAGCAGCAGTATCACCATCACCAGCATCAGTATCACCATACCAGCATCAGCAGCAGCAGTATCACCATCAACAGTAGAAGCATCACATGATCGCCATCACAAGCAGCAGTATCACCATCACCACCAGCAACAGCAGTATCACCATCAGCAGCAGCAGCAGCAGCAGCAGCAGCAGTATCACCATCACCACTAGCAGCAGCAGCAGCAGTATCAGCAGCAGCAGCAGCAGCAGGAGCAGCAGCAGCAGTATCACCACTAGCAGCAGCAGCAGCAGCAGCAGCAGCAGCAGCAGCAGCAGCAGCAGCAGCAGCAGCAGCAGCAGCAGCAGCAGCAGTATCAGCATCAGCAGCAGGAGCAGCAGCAGCAGTATCACCATCACCAGCAGGGGTATCACCATCACCAGCAGTAGTATCACTATCACCAGTAGCAGTATCACAATTACCAACAGCAGTGTCAACATCACCAGCAACCGTATCACCATCTGCAGCGGCAGTATCACTATCATCATCACCAGCAGCAGTATTACCATCACCAGCAACAGTATCACCATCACCAGCAGCAGTATTACCAGCAACAGTATCACCATCACCAGCAGCAGCAGCATCACCATCACCAGCAGCAGTATCATTATCACAAGCAGCAGGATCATCATGAGCAGCAGCAGTATCACTAACACCAGCAGCAGTATCACCACCACCAGCAGCAGTATCACCATCACCAGCAGCAGCAGCAGCAGTAGTATTACCATCATCAGCAACAGTAGCCGCAGTATCACCATCCGCAGCGGCAGCATCACATGATCACCATCACCAGCACCAGTAGTATCATTATCATGAGCAGCAGCATCATCATGTGCAGCAGCAGTATCACTAACACCAGCAGCAGTATGACCATCACCAGCAGCAGTATCACCATCACCAGCAGCAACAGTATCACCATCACCAGCAGCAACATTATCACCATCTCCAGCAGCAGTAGTATCACTATCACCAGAGGCAGTATCACCATCACCAGCAGCAGCATCATCATCACCAGCAGCAGCAGTATCACCATAACCAGCAGCACTATCACTATCACAAGCAGCAGCAGCAGCATCACCAGAAGCAGTACCACCATCACCAGCAGCAGTGTCCCCATCACCAGAGGGAGTATCACCATACCAGCAGCAGTATCACCACCAGCAGCAGCAATATCACCATCAACAGCAGCAGCAGCTGTATCACAACCAGCAGCTATATCACCATCAGCAGCATCAGCAGCAGCAGCAAAAATATCACTATCAGCAGAAGCAGTATCACCATCAGCAGCAGCAGCAGTATCACTATCGCTAGAAGTAGTATCATTACAACCATTAGCAATATCACCATCAGCAGCACCGGTATCACTATCACCAGCAGCAGTGTCACAATCACCAGATGCAGTATCAGCATCACCAGCATCAGTATCACCATCAACAGCAGCAGCAGAAGCAGCATCACCATCAGCAGCAGCAATATCACCATCAGCAGCAGCATCATCATCATCAGCCGCAGTATCACAACCCGCAGCTGTATCACCATCGTTAGCACCAGCAGCAGCAGCAGTAGCATCACCAGCACCAGCAGTACTATCACCATCAACAGCAGCAATATGACTTTCACCAGCAGCAGTATCACCATCAGTAGCAGTAGCAGCAATGTCACCATCATCATCAGCAGCATTATAACCAGGAGCAACAGCATCAGCATCACCATCATCAGCAGCAGTATCACTATCACCAGCATCAGAATCACCATCACCATTATCATCATCAGCAGCAGCAGCAGTAACATCATCACCAGCAGCACTATCACTATCACCAGTAGTATCACTATTACCATCAGCAGCAGCAGCAGCATCACCATCACCAACAGCAGTATCACCATCAGCAGCAGCAGTATCACAATCATCATCATCAGCCGCAGCAGTCACAATCAGCAGCAGCTGTAGCACCAGCAGCAGTATCACCAGCAGCGGCAGCATCACCATCACCAGCAGCAGTATCACAATCAGCAGCAGCAGTATCACAATCATCATCGGCAGCAGAAGCAGCAGACACAATCAGCAGCTGCTGCACAAGCAGCAGAAGCAGCAATAGCAGCAGTAGCGGCAGTAGCAGCAGTAGCAGCAGTATCACCAGGAGCAACATCATCATCACCAGAAGTAGTATGTCCATCACCAGCAGCAGTATCACCACCACCAGAAGCAGTATCACCATCAACAGCAGCAGTATCACCATCAACAGCAGCAGTATCACTATCACCAGCAGCAGTATCACCATCAGTAACAGCAGCAGCAGCAGCAGCAGCAGCAGCAGCAGCAGTATCACCATCAACAGCAGCCACCATTAGAAATATCACCACCAGCAGTAGCGGCAGTATCATTATCATCATCAGCAGCATCACCATCCGCAGTAGAAGCAGCAGTATCACTACCATCAGCAGCAGCCACCATCAGAAATATCACCACCAGCAGCAGCGGTATCACCATCAACAGCAGCAGTATCATCATCAGCAGCAGCAGTATCACCAACACAACAGTATTATCACCATCACCAGCAGCAGTATCACCATCAACAACAGCAGTAGTTTCAGCATCAGTAGCAGCAGTATCACCATGAGCAGCAGCAGTATCACAATCGGCAGCAGCAGCATCACCATCACCTGCAGCAGTAGTATCACTATCACCGGCAGAAGTATCACCAACAGTATAGCAGCTGCATGAGCTGTATCACCATCAGCAGCAGCCGCTTTATCACCATCAGCAGCAGCAGCAGTATCACCATCAGCAGCAGCAGCAGCATCGTATGATCCCCATCCCACGCAGTAGTATCACTATCACCAGCAACAGTATCACCATCACCCGCAGTAGCAGTAGTATCACCATCATCAGCAGCAGCATCGGTATCACTCTTAGTAGCCGCAGCATCACATGATCACCATCATTAGTAGCACGATCACCCTCACCAGCAACAGTATCACCATCACCCGCAGTAGTAGTAGTATCAGCAGCAACAGCATCACGTCATCATCATCACCAGCAGTAGTATAACCATCACCAGCGCCAATATCACCATCAGCAGCAGCAGCAGCATCAGCAGAGGCAGGATCACCATCAGCAGCGTCGCAGCAGTATCACCATCGTCAGCAGCCGTATCACCATCACCAGTAGCAGTATCACCATCAGCAGCAACTCTATCACCATGACCAGCAGCAGTATCACCATTACAAGCATGAGTAGCATCTAAATCACCATCATTAGCAGTAGTATCACCATCAAAAGCAGCAGTATCACTTTCACCAGCAGCCGTATCACCATCAGTAGCAGCAGCAGCAGCAGCAGCAGCAGCAGCAGCAACAGTATCACCATCACCCGCAGTAGTAGCAGTATCAGCAGCAACAGCATCACGTCATCATCATCACCAGCAGTAGTATAACCATTCCCAGCGGCAATATCACTATCATCAGCAGCAGTATCACCATCACCAGCGGCAATATCACCATCAGCAGCAGCAGCAGCATCAGCAGAGGCAGGATCAGCAGCAGTCACAGTCGCAGTAGTATCACCATCGCCAGCAGCCGTATCACCATCACCAGTAACAGCATCACCATCAGCAGCAACACTATCACCATGACCAGTAGCAGCATCACCATTACCAGCAGTAGCAGCATATAAATCACCATCATTAGCAGTAGTATCACCATCAAAAGCAGCAGTATCACTTTCACCAGTAGCAGTATCACCATCAGTAGCAGCAGCAGCAGCAACAGTATCACCATCAGCAGTATCACTAGCTCCACCACCAGCAGCAGTATCACTATTACCGGCAGCAGTATCACCATCAGCAGCAGCAGTATCACAATCCTCATCATCAGCCGCAGTAGTCACAATCAGCAGCAGCTGCAGCAGCAGCAGTATCACCGGCAGCAGCAGCATCACCATCACCAGTAGCAGTATCACCATCAGCAGCAGCAGCAGTATCACAATCCTCATCATCAGCCGCAGCAGTCACAATCAGCAGTAGCTGCAGCAGCAGCAGCATCGCCATCACCAGCATCACCATCACCAGCAGCAGCAGTACCAGTATCACCATCACCAGCAGCAGCATCACCATCACCACCAGAAGCAGCAGCAGGAGTATCGCCATCACTAGCAGCAGCAGCAGCAGCAGTATCACTATCACCATCAGCAGCAGCATCACCATCACCAGCAGCGGCAGCAGCAGTAACACCATCACCAGCAGTAGTATAACTATCACCAGTAGCAGCAACAGTATCACTAACACGATCATCAGCAGCAGTATCACCATCAGCAGCAGCTGTATCACAATCATCATCATCATCAGCAGCAGCAGCAGCAGCAGCAGCAGCAGTCACAATCATCAGCAGCTGCAGCAGCAGCAGTATCACCATCAACAGCAGCAGTATCATCATAAGCAGCAGCAGCATCACCAGCAGCAACAGTATCACCAGCAAGCAGCTGTATCACAATCACCAGCAGCAATAGCAACAGCAGCAGCAGCAGTATCACTATCACCAGCAGCAGTATCGCCATCACCTGCAGCAGTAGTGTCACTATCGCCCGCAGAAGTATCACCATCAGTAGAGGAGCAGCACTAGCAGCAGCATCACCATCAGCAGCAGCTTTATCACCATCAGCAGCAGCAGCAGTATCACCATCAGCAGCAGCAGCAGCATCATATGATCCTCATCCCAAGCAGTGGTATCACTATCACCAGCAGCAAAAGCAACAGTATCACTATCACCATCAGCAGCGGCATCACCATCACCAGCAGCGGAAGCAGCAGTAACACCATCACCAGCAGCAGTATCACTATCACCGGTAGCAGCAGCAGCATCGCCATCACCAGAAGCAGTATCACCATCAGCAGCAGCAGTAGCATTACTATCACTAGCTGAAGTATCACCATCAGTATAGCAGCAGCAGTAGCAGCAGTATCACCATCAGCAGCAGCAGCTTTATCACAATCAGCAGCAGCAGTATCACCATCAGCAGCAGCAGCATCATATGATCCCCTTCCCAAGCAGTAGTATCACTTTCACCAGCAGCAATATCACCATCAGCAGCAGCAGCAGCCGTAACCCCAGCAGCAGCCGCATCAGTATCACCATCAGCAGCAGCAGCAGCAGTATTACTATCACCACCAGCAGCAGCAATATCACCATCACCAGCAGCAGCACCATCACCGGCAGCAGTATCACCATCAGCAGCAGCAGTATCACAATCCTCATCATTAGCCGCAGCAGTCACACTCAGCAGCAGCTGCAGCAGAAGCATCACCATCAGCAGCAGCAGTATCACCATCAGCAGCAGCAGTATCACCATCAGCAGCAGCAGCAGTATCACAATCCTCATCATCAGCTGCAGCAGTCACAATCAGCGGCAGCTGCAGAAGCAGCAGCAGCAACAGCAGCAGCAGTAGCAGCAGCAGCAGTATCACCATCACCAGCAGCAGTATCACCATCAGCAGCAGCAGCAGCAGTATCACAATCCTCATCATCAGCTGCAGCAGTCACAATCAGCAGCAGCTGCAGCAGCAGCAGCACCACCAGTATCACTATCAGCAGCAGCAGCAGTATCACCAGCAGCAGCATCACCATCATCAGCAGCAGCAGTACCCGTACAACCATCACCAACAGCAGGAGCAGCAGTATCACCATCACAATCAGCAGCAGAAGCAGCAGTATCACTACTACCAGCAGCAGTGTCACTATCACCATTAGCAGCAGAAGCAGCATCGCCATCACCAGCAGCGGCAGCAGCAGTATTACTATCACCAGCATCAGCATCACCATCACCAGTATCAGCAGCAGCAATAACACCATCACCAGCAGCACTATCACTATCACCATAAGCAGCAACAGTATCACTATCACCATCAGCAGCAGCAGCAGCAGCAGCAGCAGCAGCAGCAGCAGTATCACCATCAGCAGCAGCAGCATCACCATCACCAGCAGCAGTAGCACCATCAGCAGCAGCAGCAGTATCACAATCATCATCGTCAGCAGCAGCAGTCACAATCATCAGCAGCTGCAGCAGCCGCAGCAGTATCACCATCAGCAGCAGCAGTATCACCAGCGGCAACAGTATCAGCATCAGCAGCGACTGTATCACCAACAGCAGCAGCAGCATCACCAGCACCAGCAGTAGCACCACCAGCAGTAGCAGTCTCACTCACCATCAGCAGCAGCAGAATCCCCATCACCAGCAGCAGTATCACAATCACCAGCAGCAATATCACCATCATTATCAGCAGCAGCAGTGTCACTATCACCAGTTGCAGTATAACAGTCATCAGTAGTAATATCACGATTAACAGAAGCAGCATCACCATCAGCAGCAGCAAGAACATAATCAGCAGCAGCAGTATCACGATCAGCAGCAGCAGAAGCAGCAGAAGCAGCATCACCATCAGCAGCAATATCACCATCAGCAGCAGCAGCATCATCATCATCAGCAGCAGCAGCAATATCACCATCAACAGCAGCAATATCACCATCAGCAGAAGCTGTATCACCATCAGCAGCAGCAGTATCACTATCACCAGCAGTAATATCATTATCACCATCAGCAGTAGTAGTATCACCATTAACAGCAGCAGTATCGTCATCAGCAGCAGCAGCATCACTAGCACCACCAGTAGTATCACCATCACCATCTGCAATATCACCATCAACAGCCGCAGAATCAGTATTACCAGTAGCAGTATCATATCAGTGGCAGCAGCTTTATCACCATCACTAGCAGCAGTATCACAATCAGCAGCAGCAGCAGCAGCAGCTTTATCACCAGCAGCAGCAGTATCACCATCAGCAGCAGCAGCATCACATGATCACAATCACCAGCAGCAGTATCACCATCACCATCAGCAGAAGCAGCATCACATGACCACCATCACCAGCAGCAGTATCGCCATCACCAGCAGCAGTAGTATCAAAATCACCATCAGCAGCAGCATCTTCACGTGATCACAATCACCATCAATAGTATAACTTTCAAGAACAGCAGTATCACCATCACCTGCAACAGGATTACCATCATCAGCAGCAGTATCATCATCACCAGCAGAAGTGTCACCATCAGCAGCAGCAGCAGTAGTATCACTATTTATCATCACCAGCAGCAGCCTCATCACGAGTAGCTGCAGTATCACTAGCTCCAGCAGCAGCATAACTATCACCAGCAGCAGCTTTATCACCATCAGCAGCAGCAATATCACCATCACCAGCAGCAGTATCACATTCAGCAACAGCAGTATAGCAGTATCACCATCACTAGTAGCAGCAGTAGTATCACCATCAACAGCAGCAGCAGCATCATCATCTGATCATCATCACCAGCAGTAGTATCACTATCACCAGCAACAGTATCACAATCAACAGTAGCAGTATCTCCATCAGTAGAAGCAGCAGTAGCAGGAGTATCACCAGCAGCAGCAGCAGCTTTATCACCAGCAGCAGCAGTATTACCATCACCTTCAGCAGTATCTCCATCAGCAGCAGCAGCAGCATCATATGATCACCATCACCAGCAGTAGTATTTCTATCACCAGCAGCAGTATCACCATCACCCACAGTAGCATCAGTATCACCATCACCAGCAACAGGATTACCATCATCAGCAGCAGTATCACTATCCCAAGCAGCAGTGTCACCATCAGCAGCAGCAGCAGTATCACAATCATCATCACCAGCAGCAGCCTCATCATGAGCAGCAGCACTATCACTAGTTCCAGCAGCAGTATCGCCATCAGCAGCAGCAGCATCACCATCCCCCAGCGGCAATCTTGCTATTACCAGCAGCAGCATCACCCTCACCTATAGCAGCAGCATCAACATCACTAGCAGTATTATCATTATCACCAGCAGCAGTATCACCATTAGCAGCAGCAGTATCACCATCAACAGCAGCAGTATCAGCATCAACAGCTGCGGTATCACCAGCTGCAGCAGCAGTATAACCATCACCAACAGTAGCAGCAGCTTTATCACCATCAACAACAGCAATATCGCCATCACCAGCAGGAGTATCACAATCAGCAGCAGCAGTATAGCAGTATCACCTTCATAAGTAGGAGCAGTAGTATCACTATCAGCAGCAGCAGCAGCAGCAGCAGCATCATATGATCGCCATCACCAGCAGTAGTATCACTCTCACCAGCAGCGGTATCACCATCGACAGCAGCAGTATCGATGTCACCAGCAGCAGTATCGCTGTCACCAGCAGCAGTATCACCATCACTAGCAGCAATGTCACCATCAGCAGCAGCAGTATCACTATCATCATCACCAGCAGCAGCCTCCTTATGCGCAGCAGCAGTATCACTAGTTCAAGCAGCAATATCACCATCAGCATCAGCAACAACACCATCACCAGCGGCAATCTCACTATAACCAGCAGCATCATCAACATCACTAGCAGTAGTATCATTATCACCAGCTGCAGTGTCACCATCAGCAGCAGCAATATCACCATCAACAGCAGCAGTATCACCATCATCATCATCATCAGCAGCAGCAGCAGCAGCAGCAGCAGCAGCAACAACAACAGCAGCAGCAGCAGCACCACAAGTACCCCTATTTCCAGCAGCAGTATCACCATCACCAGCGGCAATATCACTATCAGCAGCAGCAATATCAGCATCAACATCACTAGCAGTAGTATCATTATCACCAGCAGCAGTATCACCATCATCTGCAGCAGTATCACCATCAACAACAGCAGTATCTACATCAACAGCAGCAGTATCACCAGCTGAAGCAGCAGTAAAACTATCACCAACAGCAGTAGCAGCAGCTTTATAACAATCAACAGCAGCAATATCGCCATCACCACCAGTCAATCAGCAGCAGCAGTATAGCAGTATCACCTTCACCAGTAGGTGCATTATTATCACCACCAGCAGCAACAGCAGCAGCAGCAGAAGCAGCAGTATCACCATCAACAGCAACAGTATCAATTGGTCACCATCACCAGCAGTAGTATCACTATCGACAGCAGCAGTATGACCATAACCTGCAGCAGCATCACTATCACGCGCAGTAGCAGCAGTATCACCATCACCAGCAGCAGCAGCGGTATCACCATCAGCAGCAGCAGCATCACATGATCACCATCACTAGCAGCAGTAGCACCATCACCAGCAGCAGTATCACCATCACCAGCAGCAGCAGCAGTAGCAGCAGCAGTATCACTATCAGCAGCACCATCATCACGTGATCACTATCACCAGCAGCAGTATCACCATCACCAGCAACAAGATTACCATCACCAGCAGCAGTATCAATATCATCATCACCAGCAGCATCATTATCATGAGCAGCAGCAGTATCATTATTTCCAGTAGCAGTATCCCCATAACCAGCAGCAATATCACTATCAGCAGCAGCAATATCACCATCAGCAGCTGCAGCTGCAGCATCATCATCAGCAGCAGCAGCAGCAGCAGTATTACCACCAGCAGCAGTATACCCATCATCAGCAGAAGCAGTATCACCATCAGCAGGAGCATCCGTAGTAGTATCAGCATCAGCGGCAGCCGTATTCCGATCACCAGTAACAGCAGCAGCACTATCACCATCACCAGCAGAAGCAGCAGCAATATCACCATCACGAGCAGAAGCAGCACCATCACCAGCAGCAGCAGCAGCAGCAGCATCAACATCACTAGCAGTAGTATCATTATCACCAGCAGCAGTATCACCATCGGCAGCAGCAGTATCACCATCAACAGCAACGCTATCAGCATCAGCCGCAGCAGTAGTATCAGCAGCAGCAGCAGTATCACTAACACCAGCAGCAGCAACAACAGCAATATCACCATCACCAGCAGCAGTATCTCTATCACCAGCAGCAGCAGCAGCATTATCACCATCAGCAGCAGCAGTATCACCATCAGCAGTAGCAGCATCACAATCATCAGCAGCAGCATCACCATCAGCAGCAGCAGTTACAATCAGCAGCAGCTGCAGCGGCATCAACAGTATCGCTATCAGCAGTAGCAGTATCACCATCAGCAGCAGCAGCAGCAGCAGCAGTATCACCATCAGTAGCAGCAGTATCACCATCAGTAGCAGCAGTATCACCATCAGCCACAGCACGATCACCATCAGAAGCAGCAGTTTCACGATCACTAGCAGCAGTATCACCATCAGCAGCAGGAGTATCACTATCATCATCAGCAGCAGTATCACCATCACCAGCAGCAGTATCAGCATCACCAGCCGCAGCAGCAGCAGCAGCAGCAGCAGCAGCAGTATGACCATCAGCCACAGCAGTATCACCATCACTAGCAGCAGCATCACCATCGGCAGCAGCAGCAGCAGTATCACAATCACCAGCAGTAGTACCACTATCACCAACAGCAGTATCACCATCACCAGCAACAGGATTACTATCAACAGCAACAGTATCACCATCACAAGCAGCAGTATCACCATCAACAGCAGCAGTATCACAATCATCACCATCAGCAGCAGTCACAATCCGCAGCAGCTGCAGCAGTAGCAGCAACAGTATCCCTATCAGCAGCAGGAGTGTCACTATTAGAAGCAGAAGTATCACCATAACTAGCATCAGTATCAGCATCAGCAGCAGCAGCAGCAGTATCACAATCACCAGCAGTAGTACCACTATCACCAACAGCAGTATCACCATCACCAGCAACAGGATTACTATAAAAAGCAACAGTATCACCATCACAAGCAGCAGTATCACTATCAACAGCAGCAATATCACAATCATCATCATCAGCAGCAGCAGTCACAATCCGCAGCAGCTGCAGCAGCAGCAGCAACAGTATCCCTATCAGCAGCAGGAGTGTCACTATTAGAAGCAGAAGTATCACCATAACTAGCATCAGTATCAGCATCAGCAGCAGTATCACCATCAGTAGCATCAGTATTAGAATCAGCAGCAGCACTATCACCATTACCAACAGAAGCATCACCATCACCTGCAGCAGCAGCATCATTATTATCACCAGCAGCAGTATCACCATCGGCAGCAGCAGTATTACCATCAACAGCAGCAGTATCAGCATCATCAGCAGAAGTAGTATCATCATCATCATCATCATCATCAGCAGCAGCAGCAGCAGCAGCAGCCGCAGCAGCAGCATAACTATCACCAGCTGCAGCAGCATTATCACCCTCAGCAGCAGCAGCAGTACCACCATCAACAGCAGCAGTATCACCATCAGCAGCAGCAGTATCACCATCATCAGCAGCAGTATCACCATCACCAGCCGCAGCAGCAGTATCACCATCAGCAGCAGCAGTATCACCATCAGCAACAGCAGCATCACCATCACCAGCAGCGGCATTACCTTCAGCAGCAGCAGTTGCAATCGGCAGCAGCTGCAGCGGCAGCAAACAGTATCACTATCAGCAGCAGTATCACCATCAGACCCAGCAGCATCACCTTCACTAGCCGCAGTACCACCATCAGCAGCAGCAGTATCACCATAGCAGCAACATCATCACGTGATCACCATCACCAGCAGTAGTATCACTATCACCAGTAGCAGTATCACCATAACCAGCATCAAGATTACGATCACCAGCAGCAGTATCGCCATCACAAGCAGCAGTATCACCATCAGCAGCTGCAGTATTAGCATCAGCAGCAGCAGTATCATGATCATCAGAAGCAGCAGCACCATCCCCAACAGTAGTATCACCATCAGCAGTAGCAGTATCACAATCATCATCATCAGCAGCAGTAGCAACAGTATCACTATCAGCAGCAGCAGTATCACCATCCCTAGCATCAGTATCACCATCAGTAGCAGCAGTATCACCATCAGCAGCAGCAGTATCACCAGCAGCAGCAGCAGTACCATCATCAGAAGCAGCAGTACCATCATCAGAAGCAGCAGTATCACCATCACTAGCATCAGTATCACCATCAGCAGCAGCAGTATCACCATCAGCAGCAGCAGTACCATCATCAGAAGCAGCAGTATCACCATCACTAGCATCAGTATCACAATCGGCAGCAGTATTTCCATCAGCTACAGCAGTATCACTATCAGCAGCAGCAGTATCACTATCAGAAGCAGCAGTATCTCCTTCCCTATTATCAGTATCACCATCATCAGCAGCAGTATCATCATCAGCAGCAGCAGTATCACCATCACTAGCACCAGTATCACCATCAGCAGCAACAGTATAACTATCAGCATCAGCAGCAGCAGCAGTATCACCACCACCAGCAGCAGTATCACCATCACCAGCAGCAGCAGTATTATCATCAGCAGCAACAGTATCACTATCATCATCATCAGCAGCAGCAGCAGTAACACCATCACCAGCAGCAGCGGCAGTATTACCATGAGCAGCAACATAATCACGTGATCACCACCACCAGCAGTAGTATCACTATCACCAACAGCAGTATCACCATCACTAGCAACAGGATTACCATCACCAGCAGCAGCATCGCCATCACAAGCAGCAGTATCACCATCAACAGCAGCAGCATCGCTATCATCATCATCAGCATCACCATCATGAGAAGCAGCAGTAGTA
The DNA here is from genome assembly GCA_034401795.1 of Chaetoderma sp. LZ-2023a. Classification (NCBI taxonomy): domain Eukaryota; kingdom Metazoa; phylum Mollusca; class Caudofoveata; order Chaetodermatida; family Chaetodermatidae; genus Chaetoderma; species Chaetoderma sp. LZ-2023a. Next base: position 154,994,850 of record CM067369.1, on the reverse strand, counting down.
TCACTATTTCCAGCGAAAATATCACTATTAGCAGCAGCAATATCACAATCATCAGCAGCAGCATCATCATCACCAGCAGCAGTATCACCACCAGCAGCAGTATCAACATCATCAGCAGCATTATCACCATCACCAGCAGCAGCAGCATCAACATCACTAGCAGTAGTATCACTCTCACCAGCAGCAGTATCACCATCAACAGCAGCAGTATCACCATCAGCAGCAGCAGCAGTATCATCATCAGCAGCAGCAGCAGCATCATCCCCAACAGCGCATCACCATCAGCAGCAGCAGTATCACAATCATCATCATCATCAGCAGCAGCAGCAGTCACAATCAGCAGCAGCTGCAGCAGCAGCAACAGTATCACTATCACCATCACCAGCAGCAGTATCACCATCACCAGCAGCAGTATCACCATCAGCAGTAGCAGTATCGCCATCAGCAGTAGCAATATCTCCATTACCAGCAGCAGTAACAATTTGTCATATTATCATTATTACTTATCAAAAAATGATAAATAAAGTAAACTTTCTCTCACACCTGTGTCAAACGTATCTATAAATTTATGTTCTTTTCGAATGGCCCTTGTAAGCACATTCAAATCACGAATAGCTCGCAAAGATAATATTTACCTTGGTGTTAAATCGTTTTTATATTGGACCAGTATTTTAAGTCGGTGTAAATGCAGGGTTAAAAATATTAATATCTAGACCAGCTTTAAATCCCTAAATCTGGTTTAGTTAAACGGTCTTATTGAATAGACCTTTCCAGTTTAGCTATGCCCGGTCATCTCTAACTAAACTCCACTTACACCTCGCTGGTGTTGGGATCCATCGATCTCTGAATTCTCTGAGTATCAAGTTCCAGACAACTATACAAGCAAGCTATTAACTATTTTGGAACTATTTTGACTGGGCGCTATTGTTGCCTATGGCAACAAGAGCGTCCAGTCAAATTATTTTCAAAATATTTAACAACATGTTTATTAAATAGTAGAGACATATAATTCGTACACGGTGTCGGACTATTAAGAGTTAAAGATGGGCCAAATAGAATCATTTATGACGTAATGATTATGACGTCATCCTACACGCGACTTACCTGATTATGACGTCATATGATGTCAGATTATGGATGGATACGCTCTGGAAAGGTGAATTGTCTGATTTTGGTGAACTTATAATTCAAGTCAAATTAGTTTCAAAATATTTAACAACATGTTTATTAAATAGTAGAGACATACAATTCGTACAGCGTGTCGGACTATTAAGAGTTAAAGACGGGCCAAATTTAATCATTTATGACTTAGATGATTATGACGTCATATGACGTCAGATTGATAGTAGGGTACTCTGGAAAGGTGAATTGCACCCTTAGAAATTGCTATCGTGAAAGAACTGATCGGTCAGCAGCTCGTGACAAAATGGTTTTATTTTTGTTATATCTAGACACTGCGTATTACAATGGAGGATTCCAGTTTATCTATCAACAATATGACGTCATAATCAACTACATGACTTGTAGGATGAAATCATAATCAATTACGTCATGAATGACGTGGCTAAGTTCGTAACGAAAGTTCAATTGACAAATGTGTTTCAAAATATTCAACCGCTTACCTGTATGGTTTTCTGGAAATTGATAGTCATTGGGTTCAAGGGTCGGTCTATTTTAACACCGCCATAGCGTGGGTGGAGCTTAGCTAGAGAGGGGCGGGGAATAGCTTAAACTGGGTTCCTCCGTTGAGAAACTAATGAATAGAATATATTAAACCGGTATTCGGCCATCGGGATATAAACATAAAGGGGTGCTAATCTCATCTCAAATGTTGTATTGCACCGATAGAAAATGGTTGATAGATTCCATAACATTCATATCCTGTCACATTTCCTTATCTATATCACAATTATCTGCTTTGTAACATCGCGTAAACGTTGAATAGTGATCGCCACGATTTTCTCTCTTCAAGCTATAGTGCGTGATGCCATGTAAGCGTCAATGGATTACATTCGTTTTTATGTAATACTCATCCTATGGCAGCAACAATTTCCTGTCAAATTAGTTTCAAAATATTCAACAGCTTACCTGTATGGTTGCTTTTACACCACATCGCCAAACTATAGCTGGCACCTCTAAGACCGAGCGTATATATCGAGGCAGACGCGTTAGAGATGTTAGGATTTTTCTGATTGGTTGAAAAGTAAATCGTGGCAGTCATCATAGGCTGTAGTAGCTACTAAAGCCTGAATATCTTTCGTAGTCGGCATGATAAAAAGCTAATATGTGAGGGATGGATTATGGGAGGCAAATTCTATCACATGAATGGTTAGTGTGTGCCGTGTACACGTCCACCTGTCCGTCGGACATGTACAATAAAACACCTGACAATACCGATCGCTCGGTCAGATTTGACGCATTCGAAATGATGGTTCAACGACTTTATACCCAAATAGAACATATTGCTGAACAGACCGGTAAAATTGATGATATCAAGATCTCGGTAAATGAAATTAATGGCAAACTCTCCCGTCTGGAAAATGATATTAGCGGTCTAAAGCATCACGTGAGTGAGTTGGATTCCAGATCGACAAATATGGAACAAAGCGTACAATTTATCTCCAACGCCTATGATGATGTCATAAAAGAGAACAAGTGTATTAAAAATGACGTAGCTGAACTGAAAAAGATGTTAACTACCACAGAAGCGGCACACCGAAAAGCTATCGAATCGCTCAAAGCCGAAACAAGTAAATCTGTAGCAGATGCCCAATACCAGTGCCAGCACAGCAAAGAAACCCAGTTAGACATACAAAGCCGTAGCATGCGAAACAACTTGATATTTAGTGGCATAAGTGAACTTTCTACCGATGAGAACCCTGAAGAACTGGTCCACGAATTCATTAAGGGCACCATGAAGATCGATAAAGAGGTGGAGATAGAGCTAGCTCATAGATTAGGCCCACGAAACCCGCCACGGAATGCAAATGAAATACCCAAACCCAGGGCAATCGTGGCGAGATTCCTGAAACATAAGGACCGTGAGATTGTACTACAAGCGGCGCCTAAAACGCTGCGCGGACTACGTTATGGAGTAAACCCGCAATACCCTAAAGAAATATCCGACAGAAGAAAGCTCCTGATGCCGGAATTTCGGTCCGCCAAATCACGTGGTCTAAAAGCTAGCCTCGTTGCTGATAGACTTTATGTTGAAGGCCAGCGAATCTACCCGCGAGAGTCGTATGTACCAGGACAGTTCTTACAACATCCGAGTGATAGTGTTAGTGATATGCCTAGAATTAACCCAGCGTATGTCCAGCAGCAGACATGGAACACACCGATATACAGTCGCGGCCATATCAGCAACCCCTACCAAGACAATCAAATGATAGGTACCATGTCAGGTCTGCCAAGATATATGAACAGTTATATGAACAGTGACAACATCAACATTACGCCAGAACCAGCGAATGATGCAGGACGATGTGCGTAGCAGGAAGAGCCTATAACCACACACAGAGATAACAATAGCGCTAAAGACTGTACGAATGTAAAAAAGATAAGTAATGTTATTAATGAAGAAGAAGAAGAAAATGATGATGATAATGATAATGATGGTGATGATGATGATGTAAAAATGTAGATAGTAATATTGATGCGCAAGAAGGTGACGATGACGATGGCGATGATGGTGATGATGATGGTGATGATGATGATCATGATGGTGATGATGATGATGTAAAAAATGCAAACCATGCTAAATATAACGCATGCGGCAAAAACGTGTATAATGAAATCAACTCTTATATATTAAATATTAATACCTATGCCAATGTTAAACGATCTAAAAATGTGAATGCTCCCTATAATAATAATAACAACAACAACAACAACAACAACAACAACAACAACAACAACAACAACAACAACAACAACAACGTCAGGGAGAGCAGCAATGAGAATTACGACGACGCCGATGACGACGACGACAGCAACAACAACGACGACAGCAGCAACACCAACCGCAGCAAGGCCACCACAACCGCCACTACCACCACCAACAACAACAACAACAACAACAACAACAACAACAACAACAACAACAACACCGCCACCGCGGCAACTGCCATGGCCACTGCCACCACCATCGCCACCACCAATACCACCACCACCAACACCACCACCACCACAACCAACAACAACAACGACCGTAACGTCGCTAGCAGCGGCAACGACGACACTGACGACGACGGCGACACCGACGACGACAACACTGAATTTAATGTAGGGTTTCTCAACGTGTGTGGCTTGAAAAATAAATTAAAGTACCCGGAAATGGATGAGTTTATAAGACAGTTTGATATTGTAGGAATAGCTGAAACCAATCTAGACGACCTAGATACAGTGAGAATAGATAATTATACAGTGATTACAAAAACCCGCATAAACGCCCGACGTGAATCTGGGGGAATTGCTTTGCTAATTAACAAAACGATATCTAAACACATTCAACAACTGGACACAGATAGTGAATATGTCCTCTGGGCATCGATATCTAAGACTTACACAAACCTAAATAGCGAGATAATAATTGGCTGCGTCTACATTCCACCGGAATATTCAGACTATTCAACTATAGAAGCTTTTGGAGAACTGGAGCGTGACATTATTAAATTCTCAAACGGAAGTAAATTATTCCTATTAATTGGCGATCTAAATGCGAAAACTGGCATACTAGATGACTTTCTACACAGCGACGAAACGTTGCTACAATTTGTAGGCACCGATCCAAATGATATAGAAGGAAGCACGCAATTTGATGCACCAAAACGCATATCGCAGGACAAAAATCGTCCTAATAATTATGGTCATAGACTACTTGACCTATGTAAATACAACAGCTTCTACATACTCAATGGTAGAGCAGGTACAGACGCAAACTTAGGTAAATTAACATCGAGGTATGGTAGCGTTATAGATTACGGTATATCCTCAGCCAAACTTTATAAATACATATCAAAATTCAAAGTCTCTGATTACTGTTCTATCATATCTGATATACATTCCGCACTGAACCTATCAATAGTCTTAAAGACTACATCAAAGCTAGAAGAATCTAATAATACCAACAACACCGACTCATTAACAACGCGAAAATGGAAGTTTGAGCAAAGAAATGCATTTATCGATAAAATACTACACCACTACAGTCTGGCAAATGTAAAAACCCAGATTGCAAATGGTGCACTTGGCGCGCAAAACATTAACGAGATTACGAACGCAATTTCAAAAATGTTTGATGAATCAGCTGCGGAAACTTTCGGTAATATAAAGCCCACTCGTATACCCCAGAAAAAACAATCGTGTCGTCCATGGTATAACGAAAACTGCAAAAAAGCGCGTATAGAATATCATCGGTCCAGACATGAACTCAGATGTCGAAATATAGAAATAAACCGACAACGCATGATAGACGCCAGCAGGAATTATAAAACTATCATGAAACAGTCAATTGCTCGATACAAATGTAATCGCCATAGGGAAATTAGAGCAATGAGTAGCAGTAACCCAAAAGATTACTGGAAATTAATAAAACTGAAAAATACATTAGAACCATCCGCAGTAACAACAGCGGAAATGTATACATTTTTCAAATCCATAAATGAAGAAGACGGTAACACAAACAGTGATCTTACATTGGTAAATGATGAACCAACAGACACGTCACCAGAAAACAACATATTAAATTCCCCTATCACATGTGAAGAAATACTGAAATCCATTAAACTACTCAAAACAAACAAAGCTGCAGGACCAGACGGAATATTAAATGAATACATAAAATCAACAGATCATATTATGCTAAACGTATACAAATCTCTCTTTAACTTAGTCCTAGACTCTGCGATAATACCAGATTCCTGGACTGAAGGCACCATTATCCCCATATACAAACGAAAAGGCGATCCGAACGCCCGCAAAAACTACAGACCAATTACGTTACTTAGCTGTTTGGGAAAACTTTTTACATCTATATTGAGTAGTCGAATAAATAAATTCCTCGAAAACTCTGACAAACTGTTTGAAAATCAGGCAGGCTTTAGAAATGGCTATTCCACTACTGACCACATCTTTACACTCTATGCATTAATAGAAATATTTAAAAGAAGAAAGAAAAAACTATTTTGCTGCTTTGTAGATTTTGAAAAAGCTTTCGACTCGGTTTGGCGCGATGGACTTTGGTATAAACTTAGACAGCATAGTATCTCTGGCAAGATTTTTAACGTAATTAAAAGCATGTACAGCAACATAAAAGCAGCAGTTAAGTTCAATAATGCAGTGTCACAGCCCTTCGCCTGTATCAGAGGAGTGCGACAGGGAGAAGATCTCTCACCTATTCTATTTGCAATATACCTTAATGACTTAGAAAACTTTCTTCAGAACCGAAACAGTAAGCAAATTAGACTCTATAGCGAAGAAGAAGAAATAAATAATTTACTGAATCTACTAATCCTTCTTTATGCTGATGACACTGCTGTACTAACAAATAGTTCACGCGACCTACAGGAAACGCTCAATTCTTTTGATGAATACTGCGACGTATGGAAACTCAAAATTAATATAGACAAAACAAAGGTCATGGTCTTTGGCAGTACAAAAAGATTCTATGAAAAACTACATTTTCGTCTTAAATTAATAGAGCTTGAAATAGTAGATAGCTACAAATATCTTGGAATATTTTTTTCATATAATAGCCGCCTCCTTTTAGCGGAGAAAAATATTTCCGAACAAGCTCGCAAAGCTACATTTGCACTACATCGCCGAGCCAGGGAGCTGGACCTACCAACTGATTGCCATATTAAATTGTACCACCAAATAATTGAGCCAATCCTACTATACGGGTGCGAAGTCATCTGAATAGAAAACTGTAACCTATTAGAGAAAGCAAATTTAGATTTTTTCCGGTACATCCTAAAAATAAAAAATAGCACCCCAAAGTATATGATATACGGCGAGTTGGGAGAAACCCCAATCAAAATTGTAATAAGAAAACGCATGATAACATACTGGCTTAGGCTCATCTCAGGTAAGCAAACCAAACTCGCTTGCAAAATATACAAACATATTCTATTAGACCACACTCAGAACGGAACATACTACAAATGGCTAGACTCTATAAAAAATATTTTAGATAGCACGGGGCATAGCTATCTCTGGACGAACCAAACAATACACAACTTCAATGAAACAAAAATAAGAATAAACAAAAATCTTGATGACCAATATATCCAAACATGGCAATCAGAGATGGGTGTATCTTGGAAGGGAAAAATCTACCACTCTTTTAAAATAAATTGGGAAATGGAAAATTATCTCATGAACTTAAATGACCGTAACAGAATCTTATTCACGAGATTTAGAACAAGCAATCATCGGCTACCAATAGAAACGGGGCGGTGGGAAGGCATACCCCGGGAAGAAAGAATCTGCCCACTATGTACCCTGAATGAAATAGGAGATGAATTTCATTACCTATTCATCTGCGAATTCTTTAGCGATACACGTATAGAAATCTTCCCAAAACACTATTATAAAAGACCAAATTTTTCGAAATTTCACCAACTGCTTTCAACGAAGAACAAGAAATTACTAATAAAGGTCTGCCGTATGATCGAAGAAATTAATAGGCACTTCCAACGTTGATTAACCCTATGCACAAGGACTCGCAGATTAACAACACAACATTGACGAGAATTGCAAAGTACCACCGCCACCACCACCACCACCACCACCACCACCACCACCACCACCACCACCACCACCACCACCAGCAACAACACCAACAACAACGACAACGAAAACTACAACGGCGACGACGACATCAACAACAACAACAACAACAATAACTATAGCAACGACAGCAACAACAGCAACAATAACAACAATATTAATAATAGTAAGGTGTAAACATAGTAGTCAACCATGTCAAGAAAACTACTCTACCGCTAGATGTCGCTCCACTCAGACTAGTGCTCGAGTCGGACCACATGCTTTGGAACCCAAATGGAACAAACTGACCGCATTAGTGAACAGGTTCCACTGGGTGGGTGCACAAGATTCCCCATAAACTACCTAAGATTCGATCCGATCTGTTACTCAAGTACCTGATGTCATAATAAAAATGTGTCACTTTTTATCTGACGTTACAATCATACAACGTAAGCAGGCAACTGCCCTAGTAACCCGCTTGGTGTCCCACACTGGTTATTCAAGATTTCCTCATAGCTAGCTAAGAACCGACCCTATGTAACCCAAGTATCTGATGTCATAATAGAAATGCGTCAGCTGTCGGCTAACGTTATAGTGTAACGTTATAATGTGGTCTTCTTAAAGATTTCCCTTAAACCAACTAAGAACTCACCCTATGTTACCCAAGTATCTGAAGTCATAATAGAAATGCGTTAGCTGTCAGCTAACGTTATAGTGTACCGTTATAATGTGGTCCATTTAAAGATTTCCCTTAAACCAACTAAGAACTGACCCGTCTGTTACCCAAGTATCTGATGTCATAAAAAACACGTCATATTTTAGCCGACGCCAAAATCACATAATGCAAACAACCACCTGCCTTAACAACCAGTTTGTTTCACCACACTGTGGCTATCCAAGAAACAATAACAAGAAACCTAATTGTAGAAAAATTATAGAGTAACACGATGAGAGGCTGTTTTGTAGATTTAACACAGCAATTACTGGTTCGATTATCGAGCAAGTCACTCCGGAGGTGAATACCCAAAATAGTCTCTGTCGCGATATGAATGGATATAATTGTCTATTGTTGAAAATAAGGTTGTTCTGTATTTTAGTTTAAAAAATGACTACCTTATGTACAGCAATAACCCATTTTCTAAGAATACCAATCTGACGTTATTATATATTTATTATAATCTAAATCCTGATTACCCCCACAATATGACCACTATAATTTTAGTACTTTGTTATTGAGATGGCGGTACAATAACAGTAATAATTCTGTCATTACTAATTATGAAGTACGTGTAAATAATAACTGTAACTTTCATAATAATTCCAAGTTACTACTGCTGCTGTTGCTGCTGCTGCTGCTGCTGCTGCTGCTACTGCTACTGTTACTGCTGCTACTACTACTAATACTACTACTACTACTGCTGCTGCTGCTGCTGCTGCTGCTGCTGCTGCTGCTGCTGCTGCTGCTGCTACTGCTACTGCTATTGCTACTGCTGCTGCTGCTGCTGCTGCTGCTGCTGCTGCCGCTGCTGCTGCTGCTGCTGCTGCTGCTACTACTACTACTACTACTACTACTACTACTACTACTACTACTACTACTACTACTACTACTACTACTACTACTACTACTACTACTACTACTACTACTACTACTACTACTACTACTACTACTACTACTACTACTACTACTACTACCGAAAGCACAAACAGTGGTTATATAACTAGATAAATACCAATATATGTAATTATGAATTGATATATAATGTCTGATCGCCATAACATTTATAATTTCTGTTAATTCATATTCCCCATATGCCATTATGTGGCCTGGGTGTAAATAAAAAATCTGAAAATCTGAAATCTGTATAAGATCATGTGAGATTTCCTGCGGAAGAATGAACGTGTAGCTCGAGAATAATAGCGTTCCATCTTAGCTGCTATCTTAGTTGATGTTTTTCAGGCCCAGATTTGAGGCGCCATTATTTTATCTGAGACCCTTCAACTACCTAGACATATAATACTGTTTTGTCGTCTTTTCCATTGAGAGATCAATTTCTAGCTAAGCGCCCCCTATTTCTAGCCATGCCCGTCAATTTCTAGATAAGCGTCGCACATTCCTAGCTATGCCCGCCCATTTCTAGCTATGCCTGCCCATTTCTAGCTATGCTCGTCAATTTCTAGCTATGCCAACATATGTCTAGTTATGCCTGGCCATTTCTAGTTACGCTTGCCAATTTCTAACTATGTCACCCATTTCTAGCTAAGCTCCGCCCATTTCTAAATAAGCTTCGATCACTTTTTAGGCGTGTTTGGATATATTTTAAAATTTTGAATCTCTCAGAATCATAATTCCATGTTAATTAGTGTGGCGGATATATGCCCAGAAACACCAGAGTAGTGCACTTCTGGAAGAAAGCATGACATTTGGTATATATAGGGTGTTTTGAGGATAACGAATAAAAAAATAAGAGAAGGCTAGTTGTAAAATGAGTGCTTCCTGCTCAAAATAGCGGATTTAAATGAAATATATGATATTTTCTGACATCATTTTCACACATGTACTGCAGAGAAACCTAACACCAGATGCATATTATGGTTACTATTACATCGATCATATATTCCCCCCAAAATAGTGTCAGATAATACTGTTCTCAGTCGTCATAACATTTTCCCGCACATAAAATATTAGTATTCTCAGTCCGTGTAAACTGCAAATGAAATATTCATACTATCAGTCCGCATAACATTGTCCCGCACATAAAATATAAGTGTTCCCAATCCGCGTAACACACACATACAATATTAGTATTCTCAGTTCGCATAACATTGTCCCGCACATCAAATATTAGTATTCTCAGTCCGCGTAACCTGCACATGAAATATTCATACGCTCAGTTAGCGCAACATTGTCCCGCACATAAAATATTAAGTGTTCTCAATCCGTATATCACATAAACATAACTGTGTAAACGGAAGGCTTGCTTTCTAACAGTTGCATCTTCTGGAGCAGTTCTTCTTACACTGAGATTTGATAAGTTCATGACATACTTGTGATGCTTCTGGGAGAGTTGCTTTTGATTACCATAGGAAAACAGATGTTGACGAACTTTATTGAGTGTTCTCAATCCGACTGTAAAGCAACACAAAATACCGCTTCATGTCGCTCACAGCAGACTCAGCTACCAAGCTAGGTATAAAGGACAGTATGTAGAAGACAGGTCCAAGATGCTAAAGTCAGAAGAGCGCCAACCTTCCCATGCTGTCTTCTTTCTTAAACTGTGGATGAACGAAACTGTATCACATCCTGATACCGCATGCATGAACGGCAATTCCCTTCACCACTATGCTCCTAACTTAGAGGCAATAATATGGGCGGTAAAATATTGAAGGCTGCTTCCTTGCCAAAAGACCAACCAAATCTCACACCCATCCAGAACCTCGCAGTACCGAATCCCAATACCAGAACATCGGTGTCAGATCCCTGAATTATGATTGTAGATACCACAGCTGACAAGCGTGTGACGTGTGCAACAGCATTCCGTACACGGTTTGTTCATGGGCACAATGTTGGATGGCTGATATATTGAACTCAGATGTCGACCCTATGTCCTCACCATATGTTGACAGTACCACCTTGCTTTCTGGGACAGTACTAGCAGATCCACTTTCATTGGCCAAGAATGTAAACAATCATGTTTTGTTTGAATTAACACACAGAAAGTTTGCCCAGTTTCTACTAATGAGAGTGTTACAAGCATCACGGAGACTGTGTCATCACCACGACTTTGTCTGACATACAACTTCAAGCTTTTCGTCATGTAAACATACTAAACCAAATCCAGTCACTTATGGATCTGAAGTTCTTTATGAATGTATGGCATGAAGACGAGCTGAGAATAGTCACTAAACGATGTGATTGCAATTATGGATCTCTTTGGATCTAATCAATATACTAAGGCAGCACCATCCATAATAATATTTACCTCGACCATATGCATTTCCACAGGACATGGAGCGAGATCTTCAAAGCACACACGCAATTCAGATTTATTACCCAGGTTCGTTGTATTTTCTTTAGCTAGCGATGGTGGCCACGCATGGTTTTCATATGGGAAGAACGCTTCTAGATCCCCATCTCTGACGTGACTAAATACATACATTCTCGAATCTGGAGAACAGCGGAAAACCTGCTTTCAGGCCGACCAGCTTTCATGTTGATAATGTAGTCTTCCACGACTTGAATAATGGTGCTTTTACTTATGGTGTCATATAAAGGCGTGTGCCTCTTTACAATTCTGTCATCAACACAACTCTTGTACTGGGTTTGGGTAATTTATTCTACAGTTCCTATAGTTTTAATCACCTCTTCCGAAATGATTACTTTCTTATCCAAGGAGAACATTTCATCACTTTCATCTGAAAATCTGTTGCACATCTCATCAGTCACATGCACAACATTTCTCACATCAGAAGCAAAGGATTTTTGTATGCTTGATATTTGTTCATGATGACGATTATTTGTACTTCCTGATATTTGACTGTCCCCATACTCGCTTAAAATTCTTGATGCCTCGGGTCCAACTTCTATCAACCGTAGCAAGGTGCTTTCATTTTAGATTATTCAAATTACACCTCCTTCAGCTTTGGCCATCGTATTGATTTGTTTGTTGATTTAACCGGGTCATGTGCCATTGCTAAAAAAAATTGTGGCATGCTTTCTGAGTCACAAAATGTCCTTTACAGAATTGTGGAAAAGCACTCGGGCATGGTCATGGAACTATACGAGCTCACAGACATGAACATTGAGACAGTGGGAATAATGGTAGTATTCCTAAGCGAACATCCATGATATGATTATTCTAAGTGATTCCACATACTTTTTGAAGTTCAATTCGTGTGATGATGGAGGAAGCTGCAGGAAGAGGAGCTCTAATTGGAGAGTGTTGCTCCAGTAACAGAGCTGTGGGTGCATGCGCTCCATCTGCTCACATCATTCCGAAAAATCATCAGAAGTGATTGTCTCTTTTGCAGATATATGAATCCATCTGGAGCATGAACAGAGCAGCGGCCGTTGCTTTGTGGGTTCACTGTGATCTAGATGTCTCAGAGGCCGTTTGAAAATTCTCAGCTCGACCATATGATGTAATATTTGCTGCTCTTATCAAAACAGGCACCCGGCCACTTCTTCCAGCCAGTCTCCCACGAAGTTGAGCGTCAATATCTATATTTAAAGGCCCTCTTAGTAGTAGAACGTACTTACCCTGTCTGCACAATGAATACCATGGCCACTGCACATTCTCTGCAATTGCGTATAGTGGCCGATCAAGTGTTCCAATTCTGCCAGAGACTGTGATTCTGGTGTAATATCGTGAGATTTAGTGACTTGGTGTCGTTCGTATGATCTGTGCTATGTGTACAAATCAGTCACACACGTCTTGTAATATGTAGCGTCCCCAAACCCACCCCATAAGCTTAGCTAGCAACTTTGTATCATTCAGATCGGAGCATTGCTTGAGCATTGTGGTCAATATTAATTGTCCCCACACAGTGGCATATTTGTTCGGATTATATGGCATTATCACAGAAGAGAGATCATGTGGTTTCATTGATAGACCCAAGGATGTGGCGTCCCGCAGATAAAAGCATTATCTTACTATTAGAGTCAGATACAACGCAATTGAAGCAGTTTGTTTGAAGAACTAATTTCATAATATTATTAAAATCATACATCATTCGAAAGCTAAACTAAGTCTATATATTTCTATATTAGTTTTTATAGTTTTGTAAACTGTAGTACAGTTGATTGCGATTTTAATATAGCCCCTATTGTTCACTTCATTTTATGAATCCAGCTATAATGGTGTATTTTATATACGCGAATAACTCAGTGAAGATTTTACAAAAATATGAAAATAATGCTTTAATATTTCTAACAATTGAATACGTTTTTCAATGATGTATGACTTAAATAATATAGTGAATTTAGTTTGTCTTAGGAACGGTTTAAATTACGGTATATTTTAGTGCCATAGTAAATCAATGCGTGTCAGCTGCTTGTTGGGGATTATACCAGCCAGTAGTTGCGCTCTGAACGTTGATTTAAGGGAATACCGAGGTAATGACGTCAATGTGAGAAAGGCGTATTATATAAGCAAACTAGCGGGATATTTTGAAACTAATTTCATGGGCGTCGCCAGTAATTCTAAAAAAGGGAATCGAATTTGGGGGGGTGAGTCCGGGAGTGGGTGTCCCCCACCCCCTCCCGGAAAATTTTGAAATCTAAATGCTCTCAGGATGCATATCCTGCATTTCTCAAGGTCAAAGACAAAAATTTGATCAAAATTAGAGGGGCTAAAATATGCTCAGACCTCAAATAATGATTATTATTTTTTTCGTGTGGTTATGTACATGGAGTCGGGTGTGATAAAAATGCCAGAGTTATCTATCTGGATAGGCCTATGTTTTTTTGTGTGTGCGGGGGTGGGGGTGGGGGCGGGTGTCGTGCCTGAAATTGTTTAGTGCTGATTCGAATAAAGGCACATGATTTTGTGAGGAATTTTCGATTTTTCGATGAGAGTAAAGAAACAAATTTGAAATAGTTTGGACGAGTTTGGTAGTATTTTGCTAAGTAGATTCTCCTTTCAGTAGAAAAATTATTATATACGAGGACGTAGGGGAATTCACCCCTATGTCATTCTTATCGCACAAGTTGCAGGTTCGTTCTTCCCTTGGGAGTCCTCCCCATCGGCCTTTATCGATAGGTGGGTAATGATTGCCTGTTCGGAATTTTGTTAGAGTGATTCTGTTCTTGTCTGAGAGATTTTCTAGATGTTTCCATTTCCAGGTTTTTCTTAAATGATTTATACAGTTTCCCTTTCCACGATTCTGTCATTTCTCCTATTCAGTTTTGTCTAAATTGTTCTTCAAGATTTTATTTTATGATTCTTTTTATGTTCATTCCCTGCGGTATTATTTGCGTTTCCCATAGATATCCCATACCCGTTTCCTCTGGTATAGTTTTGATACTGTTTAACCACTTGTACTGTGTGTTGTTTTGTTTGTGGTAGGTTAGCGTGTATTTTTTGCTGCTATTTTGGTTTGTTTCCCGGTAATTAATTTGACCCAGTAATTAATCACGCGTTGTTTTATGAGTACTTTTAGCGGCATTTCTCCCACCTCCCCGCAAAGCATGTAAGATGGTGTACTGCGTTTTAGATTCAATAGAAACCTTAGGAAGGATAGTTATATTTTTCCTAGGATTGCGCAGTTTTCAATGCCTAACACTTCACTACCATAAATAAGGATGGGTTCAATGGTTTTTCTATATAGTTTTAAATGACAATCCGTTGGTAGCTCTAGCTGGCGGGATCTTCTATTTAGGGAGTATATAGCCTTGCTAGCTTGTTCGTCTATGTGTTTCTGAGCAGTAATGAGACGTCCATTGGGTGTAAAGTAGATGCCTAGGTATTTATAGCTATCCGTGACTTCTAATTTAATCTTAAATTCTAGATTGCTGTACCATCGCTTTGCGCTTCCGAACACTAATACCTTAGTTTTCGCGATATGAACCCTTAAATTCCAGGTGTCTACGTACTCGGCGAAGGTGTCAATTGACTTTTGGGTATCTGCCGGGTTGTCTCCCATGATCACCGTATCGTCCGGATATAACAATAATAAAAGCTTAAAAAATACAAAAAGTTCGTTTTCCAGTTGGATTGGTTTACAATTATTGTTGATCAAAAAAAATCCTCCAAGTCATTCAGGTATATAGAGAATAGAACAGGTGACAGATTTTCCCCTTGCCGGACACCGAATCTGCATCTTATATTTCCAGAGAGTTCGTTGTTTATTTTTATTTTTGACTTACTATTGGTGTACATACTTTGGATTACCCTGAAAACCGCACCGTTTATTCTGTGGGTTTGCAGCTTCCCCCAAAGTCCCAGTCGAAAGCTTTTGTTAAGTCTATAAAAAAGCGGTATAGACTGCCGTGTCTAGGACTCTATTAAAAATATGCGTGTAGATATTGATCATAGTGTCTTCTGTTGTTTTGATGTATTCGTTTACAATGTCGTCGGTTCCTGGTGATTTGTTGTTTTTGAGGGATTTGATAGCTTTTAAGATTTTGATTGCCGTGATTGGCTGGTTTAGTTCAATATTTCATCTGGCGTAGCCAATGGCAAATAGTTGACCTCGCTTTCTAAGTTTACGTCCGTGGGGTCATTTAGATTATTAAAGAACTCGTACATGGTGCTGATTTCAATTGGGCAGTCTTGTCTCTTCCTTTCCCTGATTATATTCCAGTAGGATTTGGGTTTATATGCAATTAATTCTTGGGTTTTCTTTCTGAATTTGTACGTATGTTGTGTGATAGCTCTGTTCATGGTCTGTTTATAAATTGTACTCGCCTCAATCATCTCATTCCTGTTTTCATCTGTTCTATGCATGTGCGACACTTTTCTTGCCTTTTGGTATGCTTTCCTGAAGATGTGGCAATTTTTATTAAACCACGGTCTGTTTGTTGGTTTTTTGGCTTGTATGTGGTGCGTGTTTGCCCAGATATAACAAGGCTGCGCAACCAAAGAGTGTAGTAATAGCTGAGATAACTTCCTTAAGTGGCATGTCATGCATCGTGTTGTTCATTATATGTGCATTTTGAGTGATGAGTAGTGGTTGATATGTAACCTCGTTGAGGAAGTCCTCTTTCAGCTCGGTTTTCCATTTTTGGTGTTTGCCTGTTGATTATGTGCCATTAGTCTGTCGTGTGGTGCGTCATAATTTGCGGGGTGAGATTTCAGGTTTAGGGCTAGGGCACATGGCGCATCCCACAATACATTGGAAAATCCCAGGACTTCAAAATCGACGGCATGTTTAAAAATAGGGTGTGTACACAGGGCATAGTCTATTATGCTTTTGTTGTCGTGTGTTAGCTTGCCTATTCCAGCATCCATACCCACCCTGCCATTTAATATCATCAAGTTATTATATTTACACACCTCTATTAATCTAGATCCATAATTATTTGGTTTATTTGTATCCGTCGTGGCCGGATTATTTGATGTAGGGTTTATATCTGTGGTTATATCATTGGGGTCTATCTCTTCGAGGTTTAGCAATCGATCATCCTGTATAACGTAGTCTGGGAGTTTTGCTACTTTCGCATTTAGATCTCCTATTAACAAGATATTGCTTGTTCTTGTTAGAAATCTGCTAATGTCCTGTTCTATTTTAGCAAATGCATCAACAGACGAGTATCTGGAAGATTCCGGAGGTATGTAGATACAACCGAGAATTATTTCGTTGTCTATGTGAGTTAAATATTTTAGAATAGATACCCATAATGCGTATTCGTTATCCGATTTTAGCTCGTGAATATGGTTGGACATTTCGTTTTTAACTACGAATCCGATTCCACCCGATCGATTACGCGTTTTTTTAAAAGATTACCTTGTAGTCTGTAAAATTTATATCATCATACTCGTCTAGGTTTGTTTCAGCTAGCCCCAAAATGTCAAATTGTTTGATGAACTCTTCCATTTCAGGATATTGCTTCTTCCGTTTCAAGCCACATGTACTAGAGTGACAGTTCAGATCCCTCCACTGGATCAAATAACGATACAATGGAGGAATGCGGTTTAGCTATGCCCCACCCATTTCTAGCTACGCTCCACCCACACTTCGTCCGTGTTGGGACCGATCGATTCCCGAAATCCCTGACTAACAGTTTCCAGAAAATTATACAAGTAAGCTGTTGAATATTTTGAAAATAATTTGTCTGGTCGCTGTTGCTTCCAATGGCAGCAGCAGCAGCGCCCAGTCAAATTAGTTTCAAAATATTCAACAATTAAATAGTAAAGACATACAATTCGTACATTAACGCCCAGTCAAATTAGTTTCAAAATATTCAACAGCATATTTATTATAATATAGTACAGTAAATCCATATAATTCGTACATTAACTCTTAGTCCGTCATCAACTAAGGGCTCGTGACGAAGTTAGCTACGTCTTTCATGACGTATGTGATTTTGACGCTATCGTATACGTCACGTAGTTGATTATGACGTCATATGATGGATGGATGAACTGGAATTCTCCAATAAGACACTGGTATTTCAAATGTGAAAAGGTTAAGAAAATTGTATTTAGTTTAATGAACTTTTTTACATAGCTATGCCTCATCACACGGTGATCAGACCTGTGTCTGACGCGTGTGCTGAGGCTGATTAAACTAAATACAGTTTTCTTAACCGGTACTAACTTTGACTATATTTGAGCATATTCACGCTAAAGTGCGTGAAAATAAAACTGTTAAAATTATATACTTTTAGAGGCTTAAACTTTGTACATTAATATACTGAAACGAAATAAATCTTAACATATGATGATTTTATTCAATATAAATCATTATAATTTTTGTAGTTGTTAATTTGAATTAGGGGCTCGTGCCTCAAATTCAATTTCAAAACTTGAAAAATTATATTAATTTACTCATAATGAAATCGTCATATGGTAAGATTTATTTTGTTTCATTACATTTATATACACACTTTAAGCTTCTAAAATATACAATATTAACAATTTTATTTTCAAGCATTTTGGTGTGAATATGCACCTTTTTTTACCGAATATAAGTAGCGCGGATACGGAATACTTTCTATAAAAATTTCTATGCATGCAAAAATATTGAGTATTTTAAAGATCTACTTTTAGCTCCGAGCTACCGCCTCTTTAACAATTGAAGCCAGTGTTATCACTCGCGTCACGACCAGTTGTATTCAGTCAGGGCTCACTTGTATATAGAATACATACCGAGCGGCTAAGATCGATCAACGCAAAGGGCAATGGTTCATAACAGCTCGTCATCATTTCATCATAGATGTAATACGTATCGATCCTCTACCAGCGCTTGGTTATTCTCTCAGCATGTCATATCGAGCAGAATAATTTAGCGTCAACTAATCTCAGAATGTTCCCGATTGGTTGTCAGTGGTCGATTCGGAAATATGTGTATAAGCTATATGTGTATAGGTATCTGAGAAAAAGTGCGCTTATTCGTGTACAGATTCTGGCTGTTTCTGTCATACAGTCTTGAATAATATATTGGGGTCTGTTATGTTAAAAATTAATCTCCAGTAGAGTTTTGATATAGATTTTTTTTGCAAACAAATCTTTTTTAAAGGATAACTAACCCCATCTTTTGATAGCTATTCAGGTGATCTAATATACAACACATAAACTAAGCTGGTAATTTTAAGCTTGTTAGCATGCCGCTAAAGAAAGATATTCAGGCTTTAGTAGCTAAACGTCGGTATATTTCTATACCCTATGATGGCTGTCATGATTTACTTTTTAATCAATCAAAAACACCCAGTCTGTCTTCCTCGGTATATACGCTGAGTCATAGAGGTGCAATCTATAGCTTGACAATGTGGTGTAAAAGCAACCGTACAGGTAAGTTGTTGAATATTTTGAAACTAATTTGACTGAAAGTTGTTGCTGCCTAAAAGGCAGCAACAACTTCCAGTCAAGTTAGTTCCAAAATATTCAACGCAATGAGTGTTACACAATAAGAATGTAATGTATTGGCACTTACATGACATCACACACTATCTCTTGAGGAGGCAAAATGGCGCCGATTACTGTTCAACATTTACGCGATATTACAAAGCAGATAATTGCGATACAGCTTAGGGAATGTGACAGGAGATGAATCATATGCTATCTATAAACCATAATCTATCGTTGAAATACAATAGTTGAGATGAGATTAGCATCCCTTTAACGACATGGACTCTCAGTTGAGGAAAATACATAGCATAGATGCAGCTGCACAACTGTTTTAGAAATATTGCTGCTAAACTGGAGCAATGGAGCAAATGTTATCACTTGTTTCATGTAGCTCCTGGCCCACCTGACTAAAGGGCAACCGAAGTTGATCAAATTCTTCGAGCTTTGTGCGAAGGCTGAGTGCCTCTATTTTAACCTGAAGTCTGGCATGAGCTGCAGTATTTGACTCTTATCGGCAAATGACTTAAGGATGAGACGTTGTAGTTCTTGCTTAGGATCTGGATTCTTGTCAAAGAAAGCATCAATCCACATGTCAGCAAGTGCTTGTAGTGTTGCTAAATTGCATCCAATAGCCCGATTGTAAGCGTGTCATTGATTATTTAATTCACAGTCACTTCGAATACATTTGAGCCTCCACCAATGCTTGATCAAGTCCACTTTCGTCAACAGTTTGACAAAGCGCACAATGCAACATGAAACTGAGGTCATCTAGAAATGGCAGGTTTAAGGCTCTTTTGTAGATATTCATATCCATCCAGACGAATACAGGTGGTCGATTCACACAGACCAACTTGTTTATTTTGTAGAAATTTTCCAGGCCTGTTATCAGACTTGACCACTCATGTGCTACAGCATTGATGATGAGAAGTGGACGCACACTTTCAGTTCTCTGCTACTTTTCGATAACACATAAATGGAGGATTCCAGTTTCTCAGTCAATCACATGGCGTCAGAATCACCTACGTGACGTGTGGAATGACGTCATAATCAATTACGCCATGAATGACGTAGCTAAGTTCATCACAAACTCTTAATTGATAACGGACTAAGCGTTGTTGTATGAATTGTATGTCTTTGCTATTTAATAAACATTCTGTTGAATAATTTTAGAAACTAATTTGACTAGTCGCTGTTGCAACAGCAACCAGTCAAATTAGTTTTAAAATATTCAACAGCGTACCTGTATAGTTTTCTGGAAATTGATAGTCAGGTAGTTCAGAGATCGATCGATCCCAACACGGGTGAAGTGTGGGTGGAGCCTAGCTAGAGATGGGCGGGGTATGGCTAAAACTGTATTTATCTATTCTGGTTTGTCACGAGAATCTGAGCGGCCGGACTGTGCAATGCGTCTGAATCTTCGTCCACTCGTAAACTATACATAGAATATTAAGCTTGTTATCATGGCGCTAAAGAAAGATATTCAGGCTTGAGTAACTAAATGTTGATACATTTCTACAGCCTATGATGGCTGTCATGTTTTACCTTTCAACTTATCAGGGGGAAAACTACCGTGTCTACCTCGGCCTCTACACTTAGTCATAGAGGTGCCGCATATAGTTTGCCAATGTGATATAAAAGCAACCATACAGGTGGGCTGATGAATATTTTGAAACTAATTTGGCTGGAAGAACTTCCCGTCAAATTAGATTCAAAATATTCAATAAGATGATTTACATAGCAAAGAATGAAATGCATTGGCACTTACATGACATCACACACTATCGCTTGAGTAGACAAAATATCGGCGATTACTGTTCAACATTTACGCGATATTACAACGCGAATAGTTGTGGGAATGTGACAGGATGTTGATGATGTGGAATCTCTAAACCATAATCTAACGGTACAACGTTTGAGATGAGATTAGCATCGCTTTAAGTGCTGACGATATATCTTTACGTCATGTATGTCGTGACATTTTAGACAGATTGTGTAACAATAATTGCACCATTTTCTAATGACATTTGCAAATCCGCAAAAAATTCTATCTCATCCACAATATATTTAAGTGTGTCTTCTTCACTAACATTTCCACTGTCAATGGTATCCACTACTACTACTACTACTACTACTACTACTACTACTACTACTACTACTACTACTACTACTACTACTACTACTACTGCTACTACTACTACTACTACTACTACTACTACTACTACTACTACTACTACTACTACTACTACTACTACTACCACCACCACCACCACCACCACCACCACCACCACCACCACCACCACCACCACCACTACTACTACTACTACTACTACTACTACTACTACTACTAGCACCAGTACTGTTTTTGCTGAAACAAAAAGCCTGCTAAAAGCTTGTACACTTGTATAACACAAGTATATATCTATGTGAATGTAAATATGTTTCCCACATACTTTATATGAAGTCTGGGAGTAATAAATTGAATGGAATTGATATTTGCATGCACATTCTCTGTCTCATTACTTTGGCAAAAGAAGCATAAATGTCTATCGAAAGAATGAGTTTTTGATATAGTGAAAGACGAAGAAGGCGTTCGTTGTTCTACACTGTATGAAGTAGATGTTGATGGACCGTTTTAGGATAGCATTTTCTGTGCCAAAACACTTTCTGTTTTATTAAACCATTTGCCGTTATACCTTTTCCAGTCTTTCATTCACGGCTATAATATTCTAGATCATTTAAGGCGACGAATGCTTTCGAACCGTTCGCATTTCTAAGTCCGAAAAGACAAATCCTCGTGGCAATGGTTCGACGTCGTCTGCCATCCCCGTGGACCATTTGTTAGCCACCAGTTACTTAGAGATTTAGAAAGTATGTAATCAGCGTTCCCAGCTGATCTTCTATAGGAACACGTATTCTTCCCCAGTTTCAGCCGTTCAAAAATTAGAAGACGTCCACCCCAGGTGACCTGTGGCGTGCCTGATAAATTAGTATTCATGACCCGACACTTCAGTGGGTTAAATTGGCCAAATACACTCTCTTCGTTATTGGAAGGCCGGCTTAATTATTATCCTCCTCAGTTCATTAGTGAACTCTCTATCTTCAGTGGAAGCTGTATGTCCACTGATATTCCGTCAGAAGACCGTTCTCAAATGTATTTATATGTCACTACTTCCGTGAAGTTGTGCGGTGTTATCAACACAGACGATTGTATTCAGGATTAACATCTTCATTCGCTCCTGTTTCTGTGTTGCACTCTCAAAAACAATAAAGAAATAGCTTTTTGAAACTAGTTTAAACGAGTACCAAGGGAAGAAGGGCTTTCCGGGTGCACTGTTTTGTATAGCGCCAGGGGACAAAAATAAACGCTATTAAGGAAGTACCAGCTTTTTAATTACCAGACTCGAATTATCTCCGATTGCCATTCACCATAGTGGATTCTCGACACGGATGCCCACTTCTGTAATCTCCTTCGGAAGATCAGTAGTGCACGGTGAAACGCGTCCACTTCCGCTAGTGGAGTATTCATTCCGCTACAAATAGAGAAACCTTCTGGTATGCTTGCCTTACATCAACATCCAGTAACGCTGTAGATTTCCATATCTATAATATCTATATATCTTCGTCATCGTCTGTTTGCTTGAGACCTGAGCTTGTTGTCTCTTTCAACGAGTGCCTCTGTAAAATTAACTTTACAAATTGATGCTGAGGCTTCCTAACGAAGTGTTCCCGTAGACTTTCTTTCAGTTTAGAAGCATGTTGTCTCAACAGGAGCATTCCAAACATTCCAGACCCTCCCTTAGAACTTTGCTTCTTGTGGATTTTTGTTGCTCGGTTGATATCAAGGGTAGACTTAACTTGAACACCCCTAAACCCACCGCGACCCCCTCCCCCACCCCGAGATCATTAATGCTGTTGGACACTATTCAGGATTCCAGGAGAATTTATATTCCATAAAACAAACAATATTTATGAACACTGTGTATATGTAACGGACATGGTGTTATTATATTATCGGACAATAGTATTATATGACATGGGGATTTTTATATGTTTAAAGCTAAGTAAGCATCATTCATCAAATATAGTTAAGTAACTCCACAGGCACTACTAAGACGGTTAATATTATTTTACAAACATAATATATGAAGGTTAATAGCATTTTTCTGATCATTTTAATGATCGTACTAGTAACCGTTTACAACATTCGTCAAGTTCGAGATAGCCATAGTCAGTTTGCTGGTTTACTGAACATGAGCATTTGCTATGCCCATCCGAACGTTGGATAGTTAACTTTAGTTCGTAGGTACCAGATTCCCTATTCAATTACTATTGCAGAAAATATGGAGCCCGTACCAGTCTCCATTAACCCTTTCTGTCGTCTGCCTTGATGGACTTCGTAAATGGGTTATTTTTGTTCGCTAAGACGTCAAAAGCGTCCATATGAAATAGAGTAGGAAAGAATAGTGGCTTGGGTCATTGACATACAATGGGAAAGTATAGTTTCATTAAACATATATTATTTAATGAAATATTTACACTTTTATATTCATTTATTCGTGGTAAGTGCGGGGTGTCCGCCATTTTGCTTTACTCCAATTTCGTTGTTAACCATTTGCGACCGAGCTCGGATGCGCGGTGAACTATAGTTGGCTAGCTAGTTAACTATTTCAAGTTAGACTGGGATCTAGTTAGCGATATCTAACTATAGTTAGTCAGTCAAACTTGACCATGGTCTACATTCATGTTTGAACTACTACTTTCTCTGTTGCACATATTCTTCTTCATCGCCACTAACGTAGAGCTTTCCATTAGTGACGGATTGAAATTCTTAACATTTGTGTAGAGCCACTATTAAGTACCTACTACTGTGTCCTGGTCCATTAGAGTCTTTGCAAATCGGGCCCTGCTCCACAGACCGGACTGTCTCACTTGACGTACCAGAGACACACTGAAACGACCTTTCCGTGTTTAACTATGCTCCGCCCATCTCTATCTAAGCTCCACCCACACCGCCCTCGTGTTGGGATCGATCGATCTCTGAACACCATGACTATCAATTTTTAAAAACTATACAGGTAAGCGGTTGAATATTTTGAAACTAATTTGACTAGGTGCTGTTGCTGCAACAGCGCCCAGTCAAATTAGTTTCAAAATATTCAACAGCATGTTTCTTAAATAGCAAAGAATTACAAAGACACAATTCATACAACGTGTCGGAGTATTTGAGATTTGATGACGGTCTATATGGAACCCTTTGTGACGTAATGATTGTAACGTCATCATACACGCGCTGAGCTGATTATGACTTCATACGAGGTCAGATGACAGAAGGATACTCTGGAAAGGTGAATTAGTTTATCTAGTCTGGCTTTAAAACTATTTAGAGATGTCTTGGACGGATAATTAGAAGTTTCCTAGAGTTCATAGTATACAGGTTATGCATGTATGTATAGACATTTATAAGATCTCCTCTTATTCCTCTGTATACTAGACTTGGTAGTTTCAAATATTCTAATCTTGCCTGGTAATTTAGATTTTTTAATTTGGGTACCATTTTTATAGCTCGTTTCTGAATTTTTTAGTTTTCTGCTTGATTCCACGTGCTTGGTGACCATACAGGGACAGCATGGTCCAGGTGGGAGCGGATTAATGTTGGATAAGGTTTCATGAACAGGTCTTCATCTATATATTGGACACCATATATTGCCTGCCATTTTATTACCTTTGGAAGTTATCTTCTCTATATGGCTGTCACATGTTGGTTTTGTATCTAATGACACGTCTACTCTAAGTCATTGATTATATTTTCGTCATGTAATCTTAGGGTTTTCCCATCATCTGTCATTTGGCAGGAAGTATTAATGTGATTAAGCCCTATATGCATTACAGAACATTTTTAAGGATTAAATCGGATCTGCCATGTTTCTTACCAATGCGGTAGTGAGTTCAGGTCTTGTTGCAGTTCTTTACAATATATATATATATATATATATATATATATATATATATATATATATATATATATATATATATATATATATATATATATATATATATATATATATATATATATATATATATATATATATATATATATATATATATATATATATATATATATATATATATATATATATATATAAATAGTAGTAGTGGAAATTAGGCTAATATATACATAACACCGGTTTACTTTGCACAGGCTGCTATAGTCTTCTGCAATTGTAAATAATAATTATCTGTCATTTTGTCTTTATACACATTGAATCTGAAGTGTTTAGGAAGTATTTCTGTTAATATAATGATATCTGGCTATATATATAAAAAAACCCATTACTAAACGTTATTGTCGTTTATTTAAGATAGAGTCAGCATTTGTATAAAATACTTTTAACTTCTATTGTTGTTTTTTATAGAGCGCGCTTCCTTTAATTTGCTTGATATGTGCCTGCACTTTTGCATGCCATGTATAGTTTTCTGGAAAATGATAGTCAGGGAGTTCAGAAATCGATTGATTCCAACATGGGCGAAGCGTGGGTCGGGCTTAGGCAGAGATGGGCGGTGCATAGCTAAAACTGAAAGCGTCCATTGTCTCCATTGTCTCAGTCTCGCACTATATTTGGTGTGAGCCTAACAAGAGACTAACAGGACTGGTTGTGACGCGCCTGTGGAACTCAGAGTTCGTGTATCTGGTTCAAAGGAATGATTTATCGACTTCACGAAATTCAACAGACGTAAACAAATTCACCCGAGACATCGAATTACGGATGCCAATAACTCCCTTGACATATATGACCACATGTGCGAGGTGAAGCTAGTATAGATTCGGTGACACCCGGTAATCTCTATTCTATCAGCATCATGCCGGCGTCATCCGTCTTTTGTAGATCAATCGAAGATTACAGTTCATTCACTCACATGACGCTTTCATAGCCAATGGATGAATCCATTATTAACTATGCCCCGCCCATCTCTAGCCTAGCTCCGCCACGCTTTGTCCGTGTTGGAATCGATCGAACCCTGAACTTCCTGAATCTAAATTTCCAGAAAACTATACAGGTAAGCTGTTGAATATTTTTAAACTAAGACAAATTAGTTTCAAAATATTCGTCAGACTGTTGATTAAAATTGTAAAAACATATATTTTGTACAACTGACGTACTTTTAGAAGTTCTTGGCAGACTTAGCTACGTCATTCATTACGTAGTTGATTGTGACACGTCAGCCTACATATCACATAATTGAGTGTGACGTCATATACTTGATCGACAGATTGGATTCATCCATTGTGCAAAACAACAATGCGATGTCTCGAGTACCTTATTCGTATCCATATATTGTACACCTTTGATAAGGCAGTGTAAGAAATGTACACGATGATTGTCAAAACATTAGTTGGATTTAATTAACATAGTCCCCTTCTATAGTGCTGGGCCTCACACACGATTCTGGTTAGCTGGAATCTGGCGCAGGAGGGTAACGTTTGTAGGTACCAACCCAGGTATTTGTGAACGGCCAACCACAGCGCTAAAACACACCTACATGACAAACAAATCAAACAATGTGGTGCTCGTACCGTGGGGATCCACCAGGCTGGAGCAGCGCCGGGCCCTATAGCCTCGAAAGGGTCCACCCACTGAAGGAGCATATAAAACAAACAAACACCGAAGGAAGACAAGGACATCAAAGAAGACGAATAATAACCAAACTTCAGATCTCATTACCAAGCCCTTCACTATTATGCATTGGAATGCAGATGGTATTGCCAACAAGAAAATAGAACCTGCAAGAAGTCTTAAAGAAAAGCAAGTGGTGCTCGGAGAACTGACAAGGCGTACTGGAGTACAGAGCTTCAGGAACTACATGAGGAATTGTCTCAAGCCAGGCGTGCTGCTGAACAATTACCATCTGTAGCAAACCACATGACACACCGGCAATGCAAAGCTAAGTACGTGAAAGTCAGGCTTGATGCCATCAGAAGTTCATGGAGAGAAAAATCATCTAGTTTTGATATGGAGAGGGACACCACCTTAGCTCTGGAAATGGATCAAACAACTGAATGATAGCAGCACGAGGGAAGCAAATGTGATCCTTGAAGAAGAATTGTGTTTCAAAACATGAGCAGTTGCAGCCAATTATCTGGTACAGATATACAGCAAAGAAAGTAACCTAGCCATACCCAAAAGCAGCAAAGGCAAACTCAAAGGAAATACCCGCATCCCATGCACCTAGTATGGAAGAGGATCTACCGCCAGGTGAACTAGAATTTGCTTTCGCAAAACTTCGCCTAAAGAAATCTCCTGGTCCAGACTATATAGTTAATGAGATGCTTAAGAAGACGGGGCACATGGCAAATGGAACGCTTTTGGAAATATTCAATCACGGCTGGAGGAAAGGCGACATGTCAAAGCTGGAGAGAATCGCACATGATCCCAATACTCAAAAAGGGCAAGAACAACTCGACAGCTGGAGGTTACAGGCCCATCAGCCTCACAAGCTGTGTTGGAAAAACAGTAGAGAGGATCATAAACAAAAGGCTACTGTGGCACCTGGAAAAAGATAAAATTCTAGCAGATAATCAAAATAGTTTCAGGAAATGTCGATCAACAGAAGATCAAACTGCTTACCTATCACAATGCATTGAAGACGGGTTCCAAGCCAAATGACACACGTTTGCAGTGTGGGTAGATTTCCAGAATGTATTTAACAAGGTCTGGAAAGAGGGGCTGCTAATGAAATTGAGAGGAAGTCATGTATCAGGAAGAATGCCCAAATGGATTAGACGTTCTTCCATAATAGAAGAGCTTCCAATTGGACAACACAGCAAGAAAGCGCCCATGCGGCATGGAGTTCCTCACGGTAGCGTAATATCCCCAACCGTGTTTTTAGTATTTGTGAATGATCTTGTCCAGAACCTACCAAGAGGAATTAAAGCAAAAATGTATGCAGATGTATTTTTTGTTCTTTGGTGCAGCGAGGAATATCACACTACCGCAAATTATCAGATGCAGCTTGCCCTTGATCACCTCTCAGCACGAACTACTAGATGGCATAGTAAAATCAATGAGGAAAGGACCATAAGCACGCTTTTCACACTTTCGACCAAACAAGACCTCAAGACAGATCTGCGATTAACAACAAAAACTTTCACCCTGAAAATAACGCAACCTACCTGGGGGTAACATTTGACAAAAGGATGACCTGGGAACAACAAATCATAAAAGCTGAAGGTAAAGCAAAACAGGGATTGGCAAGCATGCGGTAACTTGCAGGAACTACCAGGGAAGCAAACATGAATGTGTTGAAACAGGTTTACACAGGATTTGTAAGACCCACAATCGAGTATGGCTCATCTGCTTGAATGACTGCATCGGACACCAATCTCCAAACATGAAACAAACTGCAAACCAAAGTCTTCGAATTATCACTGGAGCAATTAGAACAACACCCATCAGTGATATGGAAGAGATAACCAACATCGACTTCCTTCAACAGAGACGTGAGGCAAAGGCCAAGATACAGCATGACAGATTCAGGCGGATGACTATGAAACTGCTCACAGATAAAATTACTTCTGGACGACTGAAAAAGGAAAACTTTCTCTCTTCCCCTAGAAAACTGGCAAAGAACAGGCCACCAGATTTTCAAAGGAAGTCAACACAATCGCTACAACCCGTGTGACCGCTCCATGGGAAAATTCTAACTCTTGCTACATTGAGATCTGCACCACCATCCCAGAGATTACCTGTAAGGATTCGAATATTCCAGATGTAGGCAAGGCTCTTACTGAGGAGTGCATCCATGAAAAGTATCCAAAAGATCAGTGGATTCACGTATACACAGATGGATCAGCAACAGATGCAGTGAAAGATGGTGGTACAGGAATACATGTTCGGTTTGCTACCTCGGACACACACGGCATCTCCAAACCAACTAGAAGACACTGCACAAATTATGTGTCAGGGGTGGAGACCCTATTCCAAACATTTTATGCTATGATGGAAAGAGGTACATCAGCAAAGAAAGTTGTCTTCTTCGCCGACTCATTATCAGCACTGCAAGCTCTTCTAAGTTTTAAGGATTCTACTCTGCCTTTACTCGAGTCAGCAAGAGCTCTTTGCTCGGAAAATCGTGTCAATCGCCAGTGGATACCAGCCCATTGTAGGATAGCATGAAATGAAAGAGCTGACAAGTTAGCTAAAGAAGGGTCCAACCAAGAACAGATGGATCGAGCAATCAGTTTTGATGAGCTGAAACAGAACATCAAATTGAGAAAATGCAATGAAAGGCCTCCGAAAGATCCACTCTGCAGGCTACCACGAAGGAATCAGACGGCTCTCTTTAGACCGAGGTCAGGCCACAACAAAGTTAACTACCATCTGCACAAGCTAAACATTGTGGACACACCTTTTTGCACCTGTCATAAAGCAGAGGAAACAACAGAACATTTTCTGCAGCATTGTGTGATCTCATGCAAATCATCTGGCCAACCCAAACAGGCCTCGAAGATAAGCTACAAGGAGGGTTGGAGCAAGTAGAAAAAACAGCTTCCTTTGCTCTTCGGTCTGGGAAAACAATTTGATTGAATATGTCATGTGCTGGTGAACGCAAAGAAGAAGAAGAAGAATTAACTTGGCCACCACCCGTTCCTTGGCCCTAGATAGCCCATGTAGATGTTTGTGGCTGGGCTTGTCAGCGTCCATAGCGTGAATAATGTGGGTCAAAATGCGATACCATTATATCAAACATGTTGGAATATCGAAATAAGTGCATGCAAGTGACACTCCACCATGCAAAGCTGTGGTGGAACATAAACGTTAATAATCAGCGAGAAGGATACATTAACAAGAATATAAAAGTTAAACATTTGCTACACATAGAATGAGCCAAGTAAGTTTCTAAATGCCAAAGCCGATTCCTGCGAATCACCGTTCTGGGATTCCGCTAGGGCAATTGAAGCATTCATTGCTAGCTAAGTCCCGCCTATTTCCAGCTAAGTGCCAGCCACTAAGTGCAGGCATTCAAATCGATTTTTACACGTTGAAACTTGACTTCCTAGAATCTCATGGTAACTATACAGGTACTTTGTTGAATATTTTGAAACTAATTTGTTTGGTCGCTATTGCTGCATATGGCAGCAGTTTATTAAATTGTAAATCCATCAAAGTCATTATACAATTCAGACCCTTTCATGCCAGACCATTGTCACTTTCGCGAGAGACCTGTAATTTTTATTGTGACGTCAGCTACCATGTGGCGTATTTTACTATGCTGTCAAGTACTTGAGTGACAGATCAGATCCATCTATTGAATGGACCTTTCCAGGTTAGCCATCCATGATATGACGTCATAATCAACTACGTGACGTGTAGGATGCCGTCGTAATCAATTTTTTACACTATGAATGACTCGATTTAGTCCTCCTTAAACGCGTAATAGTCCGACACGTTGTACGAATTGTATGTCTTTAGCACGTTATAAACATTCTTTTGAATATTTTGAAATTAATTTGACTAGGCTCTGTTGCTAGTTGAACCGAACGATGGATGTTTAACTATAGTTAGTTGGTACCTGACTCCCTATTGAATTATCCTTGCAGAATATTAATCTCAGTTAACCCATCCTTAGTAACAATATCGTTTTGAATACTGAAACAATCAATAAACGATCGATCAGCCGACTAAGCAAACCACTGACCGACTGACAGATTACTGACCAACTGGCCAACTGACCCACCGATCGACTAACCAACTTACCGACAGATAGACTGACCGACCGACCGACCGACCGACAGACAGACAGACAGACAGACAGACAGACAGACAGACAGACAGACAGACAGACATACAGACAGACAGACAGACAGACAGACAGACAGACAGACAGACAGACAGACAGACAGACAGACAGACGCCGTCACTCAGGCACGTTTTGTTGTTTAGATTAGTCTGTAATCTGCAGTCACATTCTTCTGCCGTGGCTAAGTTTCACGTATTCGCTGCGCAAAGGCCACATGGTGAGGGTACTGTTTGGGAAATGCCACCTGTCATTCGATACGTTTACTAATTCATAGGCGTCGCTATCAATATCTGCGTTGCTTTGTCTGATTTTTCACAATTTCTTTGCATACACTGTGTCCTCTTTTGTCTTCGAGATTGTCTCCGACGAGAATCAATAATATGAAGCAATGCCTGCAATTACGACTTTTCAGATCTGTATGCTTTCAAGGATTTCTCGACGATGACTACTTAGTAGTCGGCTATGGCTTAGAGTACCATTAACTCTTTCATGCCTCTACAGCTCTCGACATTAATCTTGGAGAATGGTCTGTTGCTGGCCAAGAGAAGAGGATTTTTACTAATCGAGCCAGTCATTCAAGTGGTAAATTTTCAAGAAAAACACGCCACTCTTGGCCTGTAAATGGATATTTTCTAAGCACATATTGTGGTTTTCGTGACAAAATGTAGTCATTAAAGGGTTAAAATATTATTTCCTTGATATGTTCTTACTAAAATGCTTTGTTGAACACGGCGGTGACTGACTTGCATCAGTCGCTAGTAATGGCAGTTGATGTCATTTCGGAATGTTTCGCAAACCTCTGATAGTAATGGTTAAAAAATATGTATTCCTTTGGATGCTATTATAATGTTGGTGACAATGTGTAGTATGGCCCGGTAAAGATCCCTTTAATGGCATGTTTCACCTTGTAATGGATAAATTTCATCAAGAAAATATAAATAGTTGCTTGTTGAATGCCCATTTACAGGCCAAGAGAAAACTATTTTTGAAAATGTACGACTGGAATGACAGGGTTTGAAACGTTTGATGATATTGTTATAACTTTTGATGATATTGTTATGGCTTTTGATGATATTGTTATGGCATTTGATGATATTGTTATGGCTTTTGATGATATTGTTATGGCTTTTGATGATATTGTTATGGCTTTTGATGATATTGTTATGACTTTTGATGATATTGTTATGACTTTTGATAATATTGTTATGACTTTTGATAATGTTGTTATGACGTTTAAGGATCTTGTTATAACTTTTGATAATGTTGTTATGACTTTTGATAATATTGTTATGACATTTGATAATGTTGTTATGACTTTTGATAATATTGTTATGACTTTTGATAATATTGTTATGACTTTTGATAAAATTGTTGTAACTTTTGATAATATTGTTATGACTTTTGATAATATTGTTATGAATTTTAATAATATTGTTATGACTTCTGATGATATTGTTATAGCTTCTGATAATATTGTTATGACGTTTTAATCAATAGTTCCTATCGCTGTAGCAGGTTTTACTAACGCCTTGCCCGCGTATGTGCGTACGCGGGCAAAGCAAGCATGCTCTGGCACACCCGCGTTATTATGATTTAGACTTATTGTTATAATATTGACTCATTTCCGTGAAATAGTATATTTTTCTAAGTTAAGGATGTTTGTTACAATTGATGAGCCTGCCTAGTAACAGTGTTTACGTAAGCGGAACTGAGATCGCAAGCATGATTCCATTTATTGATTCATATAATCATTAACAAACAAAACAGTTATAGCTTTCTGTAAGCACAATGTTCCCGTGCTATAAACAAGATCGACCCAGAATACAATCCTCCGAATAATTCCTCTGAGATCGTCATAGCACTAAATTGGAAATCAATGGATTTGCCGCTAGCATGCGCTATCAGTGAATCACAAGAGATGCGTATGTGTCACAGTCTCGCAGACGACAATCATGATAATCACGGTAATCAATACGAGATTCAGATGACCGAATTCTTATCGATACTTCTACATACCCGTATCTACAGGGTTGCTTTACTAAATGTTAAGCCTGTGACGCTCATCATTGATGTTCCCATTTCGCTTTGTGTACACGGACGTCACATCGCACACTTGTGCGTACGTGCGTCTGCATATGATTACACGTACACAAGTGTACACATACCTTAGTGAATGTGTTATTGTAATGGTCCGTACTTAATAGATTAATATTTTTAATTTTATTTGTGTAAATCTTAAGATTAGTGACGTTGTTATTTCTTGTTAATCCGGTCGGTAGTAGACTATGTGCGTTAGTGCGTGCGTGCGTGATTGCTTGCGAGCGTGCGTGTGTGCGTGCGTGTATTCTCAGCACCTGTGTCAATAGTTTATTTACGCTCATTTTCTGCAGTGCCATTGACACGTGTGCATAAAGCAAACAACAAAACTGGCGAACCAAAACTAATGCAAAAATTAGAAGAGAATGGAAAGACAGTAAGTCAAGATGTGTATGCTAATTCATGAATCCATTTCCTCATTCAATCATATGACGTCATAATCAACTACGCGACGTGTGTGCTGATGTCATAATCATGACGTCACGAATGATTCGATTAAGCCCGTTTTTAACGCTTAATAGTCCGAAACGTTGTACGAATTATATGTTTCTGTTATTTAAGAAAAATGCTGTTGAATATTTTGAAACTAATTTTGACTGAGCGCTGATGTTGCCATAGGCAGCAACATCACCAAGTCAAATTAGTTTCAAAATATTCAACGGCTTACCCCTATAGTTTTTTGGAAATTGATAAGCAGGGAGTTCAGAGATCGATCGATCACAACACGAGCCAGGTGTGGGTGGAGCTTAGATAGAGATGGGCAGGGCACAGTTAAAACTTGATAGGTCCATTGATACAATGTTTCAAACACGATGTCCAGTGAATCGTCATTTAGCGTGCGTGCAAAACTTACTCTTACGTTATTATTAATATTTTCCAAGAGAGTCGACTTCGCATGCGAGTCATAAAACCACTATATATCAAAATGATTGAAGGTGGCGTAAAACTCTCCAGTTCTACTCGTGATGAATTCAAAATATGTGATCAGGACTAAACGCCGCCTAAAACCTCAACGTTGTGCTTAGGTCTCCATTTTGGAGATTCCCGATATTATACTCAAGCACGAGGAAGCCGATAAACGTTTGATTTAACACAGCTACAGCGTCCATCCATTTTTATCTAAGATCCGCCACTCTATTTGCGTTGAGTTTAACACTTGGTACCCGTGAATTTACAGACATTCAATTGCAAGGGCAAAGACGTATCGTGGGTCTAGTACCAGGGGGAGGGGCAACGACCTTGACGGGGTGGGGGCGGGGGGGGGGAGTTGGGTGTTCGAAAATTTTGAATGTCTGGATGCTCCCAGAGGCCACCTCCTGCATTTCCGGAGGTAAAACGTGATAATGGAGAAGGTTAGTATTTATATCCAGAAGTGCTGCAAACGTCATGTGAAGGTATCCAGCCATTCAATACCTTCAACTGTCTATGATTCAATGAAATCCATATTCGCTTGGAAGAGTGTACCTGACATTACTATACATAGGAAATATATCTTCCCCAAAGATAAGCCTGAATGAAGGACGAAAGCTGGAGCCTGAGGCACCTGAGTTTTACGTTGTTAAGATCTTTCAAACAAAATGTGTTTTAGAGTGTTGAGTATGCTTTATACAGAGTAAATAGTTACACTCAAGAAGACACTTTGCTTGCTAGGTCTCAAGTGCATAAAAATAGGAGAAATCATTGAATGAACACTACTGTATAGTGCAGAGACTATAGTTGAGAAACATTTTTGAACAAAGGCCCTCCTCATTGGCATTGCTATAGTAAGTTGCATAGATAACCTGTGGTCACGGTTGATATTCTACACGCATTCTTATTTCAGTAAAGTGCATAATTAGTAACCTATACTGCACAATGCTCTTGTTACATTCATTGTGACACTCAGTATATTTGTGCATCAACAAAATTGGGTTTAAATGCTTAAGGACCAAGCCAGTCACAAACGGATTCTGCAGCGGCCTTGAGAATTGTTCATTTGCAAGCTAATAGAAATGTATTTTAGACTTACCACTGGAATGACTGTCTCAGTAACCGACCCAGTCATTCCATTGGCACGCTGTCTAAAATAATCTTAATTCTTCGGGCTTGAAAATGGACACTTTTAATAACAAGAATGCTGTAAGCGCACAATGTCTCGCCTACTCAGGCATGGATCGAAAGACTAAGCAATTTTACAAAGTCCAAAAACTATGAAAAATACAGCAAAATGTTTTCCGAATTTCTTAAAAAATCAGGATTGGATGGGTTTCCCTAAACTATAGAGAACATGCCTGTAAGGTTTCAGCAAGATCTGATGGCCTATTGATGAGAAATGCATATTTTCTTTAAAACATGTTAAACAAAAGTACAATATGGCCACAGCCGCCGCTGACGCCACCGCCGCCGCTGACGCCACCGCCGCCGCTGACGCCACCGCCGGAAATAATGATCCTTATGTTTGGTTTAAACAGAATTTTATTTTGTTCAATGGGAGCACAGTAAGACATAAGTCTTATACACGTGTCTCCCATACATACAAATACAATACATTAATAAATACATCAAGATGGGGTATAATAAAACATAATGAAATAGTAACGTATGTATAACTAGTTAAATGATAATTTATATCAACCACTGATTACAATTGTCTAGGTAGTTCGCACGCTTACGTATGTGTACGTGAATGGCGTGCGTGTGCGCATAATGCGAGAGAGAGAGAGAGAGAGAGAGAGAGAGAGAGAGAGAGAGAGTGGGAGAGAGAGAGAGGGGGGGAGAGCGGGGAGAGAGAGAAGGAGAGAGCGAGGGGGGGGGAGAGCGAGAGGGGGGGGGGGGAGGGCGGGAAGTAGAGAGCGAGAGAGAGAGGGAGAGAGGTTGGGATGGAGTGCGTATGTGTGTGGGGTGGGGGAGAGTTAGGGAAAGAGAGACAAAAAGAGAGGAGAGGAGAATATGAGAAACAGGGTATAAACTAAGAATTTGACAAGAGTGAGAAAGGTAAGGCGAGGAGCTCTTAATGCTGCGTTCACCATGCTTGTATATGTTGGGCTGTTTGCATTTCGCTCTTATAGTTGCGAATTTAACAAATAGGAAGTTACTTAAAGCGGTTGGTACTGACTATGTATTGGCATACGGCGTTACATATTGTAATATTCTTTTCCAAGTCGACATTGCTAATGCCGTATAGAAGTTGATTAGCTGTCAGTGTGGCAAGAGAGATATTCTTTAGGACGAGCTGATTTTGGAGAGAGACTCTTTGGTCGTTAAAAAGAGGGCAGTGGAGGAGATAGTGATTTGTGGATTCATCAGTGTATCCACATGGGCAGCTAGCTGAGTCTGACAGAAAATTTTCAAATAGATGCCGATTTAAATTACTACAGCCATTGCGAAGCCTACATAGGATTACATTAGCTTACCTTTGGCCGACATAATACCATGGAGGAGGCGGTCGTATAGGCGACATGGCTTTAAGTTTGCTCTTGAATTCCGTGAGAGTAACGGAACACGTGATCGGCGCTGGGAGAGTATTCCATGTGCGGACTGTTGCTGGAAAAAAGGATCCTCGGCAGAGCTCAATTCGGCAACGAAATGGAGTAAATAGGTTTGCGTGACGAATGTTGTAGGGGTTTCGTGCCTCTGATAATGCGGGAAGGTGATTATTCAGAATTTCACACGTCATCCCGTTGATAATTTTATATAGCATAACTAGTCTGTGAGATTCCCGTCTATGTGAAAGCGTTTCTATTCCTGTTTCGGTGTACAAGTCTTCCGTATGAGCACTACGTGTCATTCCACATACTGTTCTGAGAGCGTCTTTTTGGATGTCCTCCAGTCGTGTTACAAGATACTGTGGTATCTTATCCCAGACAACGTCTGCGTATTCTTGAGATGGCCTAATAAAGCTTTTGTACATAATTTCAAGACATTTCCGGTCTAGGATATATTTTAGGCCCTTGAGTAAAGAAAGTTTTTGTTGAGCATTTGTTATTAAGTTTTCCACGTGAGTAGGCCAAGTGCCTTTGTTATTGAAGGTAATGCCAAGATATTTATGGTTGTTTGACGGGAGTATTTCAGAATTTTTTAATTTAACTGGAAAGATAGTGGGCTCATTACGCAGAGAAAGAAACAGACTAGTAGTTTTGGAGGCATTAAATTCGCCAAGCCATGTGTTAGCCCATTGCGTCATGATCAGGATATCATGGTCTATTGTTGCAGAGTGTGCAGTTTTCAGACATTACATATAGGCAGGTATTATCAGCAAACAGTCTAATATTGTTTAAAATATCGCTGGGCATGTCATTAATAAAGACTAAAAATAGCAAGGGACCAAGGACTGAACCTTGTGGCACTCCAGCGTGCAAGTGAAGTAAAGTAGATTCATTGCCGTTTATAACTACTCGCTGATAACGGTTTTCAAGATAGCTTTCAAACCATGCCAGTAAATTTCCACAGATACCGAAATTTCTCAATTTTTGTAGAAGACCACGATGCCACACTCGATCGAATGCTTTAGAAATATCAAAGAACAAGAACAGTATTTCCTTTTGATCATCGAGAGCCTGAGCGATATCAGTGTAAGATGTCTAACAGTTGGTTTACTGTAGAATTTGACGGAGGAAATCCGGATTGGTATGGAGTTATATCGTGTCTAATGTAGTTGTAAATATGTTTAAAACAGTTCTCTCCATAACTTTGCTTAGGCAGCTCAAGAGAGATATTGGTCGATAATTTGAACATTGGTTCTTTTCACCTTTTTTAAAAATAGGAGTTACATTAGCAATTTTCCATGGGGTCGGAAAATGTGCGCTAATAATGGAATGATTAAAGAACTGCGCTAGTATTGGGACCAAGACCGCCTTACTCTCATATAACAGTTTCGGACTTAATCTGTCTGGGCCAACGGCTTTAGAAGTATCCAGATTAGACAGTACATCTGAGACACCGAAATTTGTTATTGTGATTGAGTTTAAAGTATTCTCCGTATACAGAGATAGAGGAGGTAGGTGGGCATTAGTGTCGTCAATTGTGGCGATATTAGAAAAGTAAAGGTTACGTAGATCTGCCTTTTCAGAAGAATCGTAAGTAAATGAGCCATCTTCACGTTTTAAAGGGGGCAGTTCATTAAAATTGGAGTTAGTGTCAGCTAAGAAGGACGTACATATTTTCCACCACTGTCTGGAGCCTGTGCGTCCGTTTTTAATTTTTTCAGCTAATTTATCTTTAAAGTTTTGTTTAGCTGTCCGAACTAGTGTGTTGACCAGGTTTCTCTGGTTCTTAAAGTTGGCCACATCTTGCTCTTGCTTAGTTTTCCTTGACTTCCTAAATAACTTTTCTCTAATTCGCATCTCATGTTTTATTTTATTGGACATCCATGCTTTGTCATTGGGATTTATAGTAATAGTTTTATCGGGAATACTAGCATTAGCAGCATCAATAATATTTGTGGTGATTGTCTGGCACCAGATGTCAACACCATTAACATCGGAAATGTTATTCCAGGGTGCTTTGGATAGCTGATCCCTGAATAAGTTCCAATCAGCGTTTGCATAGTCCCATATACGGCGTTTGTAGGATTTACGCTTAGGTATGGAAGATGTTACAACCAGATATACAGGAGTGTGATCACTGCAAAAGGGTGCAAGTATTCCACTGTGTTTTACTACTCTAGCACTGTTGATAATAATTGGATCGAGTAATGTGTTTGCAACAGACCGAGTCGGTTCTGTTATTAACTGACGGAAGC
The DNA here is from genome assembly GCA_034401795.1 of Chaetoderma sp. LZ-2023a. Lineage (NCBI taxonomy): Eukaryota > Metazoa > Mollusca > Caudofoveata > Chaetodermatida > Chaetodermatidae > Chaetoderma > Chaetoderma sp. LZ-2023a. The sequence goes on along the minus strand of CM067369.1, from coordinate 154,955,961 downwards.
CTAGTGTAAAAATAATATCTTGTAAATGTTGCTTGGATGTATTGAGCAGATCATCATTAAGATCCCCAAGTAGGACAAGAGTTTTATTTGGATTTAAGTCACGAACATTTTCTATATTATCAGAAAGAGTTTGCCATTTATCGACATTCGACATCCTTATGTTTCGCCTCAGCTTCGATGGCGAGACAAAAATCAATAAATAAATGTTTTGACAAATAGTGACTATTAAAGGGTTAAATCATGAATCCTCTCCAGTCTGATTTCATTGAATAGATCATAACTGTGCTTGGTATCATGCCACTCTCTGCGCGGATCAGCAGCATTCACAGACCACTTAGTCAATCTTGTGCCATACTTGCTCTTGACCACAGTTTGAGGCGACGGACTCCAGAAAATGAGTCACTGACAACTGGTGTTTCAAGAAATATGGTCACAATTCTGTTGATAGTAGGGAAATAATCTGCGGTACATGAACCTAAAGAATCACAAGCAGTCTGTGGCCTGCCCTCAACGGAAACTTCTCTATACATGGCTACCAACCAATCTATCGCTTGTCACATAAAGGCCAAAATGTAATCTGTGGACTGTTAAAAACACTGTACTCCCAGGTTAGCCTGTGCCTGTATTTTTTAAAACTACACTTTGCAAACCTCGGGGTGCCGGGGTGGGGGTGGGGGGGGGGGGGGCGTGCGTGCGTGTGTGTGTGTGTGTGACAACTCCCCCGCCCCCTCCCCACCTGCCCATATGCAGGCTACGGTCCTGAAGGTAACTAGCTATACATGTTTATTAATTGTCGAACATTCTGAAACTAAGTTGTCAAGGACGCGTTCATGCCTAGCCACAACATCTCCCAGTAAAATTAATTTCAAGGTATTAAAATATTATGTATTGAATTGTAAATTCACCAAAATCAGACAATTCACCTTTCCAGAGAGCATCCGTCTATAATCTGACATTATATGACGTCATAATCAGCTAGGCGACATGTAAAATGACGTCATAATCATTACGTCATAAATGATTCAATTTGGCCCGTCATTAACTCTTAATAGTCCGACACGTTGTACGAATTGTATGTCTCTAATATTTAATTAACATGCTGTTGAATATTTTGAAACTAATTTGACAGGACGCTCTTGCTGCCATAGGCAGCAACAGCGATCAGTCAAATTAGTTCCAAAATATTCAATAGCTTACCGGTATAGTTTTCTGGAAATTGATATTCAGCGAGATCAACGATAGATCGATCCCAACACGAGCGAGGTGTGGGTGGAACTTAGCTAGAGATGGGCGGGGCATAGCTAAAATGGAAAGGTCCTTTCAGCCACCTGCTGTCTGATATTTACTACTTGCGTGACGGACAGGTCTACGTTCTTCAATTGATGAATCCACTTTTAGCTATGTCCTGCCCGTCTATAGCTAAGCTCCGCCCCTGCTTTGAACTTGTTGGTATCGATTTATATACTTTGAATCCTGGATTTCCAGAATCCTAATTTCATGGTAACTTTACAGCTAACCTGTTGAATATTTGTAACATTTTGAAACTAATTTGACCGGGGGCTGTTGCCGCCTATGGCAAAGAATACAATTCGTACACCTTGAAGGACTATTGAGCGCTTATGACGGACTTAATCACGTCAACACCACACAGTCAAATTAGTTTCAAAATATTTAACAGCTTATCTGTATAGCTTTCTAGAAATTGATAGTATTCAAGTATTCAAGAGCATGTTTATTAAATATAAAAGACACAATTTGTACACCAACGCTTAGTCATCAATTAAGCTTTCCCGACGAACTTAGCCACGTCCTTAATGGCAAAATTGATTATGACGTCATCATACACGTCACGTAGTTGATTATGACATCATATGATTGATGTATAAACTGGAATTCCCCATTGCAACCCTTGTGCCAAACACTATTAGTTACACCAGTATATTATTTAATTGCACGTGCGGTAACTAACAGCCTGTAACCCACCCACCACCCACCACCCACCCCCAGTTAAAAGAACTTACATCCCTATTCAAGATAGTCAACATATTCAAGATGTTTAAATATGCTCTTGCCCTCATCAATAATATGTGTAGCTCGCATACCAAATTCAGTTGAATTCCGTGGAGCGGTTTTAAAGGAGTTGCGCTACAATCAATTACTGCAAATTGACACTCTCTCCACCACTGGGCGGGGTGGGGGTATGGGTGGGAGGGGTGCCGAACCAAATGTAAACGTCCGGGAGCACCCCACAATCAAATGAATAACTCACATACCAAATTTGAATGAATACATTCCAATGGGTTCAGTTGAGTTGCTTTACAATCAATCTGAACCTATGACTCCTCCCCACTCCCACGAGGGCGAAGCCAACTATAAATGTCCTCTTGTGCTCCGCAATCATATGGGTAACTCACACATCATATTTGGTTAAATTCTGGTCGCCGTTTACGGAGGATTTGAGTCACAAACAATTCCTGCACAATCCTTCACACCCACCTGCCTGGCCACCTGTCAGCTAGCCAGCTAGCCCGTCCACCAGCTGGTTCACCAACTTGCCCGTCCGCATGCACACCAGCGTGCCCGCTGCTGCCACCACCGTTGTCGTCATAGTAGTAGTAGTAGTAGTAGTAGTAGTAGTAGTAGTAGTAGTAGTAGTGTAGTAGTAGTAGTAGTAGTAGTAGTAGTAGTAGTAGTAGTAGTAGTAGTAGTAGTAGTAGTAGTAGTAGTAGTAGTAGTAGTAGTAGTAGTAGTAGTAGTAGTAGTAGTAGTAGTAGTAGTAGGGTGTAGTTCGGATCGACCAGTCAGGTGCCGGCTGTACCAGCTAAGCTGGGTACGCGCCACCCATCCTGGATTCGTTCTGTGAACACGCCCCCCCCCCACCCCTAGGTAGAGCTATAAGCGTATATGGGCCGATGGGAGAGATCGCATCGCATCGTAAAAACGACTAAGTTCGTTAAAGCGCGTAGCGCGCATGCGCGCGCTTGATACTATTTTGACAGATCGCGTATTTCATGACCAAGATAGGATGGCGCTTTTAGTGTACCGAGTGGGTACATTGTAATCCTTTCTCATTACTTGTTCCCGCGAAAGCTGGCATTAATCAAGACCAGATTTCGTCGGGCTTTCTGAATTTGTAATCCATTTCGAAATCGGTTAAGAAATGGCTGAGTTATCCACGGAAAACCCCTTTTGATTATCTTCAAAATATTGCCGTGACGTCGTAACCACGTGTACACAGAACTTCTAGAATGTTCTAGAACATTCGACTGCGTTATTATTAGCTACGCGCTGATTGGCCATTACTCGACCGATGATTGGTTGGAGCCTGCGCCTATGACGTCATGAGTAGTATAAAAGGAGACGAAATCCAGAACTCGAGCGCATCCTCGGCCACGTGCCGAATAGGTTGAATCTGTATTCGGCTACTACCAGCAAGCCAGGCATTAAGCAGATGACATCGGTCACTAAGGTTTCTCTCCCGTAGCCACTGCAGCAATCCAACCCACCGCACTAAAGCAATTTTGTATCTCCCGATTGTGCGGGAGCATTTTTGGAACTTTTGAATACTGTTCACGAATACAACAGGAACTAACTCGGAACACAAACTTGCGGTGAGGCCTTTCCCGGCCTGAAAATGTGATTCTAGAGATGTAGAGGCAGTGATGTTTTTTGGTGGATGACTCGCCGGATCCACCGGCCATGCCAAAAAGTGGTTATTCAACCGTTCCCGCACTGATATCGTACAGGTTTATTTAAACTTTTTGACCGCAGCAAGTAAACTTTGCCCGATACGTCTTAAGAGCTAACTGACGTACCCCGCAACATTAAGCTTAGTTCTGTATCTTCTTCTGTATTCAACAACCCCGCTTATGATCGGGTTGTTGGTAACTTCCATCCATACCATCGGTGTACGGGAACTTTCGTCTTAGCAGTAATGTTATTGTATCTCTTACTGATTACTCGTTAGACATTCTATATTGTGATTACAGTCCTGAGTTCGATCCGCTCCCATCCTGGACTGCTTGCGGAAATCCTGTTTGCGGGAACCGGCATGCAGGAACTTTCCAGCTTCCAGAGAATGCATCAACTCACGTCAAACCAAGGATGACGTATCAATTTCAGTAACACGATAGCCCGTGCTTAAGAATGGCTACCGATTATTCAAGTAACTATACTTAACATTTTAATTATTCTGTTAATTACATCTTTAATAATTATACCCTATCTGTATATATGGTCCCGCTGACTAAAAGGCAGCGTAACGGTCTTAGGACCGCTATTTATAATTTCTGTATCTGTTTATAGTTATTCTTATTTCCTCAACCTGTACTTTATATATTATTCTGATCATTTTACATTGTATTGTTTATTCTGGTAAGTTTTATATAAGGCAAGTAGCCATTAGTTTATATGTTTTGTTTAGTTATAGAAAAATATAGGACTGCAGTGCACGTAGTAAACACTATACAGCAACATTTGTATACGCAGCACGTTCTCCCGCCACCAACAATTTTTCACTGAGGTCGCTGTCCGTGCTAAAACTCTGTTTGGCCCAGCATGCTACCGACTAAAAACCTTTCTATTCAGCTCGATAGGATAGGTTTAATATGATTAGAGACAATCTCTTCAGCAGAAGATGCATAGTGTACGCCTCTTTTCCGGTAGTTGCGATAATTTGGCCCCGCACTCCGGCAAGGTTGTGTAAGATTAGCCAACATACCTATTGGGCCTCATATTTCTAAGTTATTGTCTCTCTTCATGTTCCACTAAGCCTTATGGCTTCTTAATTGTTTGGATGTCCCTATCCGCACCATGGACTGATTATTGGGGTTTCCGCGCAGTGATGGCCACAGTGTGGTGTCACACTTTTCCCGCATATCTTCGGATACTTGGTAGTTAGGTACCCTTGCCAAGGTAGGAAGCACTGCTAAAAGATATCTTAATTATTATTTTCTTTTATCTGCTGAACAATCCTCCCGCACCGCAGTGCATGACTGGGCAACTTGCGTTTAAACCTAGCGTCAGGTTAAAAAGATAGCTCCGTAGGACCTGGTGACAGGTGAGATACGCATCCCCACCGAATTCCATAAGAATGTCTAGGCATGATATTAAGATCTGCCATGGCCGCACGGGAAGGACATTCACGGTGGGTATTCGTCTCTCTTACCCCCCCCCCCCCCAGAACGATCGATCAGTTGCCTAAACTTGCTTCTGTAAAGAGTAACCAATGTCCTGTGACGTTTTATGTGGTTACAGAGCAAGATGTCCGCATTCCTACCCAGTTCGGAGATCTTGCGAAGTAACATGCATGCACGCTGTCTTCAGTATTAATGTCTTGGGGCATCCGTTCGCAATGACAACCGTATCTAAAGGCTAGATAGACACCAGCCATTTGCGGCCTAAAATAGTTCTTGTCTCTAAAAACTAAATATGAGGTTAGGCATAGAAGAAGGCCCGCATAAATAAAAGCAGCAACTACTAATTCAGCATATTGAGAACTACATAAGACGGTGATGTGGGAATCCTTCGGGAATCGCTCGCCCCATCTTTACGTAAAACAGCATGCAACCGTATCATCATAATTTCACTAGGTATGATCTTTTCTTTACAGCAATTTGGTTGAATATTAGGGTAAGCCTTTTCGGCCAATACTCTTCTCCCGCTTTAAGTGATGGTGACATTTTCCTGTGACAGAGGCCCGCGTGAGGCACTTGCCTCTCACAAGGATTCGGTGACGACGGCCCACGTGAGGATAATACTCCTCACCCAAACCAGCACTATGTGGCACATAATTTTTCGACACTATAAAATATGATTTTCTTTCCTTTCAGCTTAGATGTATAATAGCTTATATTAAGTTCATTAGTTATCTCGTGTGTGGGAGCCTCCCTTACGGGGATACCTCTGCTGACCTACGAGTCTGTGTAGTACCTCCGAGAGCCCCACGTTTAAAAGTTCCTCAGGCTATCTCTATGTCGTGTATTTTCATATGCCCATTATATTTATCTAGCATACTTGACGGTCTGTTTAGGTAAAACTATTGTATAGACTTATGTTAATTAGGTCATCAAATTAAATCTTGTAAGTCCATAGATCACGAAATAGCTATGGACAGGCATACTAGTGACACAAACTCTTGGGATGAGACTGTAGTGTTTAATGTTTGCGACGATGGTCGCATGGCACCACCAGAACGATTAAGTTCCACCGGCCTTAGGAGCCAGTCTTTGTTACCCGTAGGGCAGTATCGCACAGGATCCGTAATCCTGAGACCAGAAGCTAACCAGTGTCATCATTCGTCGTGCACTTGCGGCGTGGAGAGTCGACACCAGACACCGGAATGGCCCGGCACTAACCCGCAAGCTACAAGTGGCTCCCGATGTGGGGCTCAAAGAATTATTATTAACGTGCAGCGAACTCATGCCCACACCGTATAGTGAGCTTGGTTCTATACCGTCTCCATTCAGCGACGACTGTCTCGATCAAGTGGTAGCGTCATACGATGGATACCCAGCTCACATGCTCACAGACTATGCCAGAAATTCGCAAGCGGAATCAACAACTCTGCAATATAAACTGTTTTCGCCTTTCAGTGAGGGCACCTTTTGGGATGCCTCATGGGCGGGAACAGAGTTTAGAACTATATCAGACGTCCGCGACTGGCCAACTCCATCAGGACCGAATCGTGGACGATCACAACAAAGACCCGATTACGGGCACACCCACAATCCTTCAGACTACTATCGTTCACCCATGTCATCTACGGAAACTATATGGCAGGGTCACAATCCATATCATAGACAACCTCCCGCGCCGCCCCCATCAAATACATCACTATATTCGAGGGGGACACCACGGCATAATCGGGAGGAATCGGCACCACCCTTTCACTGGTACGTCAGTCATGCTACACCCTATGACCGCCAGCCGACTGCACCACCGCCATATGAGGAATATCAGACCTCGCCTCGGGAAGAACGTCCGCGTAATCTTCATAATATTCCGCCTCCCATCCATAGACCCATGCCGGTTTATGGCTCTACAATGGGGTGGGCTCCACTAGATTGGAGAATGCGCATTCTCGCTCCTTGTCATCGGCATCGACGGGAAACACCAACACCTCCACCACCACCAGATACCACCACCGCCTGGCTTTCAACCACTTCATTCTTCCTGTGGTCTTGGCCGGGTCATTCTCCCTCCCGAATTTAGTGGGGAGAGCGACTGGACAAATTATAAAATACAGTTCGAGATTATAAGTAGAACTAACCACTGGAACAATCAGCAGATGGGTGAATATCTCACCGCAAATCTTTCCGGAAAAGCCCTTCAAGTTCTTGCGGATCTCAGGACTGATTATACACCTATTTACACCCAATTGGAATGGGCACTAACTGAACGATTGGGCGACACAGCTCTTGGAGAAACAAGCCGCTTACAACTTAAACATCTTCGACGACGCGTGGGGAGAAACTCTACCCAAGCTAGCTAGTCGAATCAGGAGACTAGTCACCCGGGCATATGCAAGCACAAATTTAGGAGGCGTAACGCATCTCCATCTGAACACTTTCATCAATGCGTTAAGCGGTGAACCCGCTCTGAAAGAAAACCATTTCTTGCCAACCACCTGAGTTTGGCCCAATTAACGGCCACCGCAGTCCGCATAGAAAACTTTCTGGAACGGGAGAAGAACAACCAACGCCAACTTCACCCTATCAATGAGGTAAAGGGTGCATCTATCGCCACATCCACCACGCCCCCCCCCCCCCCCTAGATCATCAACACCTACCGCACCATCACCACCGCGAACAATTTCACAGAATTCCAATCAGAACCAAGCACCTGGAGGAAGGGGCGTAGCCACAGAGGAGGCTACAACGGATCCCCCAGCTACGCGAACCAGTGCAACATTAACAATAATAGCAACATGAAGGAACGTATGGACGAGATCAATAAACAGATCTCAGCATTGACAAATTTAGTAACCACACTCAGCACGAACCTCGCCACCACTCACTATAGAACAACGAACACCACCAACACTGCACCGCCACCAAACACCTGTTTCGGATGTGGTCAGCCAGGCCAATGGAGGGAATGGTGTCCTAACCGACCTCCATCTATAACACCTGCCCCTGACCACAACACACCACAACCGGAGAAGCCGTTAAACTCTTAAGGGAACCGATAGCAGAGTCACCTTGGTGCCCGTATCTGCTTCCTGGCTCAACTGCGGCCCCCGTACAACAACGTTCGATGGCCAACTATTACCAACCAAATTCAGCTTTTACACATACACCAAAATGCACGGCTTCACATATGTCGATGCCTACGATGTCTCCCACATCCACAGCATCGCCATCCCCCTCTATCTCCGCACATAGCAAGACTTCTTTCCTTTGTAAAACGGCAGTGGTAGGTTGTAGCACCTCCGCTGAAACAACGTTTTTACAAGCACCACGTCCAGCCACCAAAACACTGAATTCTTGGTGTCCCTTGGTGGTATGCAAAACCCCCATTCCCACACAACACCATCTCCCACATCCACAGACAGCAGCAACCCGGGAGAAACGGTTTACTCCACCTCGTGGATTCATAAACGCCGACGTAGACGGGGAGACACACGTCCCTGGCGGCATCACTGTTTCTTCTGTGCTTCGCCATTGGATAATGAAGCATCGCAAGAAATGGCTCGCGCAGGTAGAGCTTATCCGTCATCCTGTATGCACCGCTGTCTACACCAACACTGCAGACTCAGAAACAGCAACATCTCCATCATCAATGCTACCCCCAGCTCCATCTTCGCCACAGCCCTCATAGCAGCGATGACGGCGGACTGGCCCTCACTCACTCAGCCATCCACCACATTCAAAGAAGCCATTCAGAAACAGACCGATTATATACAGAATGATTCTGCTCTGACACCTTTGTCGTGGGCGGCATCATTGGAAACTCTTCCACAGGCACACCGCAGAGTGATATACAGGTGTACCTGTCTGTTTAGCAGTGTTTCCACCAGTGCCACCGTTGACACTGGTGCTTCAATCACAGTATTCAACAAGCGCTTATATGAGAGCATCCCGCCTCATAAAAAAGCCTCCCCTTAAACCTACAAACATTTACCTGCAGACGGCTATGGGAGCTGATGTACCCATGGCCGGTGTAGTTTTCATACAGCGAATTGTCATCACCTCTATTCGTAACGATGCCCTCCTTGGCTCTGATTTTCTCAGTGGCAGGGAAGCCATCATACATTGAAAACAACCGGAACTCAACATACACGGCCGACGAATACCTCTTGGACCGGCATCGTCATTAGGTGATATGTGTGTGGTGATATTATCAAGTACTGCCACAGTTGAGCCGGGACAAGAGCAAATCTTGTGGGCCACTGCACCACAGTTAGTAAGCATCACACACATCGCCATGCTGGAACCCGACCCTGATTATATGATCGCCTCGCAATAGGCAAGTCCCCGCATGATCGTGGGCACTACTAATAAGGAACATATATCTTTTAGAGTGTTCAATGGCACAGCAGACCCCATAACTCTTGAACCAGGAGTACGCTGCGGTCATTTAGTGGACATTATCTCATTGGAATCGCCTACACTTACCAACACATAACAGCATATGACTGATGATTTACCCAAACATTTACATGATTTATATCTACGTGCCACATTTGGATTACCGCAATCACAGAAACGCGAAATTCGGAAACTACTGTACAAATATCACGATAGTTTTTCCTCCTGAGACGGAGAAACTCATCTTGTGCGACACTCCATCGACACAGGCAATAATCGCCCTGTATGTCAACCGGTACGACATATTCCCATTCATAAAGAAGTGGAAGTGCATCAACAAGTTAACGATATGTTGCAGACCAGTATTATCGAACTCTCAGCATCTCCATGGGCTAGTCCAATAGTACTAGCCGGCAAAAAGGACGGAACCTTGCGGTTTTGCATTGACCACCGCTGCCTTAATGATCTTAGCGTCAAGGATGCTTATCCATTACCTCGAATAGATCAGGCCTTGGATTCTTTGTCCGGAGCCAAGTGGATTTGTACCCTTCACTTAGCTAGCGGTTACTGGCAAGTGGCCATGGATGAAGCTGACATGGAAAAGACCGCATTCGTTTTTAGGGATGGTCTTTTCCAGTTCCGCTAGATTCCCTACGGCTTGTGCAATGCTCCAGGAACTTTCGAATGCCTCATTGGGCGGGTATTAACCACCCCGCAATGGGAAATCTGTCTCTGTTACATCGATGACGTAATCGTCTTCGGACCAACGTTTGAGCAAACATTAATAAATTTGGACACCGTGCTTTCCCGTTACCAGAGAGGGTTAGGCTCCTCGAAGGGTGACGGGAACAAGCGGCAGTGGGCTCGCAAGAGTCCAGAGGCATGTAAAATCAAAGCTATAGGGCTGAGGATATACTGAAGGCCTCCGTGTCTAATGAAGGATGAATTAACATCCTACTGTGGTACCGTCTAGTCGGCATATTGTTCGGGCTACTGAGATTTTTGGTTCATCCGATCTCAGCAAGTGGACGTGCATGGTACGTGGATGGCAGTCCACACCCAGGGCACAGTCTCTGCAATTACGTTGGGTTGTATGAGGTACCCTGCAGGCAATTCCGGGGGAAACAGTCAAAGTTCGTATTTTGTTGGCAGATAGGTACGGATCAGACTGTCGGTTGCCCCTGAGCGTGAGCTCAGATGATGGTCGCTATCGACTGGGTCACCGGCCGGTCATCTTGATCATGTCAGTTCATCTGTGTGATCAGATGGCTCAATGTACAGTCAGGCCATGGTAAGCGTTCGTATTGCGAGCCATGCCTCCAGTGATCAGAGGTCATGAAAAGTTACTCTTTGGGAAGCAGGAGGGCATATGCGTGAGAGGGGCATCACATGGAAGGATTATGGACTATGTCTCTCAATCATGTTTCTTGGGCATGGTTCTCGATCTCATGTTAGACTAGTGTCCCATGGGCTATGTCTTTAATCATGTTCTTATGAGCCGGAGTCTCATGTAGGACTAGCTGTCCTATGCCTTGATTTTACTTCTTATAGGGCATAGTCCTTAATCTCATATGCATATGCGGGAACGGCACCTAGCCTAGGCTGGGATCCTGTGTGAGGTGCTGGGCGACGTCCCGTGACGAAGACAGACCCCACCGGGAAAGGCCCAAGGTGGTATAGCTTAGGAAATTGGCCCCTAATGCTAATCAGCGTCTGCATGGCCAATTTGAAACTTAAACCCAAGAAATGTCATCTCTTTAGACAGAGCGTTGAGTTCCTGGGACACGTCATATCTGGTGATGGAGTGGCTACCCAGCCGTCAAAAACTAAGGCAGTAGCGGAGTGGCCCACGCCCTCTTCAGTCACAGAAACACAGAGTTTTCTTGGCTTGTGCCAGTACTGTCGCCGTTATATCCGTCGTTTCAGTGAGATTGCTTCACCCCGCTACAAGATCACCGAGAAAGATCGACCATTCGAGTGGACGAGTGAGTGTGAAGGTTCCTTCAGGGTGCTGAAGGAACTCTTGACGACCACCCGAATTCTTTCTCATCCTAATCCAAACCTCGAGTTCATCTTAGACACTGACGCTTACACTATTGGCACGGTTCTATCTCAGGTCACAGAAGACAGAACAGAGCAGGTATTGGGTTATGGTTACCGTACTCTGAATAAAACGGAGAGAAAATACGCAACAACCAAGTTAGAACTACTAGCTGTGGTACATTTTGTCAAGTACTACAAGCACTTCCTGTACGGGCGCCCCTTTACACTCCGTCCAGACCATGCCTCATTACGCTGGCTCAGGAACCTAAAAAACCCAGAAGGCTAGTCAGCGAGATGGCAGGAATCCCTGCAGGCCTATAGCTTCAATGTTGTTCACCATCCCGGCAAATTGCATGGTAATGCCGATGTCCTCAGTAGAGTTGGCGCGGAGGCTGAACACGAGGAGGTTGCCACCATGACACCATCAACACAGCCATCTCCGGAGTTCCCTTAATTGAGGTGCACAGAGTGGAATGCAGAGAAAATTGCACACGACCAAACAACAGACGTGCAGACACGAAACATATATGCGTGGATCCAGGAGGGGGTACGTCCTCCCAAGGAATCGGCAACACCACTATCCACCATGGCAAAATTTTATTACCAACGGTTCAAGGAATGTCACCTAATAAATAAAGTTCTTTACATTAATAACTATCTGGTACTCCCAGAAACTTATCGTAACCTTATGTTAAAACAACTACATGATAACATCGGGCATCTGGCCATGGAAAGGACAGTTACCCGTATCAAATCGAGATTCTACTAGATCGGAATTCGCGATAGTGTCAAGGCATGGGTTGCCAAATGTATCCCATGCCAAAGACATGCTGTTGGCCAGCACCACATCACACCCTGCCAAATTAAGATTGTTGGTGCACCGTGGGAGCGAGTGGCTATCGACGTGCTCGGACCCTTGAATACGACAGATGATGGAAATAAATACATCCTCGTATTGCAAGACTATTTCACGAAGTGGGTAGAAGCATTTGATTTGCCGGACCAAGAGGCATCCACCGTAGCAGAGGTCTTGACAAGCAATGTGTTCTGCCAGTTTGGTAGGCTTATGAGTTAAACTCCGATCAAGGAAGTAATTTTGAGAGCCGGCTCATATCAGAGCTCTGAAAATTGTTTCATATCGTCGAAACAAGGACAACTCCATACCATCCCCGCAGTGATGGGATGGTAGAGAGATTCAATAGAACTCTTGCGGAGATGCTTACAAAAGAAACACGCCTTGATTGTAGAGATTGGGATCTACGGCTCCCATATGCACTCATGGCTTCCCACACTTCACTACATTCCAGCACGGGTTACACCCCTGCTCGGTTAATGTTAGGCCATGAATTAGCCTTACCCCTGGATCTGGCAATGCCCCGGATACCAGGAGAGAAAAATTCAACATCTCTCTATGTGGCAGCGGATAGAACAAGCCCATGAGTTAGTGAGAGAAAGTCTATCCACTGCACACCGGCGGCAAAAGACATGGCATGACTGAGAGTGCATGGAGATCCATATGAAGCAGAAAGGATGGTCTGGGTACACGATTCATGATGGTCTGAAAACGTGCCAAGTAAACTGAGTTACCAGTAGAAAGGCCCCTATGTGGTAGTAGGTAAGACATAGGACGTGGCCTACCATATTCGTGCTTCGGATGGCCTGACCTCTGTCATCCACATCGATCGACTTAAACCATGTGTCAGTAACGACCCAGCAGCAGAGCTCGGGTTGGGCGTTTCTCGTGACACCAGTACCCAGACAGATATTCCTACGGAAAATAGTATTCCCATGCTTAGCGCAGGGCACCACGGTGCCAGTTCAACCCAACTTCTACAAAGCCAGAATGCTGGTGAACAAGCGGCTAATGCTGACAACGATGATGAGATACGTACTCACCCTCTCCCTTCTCAGCATGGGTCTACTCGATCTGGGAAGCCATATCTGAAGAACTTTGTGTTTGTTTTGTCCAAGAGACCAGATGAAAAAGCTGTTCCCCCGATCTCTTCCCAGTCCCACCTACTTCATGCTACCCCCCCCCCCCCCCTTTCATAGAGTTACCACAAGCGGGAGCTGAGGCTGACCCGAGCCATGCTTCCTGTGGGGTGGAACATATGATGAATAGCATGGAAGTGAAGAGGCTAGATGAAGCCATGGCGTGTCTAGAACCACAAAACCGTACAACAAGGTATATCCGACCACTTCCCAAAATCGCGAAACCACACCCCTCTCAAGGGACACCCTCTTCCATAGTCCCACCACCGCCATCACTCCAATTCGCGTCTCTTATCTATACACCAAGTTCGGACATCACCGGCCCAGTTCATTTCACACTCCACTCGTCGTCTGTTGACCGTCAATCTTCAGATATGAGAGAGACTGCTGCTACAACGGAGGTGGCATCCCGCATCGCACCGACCAACAATACCCCCATGGTGGGCATGGAAGCAGCCTGTTCAGCAGACTCTCAGCTCGAATTTTCCAATTTTATGTGTCTAAAAACTACGACAGGACACAAATCGTCGTGTAACTGGAGATGACCTCATCCCCCTGTCCAAAGGCTACCCCCTCCATCAGGCCTACCATACTCCCCCGTACTCCCCCATAATCAAGGCTGGATATGTCAATTCATCATTGCGCGTGCATCACATACATACTCGGTTATACTCAGCATAACAGAGACGTTCAACACCAGCATCGTTTAGCAGCACTTATCGGTATTAATTAATTCCCGGTGGAGACGTAAAAACTCCCGCAACAGTTCCACCCTGACCAGATGCGGGAGAAATAATATCTCCCGCAATCCCCACCTCCCGCAATAACAACAGACTCGGCATTCACCAGCGTGGAAAACTGGAATGCGCCCACTTTGCTTTAACATTGGCATCATACAGCAGCCCGGACCTCCTGACAACAACATTATCATCAACAAACAACAGCCAACAAATCTCCCGCACGCACCTTCTTATCTAGTTATGGGATAACTGATCATATGGATACAAGGATTGCACTACGGTCATCTACAGTACGCGTCACGGGAGAAACGTCTGCCCGACGGCCCCCCCCCCCCATTTTCCCTCTCTACGACGTCGTACGGAAACACCAAAACTACATACATCATTTCACCATAATAACAGTCGATATTATTAAGAGAGCAAGATGCCCGCATTGTGGTCAGTCACGAGTAGGATTTTGCTACCAAAAAGTTGAATTCGATAATGGATTGATCAAAGTTACGACAGCATCCGACAGGTCATCTGTGCTCTAAATTAACTCTGTCCCGCCAACGAGCTCGGCCATTACAGAGCGAAATACCTTCAAGGTTCGATAAAGTTGACATCACGCCGCTTCTTCCCCCCCCCCCCCCCCACATCTGGCGGCCATAAAAACGGCACCTTCACCACAGCGCAAGTATCATCCACAGATAATAAGCCACGCCTATCAAACTGAAATCACAACATGTCAGGAACATAGACACACAGGTTGACTGTACTGTATTCACAATCTCCAAACGACGGCATTGTAAATTGTAAAAGTTGTACCATAATTTAACCATTATTGAATGGTATTAATATGGCTGGTCTAGGCAGGGACGGAGCTAGTTCTACCCATTGAGGAGAATGCTTGGCAGCCCTCCCGCTCGGAAAACACAGCTATCTTGTCGGGATCAGTAACTTTGATCTACTGCCTGCATAGATCTGTTTAAACCACACATCAAATTACCTACAGCTTTACCGAGTATTTTTGATTAAGTACACAACTGCTCTACCGTGCTACAAATCATTAGTGCACGGGCCAGTAAAGTGGCATAAAAAATCTAACAGTATAATTACAAAGAGAATTTCAAAAATTCTCTTCTCTGCGTTCTATTCCACAATCAACACGGCCTGAGAACTACCTTTGCAGACAACTATAAGACGCATGTTTAAGAACCCGCGCAAATAGGGACATTATTTTTAATGGAATCTTGATATAACATATATATTTCAATATCTCGCATCTGCAAAGACTACACCTCAGCAACAGTATTTCGGCCATCGCCGTAAACAGCACATATGTTTCTGATCAACCACGTGTTTCAACCACGTGTTTCCAAGGGCCACGTGACTTTTACTGTTTTTTTCAGTAAATTGGATCAAATGCTTTAAACCAAGTGCCGTCCTAATACGCGACTACCACGGCGTGATGGAGGAGTGGCGAGGGTGAGTCGGGGTAATTACGACTGACGCCACCAGGCTCCTATACATCCCATCGGGCGCTCCAGCCTAAAATTAAAACAGGCAAGTTTACAAGCATCCAATCTGTAAAACCACATCATGCTAATTAAAAGGTGATGCTCCGCGGGAATAAGTAGTACCCTGTTTTTATGTTGATCGGAAAACTTTAAATGCGCTAAAATAAGACTAAGTTAGTGAGCCTTTCCTCTTATAATTAAAAGTACTCCCTTTATACGGGAGAAATTAATCCTCTGACGATCAGAATGGGAAAAAGAAAAACTTTCCATATAAGGCTGACCGAATCGCCTGCCAAACCTCCAGGTGTGATCATCCGCCATCTATGACGTCACTAAATAGTATCAAAGGAGGAAGTGTGCTCTGAAACTTCGTCTTCCCGTCAAAACTCGACACCAGGGAAGAACAAATAGCATTTGGCTTCTTTCGTGTCGAAAACTAAATTCTGCTGTTCTTTATTATTATTAGTTCATTATCACAATACTTGGCCTGGAAAGTTAAAAATGAAGAGATAGGGTTTTAGGTTTTAATTAGGTTCCCGCAACCAACTACATGCGGGAACGAGATGTCACTCCTCGAAGATTTAGCGTTGTCGGATTCGTCTGAAGAAGAATCGGTACCAGTTTCGAAAAGATTCCCGTGCAGCTCGTTATTAGCTAGCGGAGAACCCTGTACCAGAACTTTTACGAGAAATTCCGACCGCACACTTCATGTTAACAAGGATCATCTCCTCCAGACAGCCTTCTGTGTAATGTGTCAGTATCTCTATACCGCTACCCGCTATGGAGTGACCCATGCGCTCCGTCATCATCACCATGTGTTAGAAGTGACATTAATTCCTGGGGAAGAAAGCGAGGATCGTGCCACTTTAGCCACATGTTTTGAATCTCGGTTACCAGTTAAAGTTCTCCCGACTGATTAGATGGCCCGCATGAAGAATACTACCTGCAGACATCCCGTTGATCATTGTCCTCCCGTGGCTACCTTAGCTAATATACCGGCAGCCAGACATGAAATACTACCCGCAGTCGCATCAGGGAGCGCTATGCCACCTCCAGTCACCACATCCACACCGGTCCTGAAGGGGAGCAAGAAGCACAGATCCTCCGCAGAATCCAGTCCTGCAGCACCCGCATCTGTAACCAGCCACAAAGCTATAAACACTACGCCCGCACCCATATTGTCCGAAGCAATCACGTCCAGTCAGCCAATATCGGTAGTTATCACGACACCTATGGAGATGGACATTCCAAGCTACCCACAGTCGCCATCTCCTCCTGACATGACCATAGACGAGGGACCGGGACCATCGCAGCCTACATCTATTAGCATCACTCCAACCTATGTCATCCAGCATCTGCATCCCAGTCTTTCAGATCCAGCGATCAGGAAGGGGATTACGCCTGAACGACAATATGCGGGGAAAAAGACGTATCGCTCAGACACAGGACATCCAGCCAGTGCCCAATGTCACCGCAAATTGCCTCTTGAAGTACGCCAAATCTCGGAAGATGTCATCACCTGCCGCATCCGCTCCCGCATCCGCTCCTGCATCCGCTCCCACATCATTGCCTCAACCTACAATCCGATTCAACGCCATCGTCACGACAACCACCACAGCCACCACGACCATCACGAAGACCGCGGCATCAACCACCTCAATACCAACAAGCACTACCGCTGCCGTACGAACAAACATTCTAGCATCAGCAGTAATTGTAAGAGCCATTATAGCCGCTCATATTCCCACATATATCACTACAGACATTTCCGAAAGCGCCAGTGATAATGAAAGCATCTCAGCATTAATAATTCATCCACCACGACCAGCCACCATCAGTCGCGGGACCCAGACTCAGTGGGGAAATTTTTCAACAGAGGTGTGATCGTTTGTGTTACAGCAGAACATCAGTGGTGCGACTCATGGAAAATGACTAATTATTTATTTATTTTTGAAATACTTTTCTTTTTATTATATATGTTAGATCAATTGAATCCCGTCCCTGGGATGACTATGGTTATCCGACACAGCTGCGCAACTTAGTTGCCCAGCTGTGTCCCACACAAAATGAGCACTGTGGACTCTGGTGTTGTAAGAACGGCGTGTGCGACGTAAAATGTACAACGCCCGGCAGTGCAATAATGTTATAATCTCATCATGCAGTCTCAGCTATGCTGAGGCTGCCTGATAAACTAACTTTTGAGTTATTATTATGTTCTATTTTTCTTATTATTTTTCTTCCTGTCTTAGATGTCGGGACGGCTATGGGGTCAGCGAGAGCTGCCCGTTGCGGACCCTCTATAACGGGCCGCAAATATTGTTAATCAAGATACGTGTTGCATACCACTTTATTTATCTGGGGTGTGCAAGTAATTCGGTGGTAATATTTTAAATACCCTGTAAGGGTATGTTATGGGAAATTATGTACGTATATTTTATATATATATATATATATATATATATATATATATATATATATATATATATATATATATATATATATATATATATATATATATATATATATATATATATATATATATATATATATATATATATATATATATATATATATATATAATATATAATATATATCATTATATATTTTGACTTAAATTGTGGTACGTTGGAGCTTGGGTGTTCTATGCAGAGATAATAAGTATCCGCGCCCGAAGAGAACACCCATGCGAGCTATTGTTTAGGAATCATTAGCTAAATAAAGTTAAAAGCACGCACCAAAATATTTAAAAAAAAAAAGAAGAAAAAAAAAAAAAAGACCTGTAGAAATAATTCCAGGTCCAAAATTAAAACTAAAAGTATGCCTCCCCTCTCCTCTTTGACACCTCTATGTGCTCTGTCTCTTAAAAATGCACGTCTATTGCGTCACTACTCCTCTCCGGCCATGCGCCTACCTGTGATGTCTATAATTCCTGCCTAGCGTATGTCCGTGCGTCGATCCGCAATGCGCGATCGTTTGCCATGGATGTCAAACTAGGAGGGGGTGGTGTAGTTTGGATCGACCGGTCAGGTGCTGGCCGTACCAGCTAAACTGGGTACACGCCGCCCATCCTGGATTTGTTCCATGAACATGCCCCCATGGGTAGAGCTATAAGCGTATATGGGCCTATGGGAGAGGTCGCATTGTAAAAACGACTGAGCTCGTTAAAGCCCGTAATGCGCATGCGCGCGCTTGATACTGTTTTTGACAGAGCGCGTATTTCATGACCAAGATAGGATGGCGCTTTTAGTGTAACGAGTGTGTACATTATAATCCTTTCTCAATACTTGTTCCCGCCGGCTCTGGCATTACTCAAGACTAGATTTCGACGGGCTTTCCGAATCTGTAAACCATTTCAAACTCGGTTAAGAAATGACTGAGTTATACACGGAAAACCCCTTTTGATTATCTTCAAAATATTGTCGTGACGTCGTAACCACGTGTACGCAGAACTTCTAGAATGTTCTAGAACATTCGACTGCGTTATTATTAGCTACGCACTGATTGGCTATTGCTCGACCAATGATTGGTTGGAGCCTGCGCCTATGACGTCACGAGTAGTATAACAGGAGACGAAATCCAGAACTCGAGAGCATCCTCAGACAGGGGCCGAATAGGTTGGATCTGTATTCGGCTACTACCAGCAAGCCAGGCATTAAGCAGATGACATCGGTCCCTAAGGTTTCTCTCCCGTAGCCACTGCCGCAATCCAACCCACTGCACTAAAGCAATTTTGTATCTCCCGATTGTGTGGGAGCATTTTTGGAACTTTTGAATATTGTTCACAAATACATCAGGATCAGGAACTAACTCGGAACACAAACTTGCGGTGAGGCCTTTCCCTCCCTGAAACTGTGATTCTACAGATGTAGAGGCAGCGATGTTCTTTGGTGGATAACTCGCCGGATCCCCCGGCCATGCCAAAAAGTGGTTATTCAACCGTTCCAGCACTGATGTCATGCAGGTTTATTTAAACTTTTTGACTGCAGCAAGTAAACCTCGCCCGGTACATCTTAATACCTAACTGACGTACCCCGCACGATTAAGCTTAGTTCTGTATCTTCATCCATATTCAACAACCCCCACTTATGATCGGGTTGTTGGTAACTTCTATTCATACCATCGGTGTATAGGAACTTTCGTCTTAGCAGTAATGTTATTGTATCTCTTACTGACTACTCGTTAGACATTCTATATTGTGATAACACTCCTGAGTTCGATCCGCTCCCGTCCTGGACTGCTTGCGGAAATCCTGTTTGTGGGAACCGGCATGTGGGAACCTTCCAGCTTCCAGAGAATGCATCAACTCACGTCAAACCAAGGATGACGTATCAAATTCAGTAACACGATAGCCCATGCTTAAGAATGGCTATCGATTATTCAAGTAACTATACTTAACATTTAAATTATTCCGTTAATTACATCTTTAATAATTATACCTTATCTGTATAAATGGTCCCGATGACTAAAAGGCACCGTAACGGTCTTAGGACCGCTAGTTATAATTTCTGTATCTGTTTATAGTTATTCTTATTTTCCGTAAGGGTTTTTTACTAATCGCACCGTAGTAGGTTCCTCAATCTGTACTTTATATATTATTCTGATCTTTTTACATTGCATTGTTTATTCTGGTTAGTTTTATATATGGCAAGTAACCATTAGTTTATATGATTTGTAAAGTCATAGAAAAATATAGGACAGCAGTGCATCTAGGAAACACTATACAGCAACATTTCTATATGCAGCACGTCCTCCCACCACCAACAATTTTTCACTGAGATCGCTGTCCATGCTATAACTCTGTTTAGCCATGTATGCTGCCAACTAGAAACCTTTCTATTCAGCTCGATAGGATAGGTTTAATATGATTAGAGACAATCTCTTCGGCAGGAGATGCATAGTGTATGCCTCTTTTCCGGTAGTTGCGATAATTTATCCCCGCACTCCGGCAAGGTTGTGTAAGATTCGCCAACATACCTAATGGGCCTCATATTTCTATGTTATTGTCTCTCTTCATGTTCCACTAAGCCTTATGGCTTCTTAATTGTTTGGATGTCCCTATCCGCACCATGGACCGATCCGACCCTCGGAAACTATTGGGGTTTCCGAGCGGTGATGGCCAGGGTGTGGTGTCACACACCTTTCCCGCATATCTTTGGATACTTGGTAGTTAGTTACCCTTGCCAATGTAGGAAGCACTGCTAAAACATATCTTAATTATTATTTTCTTCTATCTGCTGAACAATCATCCCGCACCGCAGTGCATGACTGGGCAACTTGTGTTTAAACCTAACGTCAAGTTAAAAAGATAGCTCCGTAGGACCCGGTGATTGGCAAGATGCGCATCCCCACTGAATTCCGTAAGAATGTCTAGGCATGATATCAAGATCTGCCATACCCGCACGGGAAGGACATTCATTGTGGGTATTCGTCTCGTTTACGCCCACCATAACGATCGATCAGTTGCCTAAACTTGCTTCTGTAAAGAGTAGCCAATGTCCTGTGACGTTTTATGTGGTTACGGAGCAAGATGTCCGGATTCTTACCCAGTTCGGAGATCTTGCGAAGTAACATGTATGCACGCTGTCTTCAGCATTGATGTCTTGGGGCATCCGTTCTCAATGACAGCCGTATCTAAAGGCTAGATAGACGCCAGCCATTTGCAGCCTAAAATAGTTCTTGTCTCTAAAAAGTAAATATGAGGTTAGGCATAGAAGAAAGCCCACATAAATAAAAGCGGCAACTACTAATTCAGCATATTGAAAACTACATAAGACGGTGATGTGGGAATCCTTCGGGAATCGCTCGTCCTGTCTTCACGTAAAATAGCACGCAACCTTATCGTCATAATTTCACAAGGTATGGACTTTTCTTTACAACATTTTGGTTGAATATTAGAGTAAGCCTTTTTGGCCAATACACTTCTCCCACTTTAGGCGATGGCGACATTTTCCTGTGATGGAGGCCTGCGACATTTTCCTGTGATGGAGGCCTGCATGAGGCACTTGCCTCTCGCAAGGATTCAGTGACGACGGCCCACGCGAGGATAATACTCCTCACCCAAACTAGCACTAGGAGTAGTGCCCGCGTGAGGCACATAATTTTTCGACACTTTAAAAGATAATTTTCTTTCCTTTCAGCTTAGAGGTATAATAGCTTTAATTGAGTTAATTAGTTATCTCATGTGCGGGAGCCTCCCTTACGAGGGATACCTCTGCGGACCTACGAGTCTGTGTGGTACCTCCGGGAGCCCCATGTTTAAAAGTTCATCAGGCTGTCTCTATGTCTTGTATTTTCGTATGCTCATTATATTTATCTAGCATACTTGACGGTCTATTTAGGTAAAACTATTGTATAGACTTATGTTAATTAGGTCACCAAATCAAATCTTGTAAGTCCATAGATCACGAAGTTACTATGGACAGGCATACTGGTGACACACACTCTTGGGATGAGACTGTAGTGTTTAATGTTCGCGACGATGGTCGCACGGCCCCACTGGAACGATTGAGTTCCACCGGCCTTAGGAGCCGGTCTTTGTTACCCATAGGGCAGTATCGCATAGGATCCGTAACCCCAAGACCGGAAGCTAACCCGCGTCATCAGTCGTCGTGCACTTGCGGCGCAGCGAGTCGACACCAGACACCGGAACAGCCTGACACTACCCCACGAGCTACAAGTAGTAGTAGTAGTAGTAGTAGTAGTAGTAGTAGTAGTAGTAGTAGTAGTAGTAGTAGTAGTAGTAGTGGTAGTAGAAGTAGTAGTAGTAGTAGTAGTAGTAGTAGTAGTAGTAGTAGTAGTAGTAGTAGTAGTAGTAGTAGTAGTAGTAGTAGTAGTAGTAGTAGTAGTAGTAGTAGTGGTGGTGGTGGTGGTGGTGGTGGTGATAGTAGTAGTAGTAGTAGTAGTAGTAGTAGTAGTAGTAGTAGTAGTAGTAGTAGTAGTAGTAGTAGTAGTAGTAGTAGTAGTAGTAGTAGTAGTAGTAGTAGTAGTAGGATGTACTTACCGATCTGTGTGTCTTTAGGGACCACCTTCATTGACTCGTACCAGTGCCCGCTAGGTTTGACATACTCGAGATAGATGGGGGTTAGTCCATAAACTCTTAAAATGCATATGTCACAAATTCAGCAACCGATGTAGGAAAGATGTTGAATGTGTTGAATCAAAGTTGACTGGAACATGTTGATATCACAGGTACTGCTGTAACCGCTTTCAGTCAGATTAATTTAAAAACATTCCACAGACGACAATGTCTGATCCGACGTCATATGTCGTTTCTGGTTCGTAAGTGCTAAGACTGATTCAAGGTTGGCAATACACGTAGTTCTTCGTTTTACGCTGATCTTGGTACTCCAAGTACATCAATAATAGTTAGCTCTGTCTGTATTCTACTTATTTTCTGTCGGAACGAAACGCGAGTACATACGCATTGCAACTATGTTTAGATTCAAATAACAAGTATGTTCCATTAAATCAATGTGTCGATTGAATATTCTCACCTGAATTTGGTCGTCCGGCATCGTTGTCAAAGTAGATCAATATGATGCGATTAAATTGGTGAAATTGCTCATCAGACTGGACTGGTTTAGCTGTGAGATTCTATGTGTTTCGTAGATTACCCATCCATTGGACAATCAGGCCAACAAAGGATACTGCAGTCGTGTTAAGAAAACTATTTTTGAAAATCTACTGCCTGCTAGTTTTCCAAAATAGTTTTCTCTTGCACGGCAAATGAGCATTGGCAGGGCTAAATTTTCGATTTATTTGACTAACCTTGAACAGTAATAGGTAGATAACCTAGAGATATTTGTATCATACTTATTGATCAACGATTGTAAAAAGAAAGAGTTTCATGGATGAATCCAAAAATCTATATGAGAGCCTCATATATCTCAAGGATCACCCAAGAGACTCGATCAAACAATATTGCCCTGCTCCACCATGGGCAAGGGGCTCTCTGTCGAAAATTTGGGACACCAATTCCCAGGCACATAGAAACGGTTAGTCAACGAAGTAGTAGCTAGGGACTTAATAAACGTTTATTTAGATGAGGAATACTCACTGCGAAATGGAACAGTGTGTACATCTAGAGCTCTGCTTTTGCAATCAAAGGACTTAGAGATAGCTGATGTACTTCATCAAACATACCGATTACGAATGACTTAATGTCTATTGCAACAGGCCGACTGTGAACCCATAGCCAGAATCCATAATCAAGGACAGACAGTGCGTTTTTATACATACGTTCTTTCGTCTCTACATGCATTGAAATACCACATAATCTCTGAACACCTTGGGATCCTCCTTGCCAGAAGGTGGAACGTTTTCTGTTACAATTAGTTCCAGACTTCCATCTCCTTGCCTGGCTCGAGGGGACGGAACTACTTACAGTTTGCCAAGATCGGAGGAGGCACGGATCAGCCAGATACATCCCTTTCACATTGAAAAGGTCATGCTACAAAACAGGACAGCATGCATAAGAAGTGTCTCTGTGAACATCCAGACTAATGCTCCGATGACTGTGACAACCAATTCAGCAGAAAGGTTATAGTTGTTAGTCTAAGATGTGACCACAACCAGAGACGTATTAAAGGGAAACACCAGACCTTCTATATTACTTTAAATAAAATGAATCTACAGACCGTAACGTTTAAAAAATATATAATTGCACGCTTTGTGCTCAAATTAGAAATATATATCTTCGTTATTTAAATATGTGATACATTAGTTAAATTTCTATTCCTGGCTGAGGCGTATGCCGCCATAAGTTGAACGTTTTTCTCGCTGTCATCCAATGCTATCACAATAAAAGTGCGAATTGCGTTTTATAAGGGGGTTCTCTTCAGCGGTGTTAGGAATATATAAACTATCTCTGCGGAAATGTTGAAGAATATATAGTAACAGTCCTTTGTCTGATTTCTCTGATGGTGTTGATTTCGACAGCAAGTTTTGATCTTGAGATAAATTAATGACGCGATAGTATAGGTATATCTGTTCAATTGGCACTTTTGAATCAACACTCTCACTGGCGCTACGACAGATAATTTTATTAAAGTTTCATCTATTAATATGAGAGTTTAGATAGCTCTTACATACATCCCAATACATCTTTAGGTACTTATGTTTTCATACTAGCCTCAAAACTTCCGGAGATATTGTAATATTTATGTAATTGGTGGGCAGCTTCATAGGAAATGGCCATCTTAAGGTTCGGCAACTAATTTATAAAAATATAAAAAATAGATTCTATAAATTTGCGATAGTGTAATAAACGTCATAATCTCTTCAATCTATGCATATATAAATGAAGTCGATAGCATTATCACAGATAGAGATATCACCATCCAAATGCATGCACTCCTGTCTTCAGAGTGCCGTTATCAAGGTTCTTGTCGGATGGGATTTAACCTATGACGTCATAGGTTTAATTAACTCGCAGAAAATTATAGCAACATCGCGTTTTGACACCATTTTAATCGAATTTATATATAAATGTCGCAGGAAAGCTTTACACAGTAGCTTAAATATAGGCTCTACGATAGCACTGCGTGCTTTATGCAAACAATGGTGAGCCTTCTTGTGTTCCCTTTAAACCTGCGACACCCAGGTTAAGAGGGCCCTATACTAGGAGAGAGAGGGGTCCAAGCACCTTCACCTGAAAAATGTTTAAATTTAATGCTTTTAGAGGGCATCTCTTACATATCTCGATCTAAATATGAGCCTTCTGTCGATAGTGAAACTATTTTATTTAATCTACATGACGTTATGTCTAGGAAGTTATATCTACTAGCAACATCTGAGTTAGAGGTCCCA
Organism: Chaetoderma sp. LZ-2023a; assembly: GCA_034401795.1. Taxonomy (NCBI): domain Eukaryota; kingdom Metazoa; phylum Mollusca; class Caudofoveata; order Chaetodermatida; family Chaetodermatidae; genus Chaetoderma; species Chaetoderma sp. LZ-2023a. Next base: position 154,930,350 of record CM067369.1, on the reverse strand, counting down.
CATAATACCACCCGGGCCGTAGCGAGGCCCTGTTTACATGGAAAAAGGGGCCAACATGGTTTCGGGGGTTCCCCTCCCAAAAATATGTTGATGTCTGGATTCTCTCAATGGGCCTCTCATGCATTTCTGGAGGTAAATATGTACCTTTAGTTGGTTATGGAAGATTCTGATTTTAGTTTTAAGTTTAATCTTAAGTATGACTATTTTAAAAAGTACATTTGACAAATCTTAAGGGGTGCAACTGCCCCCTCCCCCACCCCTGCAAGCCACGGCCCTGTTATCTATCATCAACCACGACATACGAACGCCCACGTACGCATCTATGCACACACTGGGTGTAGAAATCTAATGAATTATTTGCAATGTGAGTAGGTTATATTATATTCTTAAAGAACTGCTCAACAATAGGCTGTTGTTCTCATATTTACATCTGAACGTTGCCATGTCATAACAGTATTTGAAAATTTTAAGTTTTTAGACAGAATGGTTATCACTTCATGACGAAGTGATACTCAATAGAAATGTAGTATTATATTTTAAATACATAGCAGCGGAATGATACAACACACAGCCAACGTCTTGGTTTATATAAAAGGTAGCTTAGGTCCATCGATTCCATTACGAATGACTTTGGCAGGCTGATTTATCAAAGTCAGAGTAGGCATACAGTATTTTGTAACATTGTAAGAATCGGATCATAGCAAAGTCAAATAGCGCCTGGATGAACTGAACATATGATATATACTGATATATACTGTCACATGGCTGTAGCTTTTTCTAAGGGGCCCTAATCTTGTGAGTTCAAGACCTGGTCAACTGCCACTCTCGACACCCCTCAGTACCTCCCTGGCAAGAATGTCCTCTCTGGATATTGGCATGTTCGAGTTATTTACACTCAGGCCGCCCCATATATTGTTTGCGTGCGTGCGTGCGTGCGTGCGTGCGTGCGTGCGTGCGTGCGTGCGTGCGTGCGTGCGTGCGTGCGTGCGTGCGTGTACATGCATGCGTGCGTGCGTGCGTGCGTGCGTGCGTGCGTGCGTGCGTGCGTGCGTGCGTGCGTGTGTGCGTGCGTGCGTTGGGAGCAAATGTACATTTGCAACCCATCCCTGCTTATACGCCCACGACCATAACCGTCTCAAATACCATCTATATTCTAAACTCAAGATCGGAAACTCAGCGATTGCTAGCCGAGGTAATGAAAATATGACTAAACATATCCTGCTGGAATTCCTTCTTTTAAATATCGTATAACATCATTGTGTCCATCCTACAGACTTTCAGCAAACAACTGCATGATATTTTGGAGAGTTACAGCTGACAACTGATTTTACCCGGGCATTTGGGATGCTAGTCTGACACAGATTGCTCGAAGAGCAAGATGAAGATAAGCCTTTTAGGTGCTAACATCAAAACAGTCCTTTACCATTGCCTTGTTACTATGACACCCGATGAAATATCCAAGTTTTGAAAAAAAACCTAGGAGAATGGGAATATGGGTAACTAAAAATAAAATAAAATAGCATCGGATTTAAATAACTTACAATGATAAATGACCACTTAAAATGTTGCTTGTAGTTGCATCTACACTTTTTGATATACCATACAAACCACTTAGACCAGTAAATAACTACTCAAAATGTTGCTTCTAAGATCCTCTATTACTTGGTATATAAACTATGCAAAACAGTTAAGTAATTGATGAATCCGTTCTGTCACTCAAGTAGGTGACATCCTAATCAATTATGTCAAATTTAGGCTGATGTCAGTCAAAATCTTAATTGACACATAATACGCCGTCATAAAGGTGGAAATGTCCGCAAAGTGGCCGAATTGCCATAAGCAGCAACAACACCCAGTCAAATTAGTTTCAAAATATTCGATCGGTTACGTGTATAATTACCATGAAAATGGAATTCTGGGAAATCATAGTTCAATGTATATAAATCGATCCCAACACGCGCAAGGCGTAGGCAGAAGTTACCTAGAAACAGGCGGGTCATAACTAAAACTATAATCGGGAAACGGTGCATTGCATCGACAGAAAAACAGCTGATAAAGGAATATGTTTGTGTTAATTTCACAAGTTAATGCTAGACACCATCTGTCAACGAATATTGTTCATTTATTTCATGACATTGCTATGGCAACTGATGAAATGGCTATGAAAATAGCTGGAAAATGCAAACATTGATTTGACATAACATTGCCACTCGAAATGCTGCTTCTACTAGCCTCTACAATTTTCTAATATGCCAATCGCTTGGATCACCAAATGTCACAAGGTCACTAATTTTGACCGCTGCTTAAAATCAGAGAAATGTGCAAGGCAAACTCTTGGTCGCGGTAGGGTTGATAAGGTTACGCTTTGGGGGCGGGGTTGGGGTGTGTGTGGGGGTGGTGGTAGGGTGGGGTGGGGTTGACCTTTCCCCGCATTAGCACACGTTTTTATTATTATTATTATTATTATTATTATTATTATTATTGAAAAAACGGAGTACATCAACGTTTATTATGTCCTCCAGTACCTTCGTCAGGTTAAATCCTCTAATGGACCTTTCCGGTTTTAGCTATGGCAGCAACAGCGCTCAGTCAAATTAGTTTCAAAATATTCGACAGAATGTTTATTAAATAATAAAGCCATACAATTCGTAAAACGTGTCTGGCTATTAAGCGTAAGACGGATTAAATCGAGTCAATCATGCAGTAATTGCATTGTGACGCTATCCTACACGTCACGCAGATGATTATGACGGCATATGGCGCGATGTGATGGATGGATAAACTGGAAGGGTCCATTGAAGGGATAGATCCGCAGATGTGTTCTCTGACACAACAACGATATAATAAGCCCAATGTTAGTAATCCACCATCACATAACACAACTTGCTTTTAGACACCGCTAAGGACTGTCTAATGCTGGCAGAATAGTTCTCTAATGTTGGCCAGGAGTATGCCATAATGGCGTTTGAAATAAGCGGTGTGAATGAAGGGTACCCTATTTCCCATACTACGGCAAGGACCACATTGACAAGTACCATTCATGTGGTGGATGTGCTGGCGGATATTCTAGAAAGTGGACATGACAAAGTAGAAAATGAGCTGAAAGAGAGCAGCAATCGTGTTGATGAATCAGGATCCGATATTGACAGAGACGAATTGAGGAATAATATGTTCAAATAAGGTTAGCAGATGCGGTATCCAATATGTAGAGGGCACGAATGCAAACAATTTGAGTGATATTTTATCATTTTACGTTATTTCGATGCCATGTTATGTGCAGTTCATTTTTCGGTACCCATAATACATTTTTCCGCTTGTAAAACAAAGGGCATTCTGGTAGTAGTCATCGTGACGCCATTCCATGAAATAAATGAACATTGGTCCTTTAGAACTTAACCATCGAATTCGTTCAAGAAAAGTTCAATTTTCTCATAGAAAATGTCCATTTGCAGACCAAGAGAAGACTATTTTCTGAAAATTTACCACTGGAATGACTGGCAAGATATTCCACATGATAACACTGTCCCAGTCACAACCGTGCACACGTCACTACACGTGCCAGATGTTAAGCAGCGAGTGGTAATTTTTTGGCTATTCAGATTTTAGTGAAAGTTATCTCAATTTATCTTTATCAATATCAGGATGGAGAGGGGGTGAGCGGGAAAGGGCGAGAGAGAGAGAGAGAGAGAGAGGGAGAGAGAGAGAGAGAGAGAGAGAGAGAGGAGGGTGTGTGTGGGGATAGCAGTGGCGTAGCTATGGCGTTGATATCGATATTGGGGCACTATCGATATTTGGGGCACTAGGTGTGTTTCCTCCCACTATAGGAAGGGTGACTTCCCCACCCCGGGATATTTATTAATTAGACACTCTGCGGCGATATATCCTGCTTTTAGTGAGCTTAACCATACTCTCTCGCTACCATCCCCTAATCTTGTTTGCGGATGTGAACGTTTCACAAACACTTCCCGTCCATGTTGTTTGGCACAGCAGCAGTTCTGTATTATCATGGAAAAGAACACCACGGAATTCGCAAATGTTTATTTACATATAGAGTAAATACAGTGATAGTTTAACCGCTCTTGTGTCAACTTAACCCTTTAAGGGTCAAACTGACCAAAAACAACTGTACAGTGGTCTTCAGACATGGCTATTTGAAAGGCCTAGAGAAGAGTATTTTTAAATATTTACTACTAGAATGACTAGAAAATTTTAATTTTCTTTACTATTACTCCTTTAATGGTCAAGCCGGCGAAAAAAATTCAGTTGTAAATTAAAAAAAATATCTTGAAAAATATTTACAGTCAAAATGTTTAATTGATATATTAGGTAGTATCGTGAGTGCTTTGAGGCGCTGTTGACACAAGCGGGGTTAATCCCAGTTTCATCCCCCCCCCCTCCCGTCACTGTGTTGCTCTTGGGGGCTATGTTGCTCTATTGGCCAGCATTCCCATATCATCTTATGATCGATAGATGAGCTTGTGATGTCTGAAGAGTTCGCGCCACGGATGAATAGGGGAATCCAGTTTTCGATATGCTCCGTCCATCTTTAGCTAAGCTCCACCCACACTTCGCCGTGTTGGGAACTTGGGATCGATCGATCCATGAATTCCCTGACTATCAATTTTCAGAAAACTATCCAGGTAAGCTGTTGAACATGTTGAAACTAATTTGACTGGGTGCTGTTGGTGCCATTTACTGTCCAGTCAAATTAGTTTCAAAATATTCAACATCATGTTTATTAAATAGTAAAGCGAACCTATCTACGGCATTCATCACGTAGTTGATTATAATGTCTTCCTACACCTTAGGTGGTTGATTATGACGTCAGATAATTAACTGAGAAACTGAACTCCTCCATTTCAGTTATGTTTCAATAATTTTCTTACTTTGAAAACAGAGCAGGCATTTCCTAGCTCGATGTCTACGCGTAGTTAGCCATTGATCTTATCACGAATACAAAACTCAGCATAGAACTAACACCAGGAACCATTGCCTGTAATTATTATTCTCTGTGCAGAGATCTCACACAATTTCATTTCTCAGTATTTTTAACATAAATAATTGATCAAGACAGTCGAGATAAACATGCTCTTTGGAGAAAAGACGAAGATTGAAAATAATGCTTTCCACGCCCAGTTTCGTATTGCGATCGGCCCGTTTCAACGATCCCACAGTGCATGTGTAGATTATTTAGTGTTTGCGGCAGCGATGACAAAACTAATAAAGTTTGTGGGGAGATCAGCTCTGCGTTGACCCAGGCACGGTAGAATGAATATTGATGCAATTTAAGCCAATAACAAAATTATTTATTTATGGCAAGCTGTTGTTGTGTGCTTAGGCCGAGTGACTATTATAAAACTCTGATAAATTACAATCAATAACGCCTTCCTGAATCGAAGACAAATTGCTGTTTTCCGGGCAGCAGCGGTATTTCTTTCATTTGGTTAAATAATTGATGTACATTTGAACAGAAAGATTACGTTAACCCTTTGAACCCGAAATACCTCAACATCAAATTTATTTACGTTTTAACAAATATTTTGTTGAATATTTTGAAACTAATTTGGCCGGGATCTGTTGCTGCCTATGGCAGCAACAGTTCCCTGGCAAATTAGTTTCAAAATATTCAACAGCTTACCTGTATAGTCACCCTGAAATCTAACTTCTGCGAATTCAGGAAGCAAAGGGTTAATGACAGCTACAAACTAGGTGCCAGAAGGTCAGTCGAAATGTGAGCGTATCAGCAGAATATTATGGTGTTAATAAATATGCAGCCTAGTGGATCAGAGCCCATGCAAGTGGTAGGAGAAGAGATACCCGTCAACCATGTTATGTGATATGGAGATTTTACATCAGTGAATATTCACATTTTGAACCAAAGGCCGTAAAAACTAAATCCTGGATCACTCTAGGCCTGCGCGATAATCAGTGGCCGTAACGGCTCCCCCAAACCGCACGCGAGCGTCACGCTAGCGAGCGTCAAGCGTCCTCAAAATAAGTTACGCTTCTATTATAATGAATGTGTATACCTACACCAGGGGCGAGCGTATCCAGAGTAAACGCCCGACAACGTATCGCGCTACTCTAAAATAGAAAGCAAGTCTATTTTTTTCCGTATGCGCGAAGCAACAGAATGAAATAAGCCAATTAAATTCGACAAATCGCATATGGCCAATCATTTGACTGGACAGACAGACAGCATGACAAACACACATACAGCATGACAGATAGAAAGACAGACAGATAGACAGACAGACAGACAGACATTGATAGCACGTGGAATGCAGTCAACCAGTCAAATTTCACATGGTTAGTGTATGTTTGTCTGCCTGTGGTTGTACATAGGAAAAAACTTAAAACGATCTGATTTTAAACAAGCTGATTTTTGGAACTGAGCTAGAGATGGTCGAGATATAGCTAAAACTGGATTCGCCCATTCTGCTTCCATGTATATGTATTCCGTCAAACCACCCTCTCTTGTCATGGCACTATTCCTTTAACAGAGTTGAAGAACTGACAGATGTTATCATGTATGACGAAGGTTTCCCGACAAGCTCAATTTCCTCCAATGTGTGTCAATTGATACATGTATCCTCTGCTTCTCTTGCCTCATCAAGCCACATATGATCATACATTGGTTACAGGAGTAAGTTGTGCAAAAGGAAAGCTGCCATCACCGCGACATCAACTTTGTCAACAGCAGATTAATCTTCCTAGAAATTCTTTATCTTGTGGATTGAATCCCAAAAGCCTTTTTGAACAGCCATCCTTGCCCTGGAATGCCAAAAATCCTATGTGCCTCTTTCCAAAGGCTTATTTCGTCCTAGGTATGGATGCATTAAATATCATTTAAGCGGGAATGCTGCCTCTCCAACTGTGACAAAGGGACTTCTGCCTGACTGTGCTGAACTGGGCAAGAGAAGCAAGTCAATAATATTCATCTTGTCCGATAAGATGTGTTCTGCCAAATCATATATGCTTATTCGTTTATGAACTCTTTCGCCTATTAAAATTAATTTAAAAATGGTCAACATTTGATCTTAATAATTGCTGTGTGCATTTTATAAGATAGGTGTATGATAGTAGAGCCTAAATACATTGCAGTATGTAGTAGCGATTTATAACACCCGTATTATTTTCAAAATCAACATGATACAGGCATACGGTGGCTTGGTATTGTTCCAGGGCTTAAGATATGTTTGCAAACCGTCCATTCTTTGTGAGTATTTAGTAACAATTATGATGGTTTTCACTTGCTCCAATTAGAAAGGTCAATATGAAAACTATGTTTCACAGGAGACATTGTATAATAAGAAATAACTTTCACAGCTTATTGATACACTAAGTTTATACTGAGGTTATACGTCAGGACATTAATATTATAATAATATAATCTGTTTACTGATAAATCAACAGAAATTGCACTTGGATATTTCTAAGAACATGCACCGTTTATAAATAAATACACGTGGTCGGCAGATTTGTTGATAAATCAGAATAGGTCCGCTCATAATTGAATGCACACACGTAAAAATACGTTTTTGATGTAGTTATATACGTGCGCATGACGGACGTATTCGCACGCTAAGTGTTACGCACCGAGCCGGTTTGGGGGAGCAGTAAGGCGTGAGCCGACTAAGCACAGTTTATTGCCCGATAACCAAATAGTGTGAGCGGATTTTCTAACCGATAATCGGTGTCGAAAGGACTAAGGAAAAGTTCCTCGGCAATGAAAACTTCGACATGTCAAACATTTTGCTTACGATTGTCGTTGCGATCAACCAATCCGGTGGCCTTCAATCACGTGACGGTTGCTAAGGAGAGACTTCTTATGGCTTCTTAATTGTTTGGATGTCCCTATCCGCACCATGGACTGATCCGACCATGGGAAACTATTGGGGTTTCCGAGCGGTGATGGCCAGGGTGTGGTGTCACACACATTTCCCGGACATCTTCGGATACTTAGTAGTTAGCACCTTTGCCAATGTAGGAAAAACTTCGAAAACATGTCTTAATTATTATTTTCTCTAATCTGCTGAACAATCGCCCCGCACCGCAGTGCATAACTGGGAAACTTGCGTTTAAACCCAATGACAGATTAAAAAGTTAGTTCCATAGGACCTGGTGACGGGCGAGATGCGCATCCCCACCGAATTCCGTAACAATGTCTGGGCATGATATTCAGATCTGCCACGCCCTCACAGGAAGGACATTTACGGTGGGTATTCGTCTCTCTTACCCCCACCATAACGATAGATCAGTTGCCTAAAATGCTTTTGTGAAAAGTAACCAATGTCCTGTAACGTTTTATGTGGTTACGGAGCGAGATGTCCGGATTCTTATCCAGTTCGGAGATCTTACTAAGTAACATGTATGCACACTGTCTTCAGTAATGATGTCTTAGGGCATCTGTTCTCAATGACAGTCGTATCTAAAAGCTAGGTAGACGCCAGTCATTTGCGGCCTAAAATAGTTCTTGTCCCTAAAATCTAAATGTTAGGGTACGCATAGAAGAAGGCCCGCATAAATAGAAGCGGCAACTACTAATTTAGCATGCTGGGAAAGACGGTGACGTGGGAATCCTTCGGGAATCGTTCGTCCCGTCTTCACGTAAAACAGCACGCAACCTTATAGTCATAATCTCACTAGGTATGGTCTTTTCTTTCCTGCATTTTGGTCAAATATTAGTGGGCCCCCTTTTTTACTACTACTCTTCTCCCGCTTTAAGCAGTGGCGATATTTTCCCGTGATGGAGGCCCGCGCGAGGCACTTTCCTCTCGCAAGGATTCAGCGATGACGGTCCACATGAGGATAATACTTCTCACCCAAACTAGCACTAGGCGTAGTGCCCGCGTGAGGCACATGATTTTTCGTCACTGCAAAGATAATTTTCTTTCCTTTCAGCTCAGAGGTATAATAGCTTATATTAAGTTAATTGGTTAAGTCTCGTGTACGGAAGCCTCCCTTGCGGGGATACCTATGCGGACCTACGAGTCTGTGTGGTACCTCTGGAAGCCCCACGTTTAAAAGTTCATCAGGCTGCCTCTATGTCTTGTATTTTCGTACACTCATTACTTTTATCTAGCATACTTGACGGTCTGTTTAGGTAAAACTATTGTATAGACTTAGTTTAATTAAGTCACAAATCAAATCTTGTAAGTCCATAGATCACGAAATTGCTATGGACAGGCATACTGGTGACCCAAACTCTTGGGATGAGACTGTTGTGTTTAATGTTCACGACGATGGTCGCACGGCCCCACCGGAACGATTTAGGTCCACCGGCCTTAGGAGCCGGTCTTTGTTACCTGTAGGGCAGTATCGTATAGGATCCGTCACCCCGAGACTGGAAGCTAACCAGCATCATCATATTCGTCATGCACTTGCGGCACGGCGAGTCGACATCAGACACAGAACAGCCCAACACTACCCCGCGAGCTACATATTCTTTTTCTGTGCGATGTCAGTAGGTCAGTAAACATTACCTTCAGTTAGCACTGCAGTTGTTACATCATAAGCATTTTTCATGATTGAGTTGTGTGTCTGGCTGTTATTGAAATAACATCAAGCCACCATGTAAACGCAGAATGACCTGAATTTGACAATCATATATTTTTATCAAAACCATCTGACACCGTTTCCAGTGATCCAGTTTAGTCAGATTATCAAATTTTCTAAAAGAATGTGAATTATTCTATAAATGAAAACCGACATGACCATAAGTATTATAAGTTCAACCCCCTAAGTTTCATATTTTTATGTTTCCAAATTTAATACGTTCGTAGCACTGCGAAAAATATTATTGTCACTTAGATGCCAGCTCTTCTGACATGCGCACTGAATGTTTCAACTCATAGGTTGGGATGCGAACTGGTATTATACAGATGAAACATCCAATAGCACAACAATCATCCTTTAATTGTTATACATAGTGGCACAACATGAATCATACGAATGTGCATCACGAAACCAGTCATCAATATATCAATGTGCAATATGCTCCATTTATCTTAAACGAGCATAGAACCGGTGTTAGTATTAAAAGCTATATATTCCTCTTATGATAAGCCATCTGGCAAAACTACAAATTGAAAAAAATACGTTATTCCATTAAACAAACAATATTTGATATCTTACTGAAACAAGCACTAAGAAATATGCATAGCATATGCATTAGAAAGGCTTAACTGGGACAGCAGACAATTTGGCCTAATTAGAAATGCAATTAATGCAATTGTATCTATTTTGAAATGATGATATTCCCCTGCTCGAGGCAGGGCAAAATTTACATAAGTGTAAATGCAACCCTGCTTTTTGTCTTTGACAAATACAACAGATAAACAATCATCTGAATCTGAATTACCAGTGCATTTTATATTTGCTTGCTAAAAGAAACACAACCTGATACTAAATGCAAGATAAAACTATCTGACATCCATTTTGAACATAATGGTCCTTGATACCAGTGCTCAACTTTAAATTGTTGATCATAATGATAATAGTGAGACGTATTTCTTAACCGTACTGTTTGCGGTCATAGCCATCATCGTGCAAATGCCCTTGATTTTAGAAAAGAATGTGATACATTCTTGATACCCGTACATCACTTTGGTAAGGCTTTATCAAGAAAAGAATATGTTTTTGATACCTGGACTTTTTGCAGTCATACATATAGGCATCTCTGTTTATCAAGAAAGGAATATGTTTTGACACCTGGACTGTTTGCAGTCATACCTGTAGGCAGGTCTGTGGTAGGGCCTGATTTTAGGCTGCCTATAGGTCATTGGCCACATACTGCTCTTATTTATTTATTTCAATCTGTTACTCAGATGATCAGCATATACAATTTGCGCTGCTAGCAGCAGCACTTGCCTAAGTTTTTGTAAGCCAGACTAGAACCAGTCTCCTGAATTTCAGTGTTTACCAAGCACAACTCTCAACAAATGCATTAATCATAGCTGATATTTTTGACATATTATTTATTGATAACATTTCTTTTAGATTGTGATGTTCTCCTTAATGAGGTTACCACCACACTTATAGCACGAGCATAGCAAACGTTAACCCGTTGCATTTAATGCCGTTAAATAGGGCTAATGAGAAGAGATTTACATTTTGGATTAACTTTGGTTAGGACCAGCGACTGACATATGTGACAAGTTTCTCCTTTTATTTTTCATATGGCATTGCTACATTTACTATATGTAATAGAATGTTGGCAAGCCAACCATCTAACTTCTAAGTTTGACATATTATTTCAGCACCATTAAATATAGCCAGGTCCGGCATTATAACACGATATTCACAAATTCACCCACTCCTCTCTCTGGGCATTGTGTAAACATTAAACTAATTTATAGCACATGTTGGTATACAGTCTGAACTCTCCTATGTTGAAAAAATATCCATAAAACACTGACATTATCAGATGAAGCTTTCACAGCTGTTTACATACAAGGAAAGCTGAACATTTGCAATGAATTACTAATGATAATGATATTTAAAACACTGTAGATCCCAATTCAGCTATCACAGTTGACCAATTTACAGCTGTGGTTTAATTGCTGATAGAGAAGATTTGCCTGTAGAGACTTAGCTTCAGAGTTCACTAGGAGTTTGCACCTTCCCTCTGGTTGTGATAAGCAGTGCATGTACAGAGGGGTCATTGGAATTTGTTCCTCTCCCATGCTCTGAAATGCTCTGTGTGTACAGATTGTACTGGGCTCATTGGAAGTTTACTTCGTCGCCCTTGCGTCAGCAATTTATTGCCCACATATGACCCAAATAACTCTTGATTCCTGCTACTATGCATCTAAAATGGCAGCTAGCTCTTGTCTATCAGGCATGTGCTAAAACTTAATTTACTCTAAAATACTTCCAATCACACAAAACACTTAACGTTTTTGACTTTAATTAACAACTTTGACAACTTGTTATCACTATCTTATTATATAACACAAATTAATAACAGAAAATGCAAATTCTTTAGATTAATAGGCATTTTGTTAACAAATAACTGATCTGGTTAAAAGTCACAAGCACAAAAATGATCTCAGCAAGTCATGACACGTCTCTCGTGGAACTCTGGCTGACTGAGTGGTGATTAGCTAGAATAAGAATTATTGATGTTATGGAAATGAGGCCATCACATTTCTCTATGCGATAGTCATATGGTATTTTTTTTACTGAACCAGGAATTTTGTATATAGTTTCTCCTTTAATTGATTTGTATAACCTATGGTGTCTTTTATCAAGATCTACCGAATAGACCTCGGCAACCCTTGAGCATTTTGGGAAGTCAAATATGGCCGCCATTTCATGTTTTCGGCTATAACTTCCTTCGCATTAAATCTAGGGTAATAATTTGTGTGTCTAGATATAATTTTTAAGGATCAAGGAATCAATTGAAATAATTTATAAGGGTGTTCGGGGATTACATCGGGTAAAATCCAATATTGTCGAATAATAATGGGCACCGTTTCGTGGTTTGGGCTCTATTTATTTATTTGAGGAGTGTAGCTCACGGGGTGGCATCGGGCCATTCTGGTATATGGTGTCGACTCGCCGCGTCGCATGTACACAACGAGTGATGATGCTGGTTAGCTCCCGGTCTCGGGGTTACGGATCCCATGCGACACTGCCCTGCAGGTAACAAAGACTGGCTCATAAGGCCGGTGGAACTCAATCGTTCCGGTGGGGTGTGCGACCATTGTCGCGAACATTGAACACAACAGTATCAGCCCACGAGTTTGTGTCACCGGTATGCCTGTCCATAGCAATTTCGTGATCTATGGACTTACAATATTTGATTTGGTGACCTAACTAAAATAAGTCTATAAGTCAATTTACCTAAACAGACCGTCAAGTATGATAGATAAAAATGAGCATACGAAAATACAAGACATAGAGACAGCCTGGTGAACTTTTAAACGTGGGGATCCCGGAGGTACCACACAGACTCGTAGGTCTGCAGAGGTATCCCCGCAAAGGAGGCCCCCCGCATACGAGATCACTAATTTACTTAATATAAGCTATTATACCTCTAAGCTGAAAGGAAAGAAAAATCATCTTTTATAGTGTCGAAAAGCTATGTGCCTCTCGCAGGCACTACTTCTGGTGCTAGTTTTGGGTGAGAAGTAGTAGTCTCACACGGGCCGTCGTCACTAAATCCTTGCGAGAGGCAAGTGCCTCGCGTGGGCCTCCGTCACAGAACAATGCCGCCGCCGCTGGATTCCCACGTCCCCATCTTATGTAGTTTCAAAATAAGCTGAATTAGTAGGTGCCGCTTTTATTTATGCGGGCCTTCTGCTATGCCTATTCTAACATTTAGTTTTTAGAGACAAGAACTATTTTAGGCCGCAAATGGCGAGCGCCTACCTAGCTTTTAGATACGGCCGTCGTTGAGATGGGATGTCCTAAGACTTAAACACTCAAGACAGCGTGCATACATGTTATTTCGCAAGACCTTCGAGCTTGGTGAGAATACGGACCTCTTGCTCCATAACCAGATAAAACGTCACAGGACAATGGTTACTTTTCACAAAACAAGTTTTTAGGCACCGATCTATCGTTATTGTGGGGGTAAGAGAGACGAATACCCACTGTGAATGTCCTTCCTGTGAGGGCGTGGCAGATCCTAACATCTTGCCCAGACATTCTTACAGAATTCGGTGGGGATGCGTATCTCGCCCGTCACCAGGTTCTAAGGAGCTAACCTTTTAACCTGATGTTAGATTTAACGCAAGTTGCCCAGTTATGCACTGTGGTGCGGGGGAGACTTCCTTAAAAAATTATAATGTGTTTTCGCAGTGCTTCCTACATTGGCAAGGATAACTAACTACTAAGTATCAGAAGATACATGGGAGGTGTATGTGACACCACACCCTGGCCATCACCGCTCGGAAACCCCAATAGTTTCCCAGGGTCAGATCAGTCCATGGTGCGGATAGGGACATCCAAGCAATTAAGAAGCCGTAAGGCTTAGTGGAACATGAAGAGAGACAATAGCTTATAAATATGAGGCCTAATGGGTATGTTAGCCAATTTTACACAACCTTGCCAGAGTGTGGGGCTAAATTATCGCAACTACCGGAAAAGAGGCGTACACTTTGTCTCTTGACGAAGAAATTGTCTCTAATCATATTAAACCTATCCTATTGAGCTAAATAGACAGGCTTTTAGTCGGTATCATGCCGGGCTAAACAGAGTTATAACACGAACAGCGACCTCAGTGAAAGATTGTTGGTGGTGGGAGAAAGTGATGCATATATAAATGTTGCTGTATAGTGTTTCCTACGTGCACTGCAGTCCTACGTTTTCTACAAATAAACAAAACATATGAACGAATGGCTGCTCGCCATATATAAAACTAACCAGTACTAGTAATACAATGTGAAATGATTAGAATAATACATATAGTACAGGTTGTTAGACCTACTACGGTGCGGTTAGTAAAAACACCGCGCAGTAAAATAAGAATAACTATAGACAGATAAAGAAATTATAACTAGCGGTCCTAAGACCTTTACGGTTCCTTTTAGTTATCGGGACCGTTTTACAAAGATAAAGTATAATCATTACAATTGTAATTAACGGAATAATTAAATATGTTAAGTATAGTTACTTGAATAGTCGGTAGCCATTCTTAAGTCTGGGCTATCGTGTTACTGAAATTGATACGTCACTGTGAGCGTGACGTGAGTTGACACATTCTCTGGAAGCTGGAAAGTTCCCGCATGTCGGTTCCCGCAACAGGATTCCCGCACGCAGTCAAGAACTGGAGCGGAGCGAACTCGGGACGGTTATCACAATATAAGAATGTCTAACGAGCAGTCAGTAAGTTCTACAATAACATTACTGCTAGGCAGAAGTTCATGTACACCGATGGTACGGATGAAAGTTAAGAACAACCCGTTTATCAGCGGGGGTTGTCGAATACGGATGAAGATACATAACTAAGCTTACGGTGCGGGGTACGTCAGTTAGCTCTTATGACGTACCGAGCAAAGTTTACTTGCTGCTGTCAAAAGGTTTAAATAAACCTACACGTCATCAGTGCGGGGGTGGGGGGGGGGGGCGGTCAAATAACCATTTTTGGCGTGGCCGGCAGATCCAGCGAGTTATCCACCAAAGAACATCGCTGCCTCTACATCTGTAGAATCACATATTCAGGCCGGGAAAGGCCTCACCGCAAGATTGTGTTCCGAGTTAGTTCTTATTCTAGTCGAGAACAATATTAACGAAAGTTTCCAAAAAAATGTTACAAAATTCTTTTGGGTGCGGTGGGTTGGGTGGCTGCCGCAAGCTACAGGACAAAAGGTGACCAAGACCGAAGTGATCTATTTAATAGTGTCTTGGCTGATAGTAGCTGCTTTTGCAGATCCAACCTGTTCGGCCCCTGGCCGAGGATGCTCTCGAACTCTTTTATACCACTCGTGACGTCACAGACACAAGCCTCAACCAATCATCGGTCAGGCAATAGCTAATCAGCGCGCAGCTAATAATGGCACAGATGATTGTTCTAGAACATTCTAGAACTTCGGCGTACACGTGGTTATGACGTCACGGCAATATTTTGAAGATAATCAAATGGGTTTTTCCGTGGATAGCTCAGCCATTTCTTAACCGATTTTGAAATGATTTATAGATTTGGAAAGTCCGTCGAATTCTGGTCTTGATTGATACCAGATTCGGCGGGAACAAGCAATTATAAAAGATTACACTGTACCTACTCGGTGCACTAAAAGTGCTATCCTATCTTGGACGTGATATATGTGCTCTGTCTACGCAGTGGTAGGCGTTTTAACGAACTCTGTCGTTTTACGACGAAATATCTCTCTGATAGGCCAATAAACGCTTATAGCTCTACCCAGGGGGCGTGTTCAGAGAACGAATCCAGGACAGGCGGCGCGTGCCCAGCTTAGCTGATAGGGCCGACACCTGACCGGTCGATCCGAACTACAAGAGTTTCCTCAGAACATTCAATCACTATGTAGGCTTGCTGCGGAAGTACTCCAAGGTGTCGCTTATGACCACATGCTGGAGTCAAAAGGAGATTTGATGACAGTTCTAGAAGAACTATCCAAAAGGAGCAAGAATGACATGTTGTGAGTGGACACGTTAGTTAAACCTGTTTTCATAATCATTATGATTGTGAGGGTGCAATGAGCGAGTGATTGGCCGCTGCATGTAGAGGTATTTCAAAAAATGATTGTGTACTTCTTTCCGTCATGCCATATGCACTATGCGAGATATGGTATGTGTTACCGACAATCCAAGGAGTCATCTTTCTCGGTTCCTGAAGGAAGAGCATGTTATAAGACACCACCGTGGCTTGTGGGAACGAATTTGGAGTGACAAGTTTGTCGAGAAAACCTGCATGCTGTGTGATAATTGGTATAACGCTGAAGCCTGAGCCACTATACGTGTGGGCATATAATCTCAATGCTTGCAGCAGTCGTTTGGAGGCGGACCTGGAAGACATATTTGAAAATGGCAATGCATCTGTTGACAAACACAATGGGGGGGGGGGGCCGCATGCATAGCTGCTGACAAAAAAGACAGAAGTGCAAAGGTCGAGTAATGCATCAATCATATCCGACCTATCAATACAGACAATCACCCAGATGCCATGCCTACCATCGCGACAAGAACGATGGAACCTACCTGATGGATGCAGCCAATGTTCAGAACACGGTGCAAATACGGTTCGATCAGATGAATGAGTTCGGTCAGATATTTTCAGATGGCCTACATGTGAACATTCACAAAATTGCTTACCATAGTAGCAACAAATATGTCAATATCAGAGATGCTAATGTGTATGCCACAAAGGCCTTTTACTCGAGAGTCATCGGCCTAGTGGTCACGAAGTTAATAACAAGAATGTCATTTAACATGAATTATCCACTGTACCAATGACAATGTTCGAGTCGAAAAGAGAAATGAGAGCAGCAAAGTAATGCCTTGGCACGCGAATTGCAGAGTTGAGGACTATGCAACAAACACGAAATACAACATTGCAAATAGTTGAAAATTGGGGTGGAGTGGAGTGCCCTACTATTTGGTCCGTACCATGATCGTAGTACAAAGAGCGTCACGAAAAGTACAAGCGCTACTGGAGCTAGTCCACGGGTTACAATAGACCGTTCCAGTTTTAGCTATGCCACGCCCATCTCTAGCTAAGCTCCACCCACACATCGCTCGTGTTGGGATCGATCAATCACTGAACTCCCTGACTATCAACTTCCAGAAAACTATACAGGTAAGCTTTTGAATATGTTGTGTTGTTGCTGCCTATTCAAAATAGTCGACAGCATCTGTAATAATTAGCAAAGACATACAATTCGTACAACGTGTCGGACTATTAAGTGTTTAAGACGGACTAACTCGAGTCATTCATGCTGTAATTGATTATGACATCATCCTACACGTCATGGAGTTCATTATGACGTCATATAACGTCATATGATGGATGGATAAACTGGATAGGTCCGTTGAAGAGCGAGTTACCGCCACACAAAATAGTATTGAGTGTCGCAAACCTGGAAGCAGCTAATAGTCCATGTTGTTATCATTCTAACTGAGGATATATCAATAAACATGCAATAGGCAGCAACGGCCTGTAGTTAAATTAGTTTCAAAATATTCAACATTTTACCTGCATAATTATCTTGAAGCTTAGATTCTTGAAATTCAGATTTCAAAGTTTTCAATCGACTCCAATATGCATAAATGCATCCGTGTCTGGCGACATCACATTCGGTGCGAGAAAAGAGACGTGTGTGTAATAGCCCAGATAACATTACTATTCTGGGCCAACGTTGGTGATTGGTTAGCATGGTCGCCGTTTACTATTGGACATTGGGCCCACTTTGGCAATTGGTTGGTGGTGAAGGATTAAGCCAACTTTGGCATATCATTGGCAATTGTTAGCCCAACAATTTTAGCCAATGTATATTATAAATGCTATATGCATGTGTTGGGTGAACGTTAGCAAAACAGTAGCAAATTATTTTGGGATATAGTTGTTTGACCAACGCTAGCCCGACAACGTATAGCCAATATATATATATATATATATATATATATATATATATATATATATATATATATATATATATATATATATATATATATATATATATATATATATATATATATATATATATATATATATATATATATATATATATATATATATATATATATATATATATATATATATATTATAAATGTCATAGACATGGGTTGGGGTTGCCTACTGTTGGTTATCTAAAACCAGAAATCCAATGTATTTCATAATTAGTTGGCAAATCTGAGCTTTTAAAAATAAATAAGGGGATGGGGTGGGTGTGGAGCTACGCAACCCTTCTGGGAAGCACCTCATAGATAGAGTCATGGCTCAAATACATCTAGGTGGTGGCGGCCAATAAAACAAGACCAACAACAACAACAACAACAACAACAACAACAACAACAACAACCTCTCCGTCGGTGGAGACATAGACAATCGCCTTCACTCGCTGATGCATACACTTCATTCGAAAGACACGTCCTTCGGGAGAAGACGTAAAGCCGTCGTCCGAGCAACCCCTCGGGAAAACACTTCTATAATAGTGTCCTAGCTCAAATACATCTAGGTGTAAGTGGTCAATAAAACAAAACCAACAACAACAACAACAACAACAACCTCTCCTCAGCCAGGAATAAAATTAGTACCAGTGTAAAAACGAGGTCCCCCGGAAGGGTCATTAAGCTGTTGGCTCCACCCTCTATGATGTATGCACTATTGGGATGCAAAGCAGTTTCGAGCATCACCGAGCGTCGCTCTCATGTGTGTGCCGTGTAACCTGAGTGGTGCGCTACGTTCAAAGCCATGCCAGTCACACAACAGAGCAATGATATATCTACTACTACTACTACTACTACTACTACTACTACTACTACTACTACTACTACTACTACTACTACTACTACTACTACTACTACTACTACTACTACTACTACGACGACGACGACGACGACGACGACGACGACTGCTGCTGCTGCTGCTGCTGCTGCTGCTGCTGCTGCTACTACAACTGCAGCATAGAAGCTAGTCAGTTCCAAGTTGGCCTACCCTTTGTTTCATCCTTCAAAACATCAACTGACATCTTGGCCGCGAAAACATTACCCTAATTTAAAGCAGCAGTAAACCTTGCAAATCATTTCAGATGTACTCGTGTGCGTCAGCCTATACAACAAATACGATCGAACGTGTGTTATTAAAGAAGAAACCATAACGCTATTTCAGAAGTTCTCCGGACAGCGGAATATCATGATGGCTCAAATACACCTAGGTATAGGCGGCTAACAAAACAGAACCAACAACAACAACATAAAATTACTATCAAAAGTTTTGCAAACCTTTGATTTTACATTGCACAGGCTTCTCGGCTAAGATCAATGTGTAGTATGGAGAAAATGGGTTTGACATATTTCATTAAATGTGTCTCTTACTGTGACAATTTGTTAAATATATTACCCATCTAAAATAAAAAATTCCGAATAGTTTACTAATATTTATTATATATTTTGGCCCAATGTTAGACCAATGAGCAGCATGATATGACGTTGGGCCAGCGTTGGGTCATCGTAGTTTTGTTATCTGTGGAGTGACCATTGGCATAGTAATTTCCACTAGAATATAGTGATACAGAGAATTGAATCTCGAAACAACACTGTAATTATCCGATTGATACCAGATAATATAAGATCATAGTCATCGGTATGAAAAATACTTAGCAGAAAATAGTCCCTCTTAATTCGTCTTAAAATTCAAATCTGACGGACATAAAACGAGGACCTTCGTACTAACATACGCCCACTCCCATAGCTCCGCTGTACGCGGTCGTACTTTCTGCTATGTCACATAACGTATCAACTTATCATAAGCGGTTTTCAGTCCGCCAATCAGATTTTCTTTATTTCTTGTCGAGCAATTTCATTGGCGGAAGTTGACTGATCCCAGCTCATTGTTTATATTTATGAAGTTTCATAAACCTAACGCATACATCAAAGGCCTGCAAGCATGGTACACGATACGTGAGTTGGCGGGAGGCCCATGCCTGTCCAATATGATTATGATGAACCACTGGATGGATCGGGTCGCTTTTAATGTCGGTATTAAGCGAGTGATGCAGGGGTTAAAATGATATCAAAATAAACATGATCAACGTTGCTGGCTTTACAGTTCACTACGGTGATTGGCATGGTTCCAACTTGTCTTGTTTCCGAAGTGGAGTCTGTGCAACAGTCTAGTCGTTATGATGACTTGAAAAGATCGCAGGTCATTAAGTTAGAGGCGTATTCTCGGCACGAAAACACGTTTCTGTTTTCAGATTGGCTTGGGCAGAGCTCAGCTAGAAATAAGCAGGGCATAGCTAGAAATGAATTACTCTATTGAGCTGAGTCTAAACTAAAATTCTTTTTGGTGCGTTCTCTCTTCAAGCCCCATGACAAGGCATAGTGCTACATCAAGATCATGTGATCGGTTTCCTAGTCTCTGATAAATAGCTGCATCTGTAGCTGCGCCGCTTGTGATTCTAAGCGACTATTGTTCTGGCCAGGGCCTCCCAGATATTGTCAAGATAATCTTTACATTGGCGTACACAAAGTCTTGATTACAGATTTATTAAGTTGAGATGAACAAGCACTACATGCTATAGTTAATGAAAGAAAGTGATACCTTTTTGCGTCAAATTCTATAGATTTGTTAGGACCTGATGAAATGCCAAAATGAAGTGCCAAAACCTGTCAAAATCAACAAACCAGACCATAATCCTCTAACACTTGAAATGGCGGTGTCTCAATTTCAAAACAAGTATACGGGAATTCATGAATCCATTTCCTCTCTCAATCATATGACGTCATAATCAACTAAGTGACGTGTATGTTGACGTCATAATCATTACGTCATGAAGGACTCGATTTAGTCCATCCTCAACGCTTAATAGTCCGTCAGGTAGTATGAATTGTATGTCTCTACTATTTAATAAACATGCCGTTGAATATTTTGAAACTAATTTGATTGGCCGCTGTTGCTGCCATAGGCAGCAACATCAACCAGTCAAATTAGTTTCAAAATATTCAACAGCTTACCTGTATATTTTTCCGGAAATTGATAGTGCGGGTGTTCAGGGATCGTTCAATCGCAACACGAGCGAGGTGTTGGTGGAGCCTAGCATAGCTAAAACTGGAAAGGTCCATTGTTCGGTCACCATACCTTGATTTTGCGTCTCACCTAAACATTTTACACTCCCAATAGCTTTTGGTATTTTTGGATTCTTACGATTGTGTGTCTGTGTGCGCGTGCGTGCGTGCGTGCGTGCGTGCGTGCGTGCGTGCGTGCGTGCGTGCGTGCGTGCGTGCGTGCGTGCGTGCGTGCGTGCGTGCGTGCGTGTATGCTGTTTGAGTTACCCTGTTCCCTCTCAAATCTGGAAAACAAACGTTTGCCAGATGGCGATGATGTCCTTAGGACTACCATTCGGCAACAAGTTCACAATTGCGTCATACCGTCTCGATGGCGTGTTTTAGAATACTTGTAAACATTGAATCAAACCAATCATCAAGTATGCAGCAAGACGTAACAGTGTTGTAACACGGGGCTAAATGCTTCAAACCGATGGACATTTCTTTTGGTACTTATTTAGTGAGAGAATGTAATAGTGTTACAATAGTCATTTTACCCGCATCACGAGACACGAGGGTTAATGCGAGCATGAAGTGCTTGCTGCTTCCTGTTGCTGTTCTTAAGATATTTTTCAACCTGCATGGGTGCAATCTTGCCTGTGTGGCTCCAAATACATATGTCAATTTTGGCGCCACTTAACTAGTGACCTAGTTGATTATGACGTCAGATACTTGAGTGACAGATCGGATCCCTCCATTAGGTCTTCAGGGTGCTAGTTACATCAATGATCAGAGAGCAGTTTATCTTTGCTATTGGATATTATATTTTTATTTTTTACAAGCGTTACCCCTTTGATTAGTGGAGGAATTCAGTTTTTGCTATGCCCGGCCATCTTTTATAAGCTCTACCCACACTTCGCCTTGTTGGGATCGATCGATCGATCCCTGAACTCTCTGACGAATTTCCAGAAAGCATTACAAGTAAGCTACTGAATATTTAGTAGTCAAATTAGCCTAAAAATATTAAACAGCATGTTTATTAAATAGACATACAATTCGTACAACTAACGCTTAGTCCGCCATCAATTAACTGTTCGTGACTAACTTATCTCCATCATTCATGACGTCATTGAATATGACGTCATCTTACACATCGCGTAGTATATTATAATGTCATATGATTGATTGATAAACTGGAATGGTCCATCACGATCTTTTACTTTGCTATTACATGGTCTTACTATGAAATATTGCCGTTTAACCTTTAAATGTCTAAGGAGACGTATAGATTTTTATTGTTCTGAACTACGAGGGATCAAACCCTTATATATAGATGCCTGCACCGGTTCATCTCCCGTTATTAGTCAACGTACATATCTTGATGACTACGGTAGTAAACGTTAGAATTAACATGGAGAAAGAAAGAAATGACATCAAACTCAAATTCAGACCAGAATGTTTGGAAGTAAAATCGTTTAAATATACTTTTAAAGGCTTGTATTGTGTATATTAATTTAACGTCTTAAAGGTTATTGCTGAGACTTCATGAGGAAGCAGATTACTTTTGGTGTTCATCCATCAATCCTTCAGTTATTCTTACTGAGCATGCAGATTTTCTAAAAAATTTTGTTTAGATAAATTAGCTTTTACCGGTAACTGGGAGTCAAATATAATACAAACATAGGAATTATTGGAGGTTACAGAAGATATAGGAATTGTTAAAATACATAAGGAACTATAGGAAACACAGGAACACATATATAAGTCTTACCATAAACACATAACGCGCATATGTGTACGTCGTAAGAGTTGTCAACTAACCCTTGTTAGACATCTTGCTCATTGGTACATTATGTAGACGTTTGAACAGCGAATAAATCAGTAGATTGTTTATATCGAAAGCTTGTGCTATCGCCAGAATTACTGAGATTCGGCGAAAGAATGGCCAATGTAAAATAAATAGAGTTTGCCATTCGCATCAATACACTGGCTATTAATGAAGTAGCAGACGGGCGTTAGATAGCGCTTTTAATTAGACATCTGCCGATAGATCTTTAAAAAGAAAATCGCGCGTACGCACGCACGCACGCACGCACGCACGCACGCACGCACGCATTCCATCGCATTAACTTTGTCATAGCCTAGTCATATGTGGTATATATTTTTAGCTAATTATTTAACAGAATGTGTATTAGATTGTAAATTCATCAAAGACATACAATACGTACCCTAGTGACAGACCTTTTCGATTTGCGTGACTTATACGTCATTATGAAATATTTGATCATGACATCAGATATTTGAATGACGGATATAATCACCTCGCCACTCTCCATCACCACCAACCCCCACTATTTTGAAACACGTGTCGGTTTGACTTTTCTGCTGAAACAAAATCATTAACAGCTTCCCGTCAAATTAGTTAAACTATTCAATGATGTTCCTGTATGGTTGAACAGAAATCAAATTTCGGAATTTCAGGAATGAAAGGGTTAAATGGATTAACTATGCAGAGTTTCTAATGACATTACAAGGAACTAATTGTATTCAACAGTTTTTTGCGAATTGTTTACACAACCTAAAACGTATTTCCAACTGTTTCAATCCTTCCATTTGTTAATGGTTCAACGCAGTCCTTGTACAGACTATTAAGGAAGGCAGAAACACCAATGATACAATCACTAATCGGACTAATCACAAAATGTATTAATTATCTTGGCGTTGCTAAGTTTCACACGGTGCATCCAGTAATGTCACATATTTTATATTGACTACTGGAAACACCACCAATTAACATAAAAGCATGAATCACGTGACACATTGACTTTCTCAGACTATGTGCACAAACTAAAACAAAGGTTTATCAACTGTCCCAGTGCTAATATTTTACATGGTTTCAAATCTCAGACCCTATGTAAAACCTCGAAGTGAAAGTTGAAGCAAACAAAATCTGATCACTGCGTCAGATTCATAAACAAGTGCCTCCGTTATTCGGACACAGCTCCATTTCACAATGGATCCTGTGTGTATTCAACATTGCAGGGAATGCCAAACTTTATTTACAAGAACAGTTTATTTTACAGCTTTTGCCAGACATACAAATGAAAGTCATTCCTGTCTTTGCTGACCATGCAGCAGATGTGTCGCAACAGGAAGAGTTTTGTCGTTTCGAAGTTTCCAGCCATACTCAGAACATCATGGTAGATCTAGTTGTGATATGTTGGCACATTTCTCAACAGGTTTGGCGTGAGTATGCTTCACGTGCTGCTCAAATGCGGATCGAATTGGTTGGGGCATTTTCATTTGTGCATATCTGAACTTAGAAACTCACTACCTCTTCATTTTGGTATGCTAATATATTGGTCTGCGATATCCCCGCACACTGACTTTAGTAGACCCATTACTTTATTAATTATTTCTGTCCACATTTGCTTCTCCCGTGAAACTGCATAAATGATGAATTGGCTTGCAGATTTATTTCACCGTTGTGTGCAATAAATGAATCTTTACCAAGTTGATATAGAAAAGGAGATGTATAGTCTCTGCAGCCATGCTATGGGAAAATGAATTAAGGACGGCGAGTGTTTGATATTTCATGAATTGCAAGATAGTGGTCATGCTCTGCACGCCAGCTTGGAAAATGGTGCTGCCTTGAATAGCAAAATTAGCAAGGTCTTCCGATCCAATTATATTCAAAATATTTAACAGTATGTTCTTTGTAAGTTTCTGGATGATGTGTCGACACGCATCACAGTGTAGTCGGTTATCATGCTTATAACATTATGATCACTGCTACATCCGCATGTTCCTCCCTTACAGTATAAAGTGTATGAGGAATAATATGTTGATCCGCCTCTCCACGGGATTAATTAAGCATTGGTGTTAGTGACTTTAGCTGTTTCAGTTTTGTCACTGAATCCACCGGCCAAGTACGACAGAATATACGAGTCCATATACTCAGTAGACAATGATGTAGAAAGTTGTCATTATTTATGGAAACTGCAAGGAAACCATTTTGATCGGGAGCAGAAAAACCTACCATGGCTTTCAAGCCGTGGTTTTCAATTCGACGTTGACTCCCACTTTCCTTCAACCTGATATATTGAAAACAGTCGCTACAGAAATAGAGAATTGTTGTTTCACATAGGAAGGTTGTTAGCAGCTTTGCTTGTTTTGCCTGTTGTACGAGTGTGTCATGCAGTTTGTCCTTATACAATAATGACCATTTCCGCGAGGGCTTTGCTTTTCTGAAATGGCTTTGGCAACTTTTTGCTCTTCATTTCTTGTACATGAAACGTGTTCAGCTTTGCAATTTTCGTTCTATAGACCACAGTCTGGGTCAGAGCCAATTTTCGTTCTATAGACCACAGTCTGGGTCAGAGCCAAGTGTTTCCTGGAGGTATGTGGCATCAACATTGATTAGGTCATTCTGTACTTAGTCGTCAGTAATTGCACCAATGTTGATATTGATTAGGTGTGCTATGGGCCCTTTGAATGGACTGGTTTCACAACTACTATGACTTGTTTAATGTACGTATTTTCTCTGTTGTTGGTGGTTTCGCCACTACCATGGTGTATCTGTGTTAGATCTTACTTGGAGCATATTCTAAGGCCGAGCCTTACTTGCAGCCGTGGTGGCTTCGTGTACAAGTACTTTGCTCATGGCGCCACATGGAGGGAGGGGTATGCCATACAAACGACTTTCTTCCTTAGCAACTGCATGACACGACTGCCTTAACACAATGTCGGGTGGTATGCCGGTGTGGTTTCTCCCTGTCCATCTCCATGCGAAAGCCCCATCCGTAATTACATTATGAACTAAATGGCTAATTGTTGGTAACTGTTTCATTTCACGCAAGTAGAGACTGCTGGCCGAACAGCCGCTGTGAGACATGGTAACATCTTGTCAACTCCTTTCCAATTTGGTCCTCACCACCCCCACCCCCACCCGCACCCGCTCATAGAACAGGAATCTCTGTAAATTATCAGCCATCAGACCTATTAACCATAAGATGGCGGTTGGGTTATCATTAAATGACACTGTCATCAAAGGAATTCACGGATGATTGTCGCTCATCTGTGTTATCTTGTATACCACCTATCGTATCTAAATGCGAATTTGACATTATATTCTTTGCCACAGAGTATCTTAGTACATGCTCAGTATCGCCATCACACACAAATCTGCCATTTTCTTGTAACAACTCTTCGAACGTCTCTAATTGCAATGAGCGAAATAGTAAATGTCCACAAGATCGAGTTTTGCCACAAATAACACACATCTTTTTGCAATCAAATTCTCGTGTAGACGATCGTGCTTTGATTTCACTACTACATGTAAGAGGTAGATTCTTTGAATTCTTTAGATGGGCTATAGGTTAAGATATTGTTATTACTGTCTTATTGCCACAAGTATATAACATGCAAGGCGCTTGCCGTGTCAGCTTGTCAGATATGCATTGCCGTTATAAGTTTATCTGTAGATTTAATATTATCTAGAAGTTTAGTTTCGCGTCGAGTCTGACATAATATATTTTTTCATAATCGGTCTTTGGCTTGGAGCTTGGATACTGTCTTGTCTTTTGCACCACCCTGTGGAATCCCTTGATCGTGTCATGACAATTTAAAACAAGAACATACACAAGTATCAAAGATAATATATGGAGTAAATGGGGTGATCCTATTAGCCACTCAAATCTCTGACGTCATAATCAAGTACGTCACTTGTTAGCTGACGTCACACTCATAATAGCGTAGCTCATTCACGAATTTGGAAACGTCCACCACAAAAGTGTACGCATTGGGTGAAATTGGTGAATTTAGTTTTTAATAAACATTATCTGGAATATTTTGAAACTAATTTAGGGGGTGGTTGTTAGTGTCATATGCAGCAACAGCCCTCGGTCAAATTTGCTTCAAAATGTTCAACAGCTTACCTGTATAATTACCTTGAAATAATGAAATTTAGATACTGATAGCTGTGGCTTCACTTCGATTTCAACACGGTTAAACGGTGGGCATAGTAGCTAGAAATGTTCGGGGAATATCTATAAATGGCTCTTCTTCAACAGATGCATACACAGTCTTACTGTTGCACAGAAATTACCATTCTTTATGCTTCCATCATGACAAACCTCAATCACGTGGTTCTGTAGATTTACTTTTCAATTGAGAAGAACTTAATGGATGAATCCACTTTTAGCTATGGCCCGCCCATCCTTAGCTAAGCTCACCTACACACACTGCTGTGATTTCCTTTTCAGCCAATCAGAAAAAACATAGCGTGTCCCCCTCGGTATATGTGCTCAGTCATAGACATGTCATCTTTAATGTGGCAAAGTTATATAAAAGCAATCATACAGCTAAGCTGTTGAATATTTTTGAAACTAATATTACTAGAAGTTCCAGTCAAATTAGTTTCAAAATATTCATCAAGATGATTATTACGAAATAAAGAATTGATACATTGGCACGTAAATGACATCACTGCCATATTATCTGGTTTATTGCACAATATGTGCCAGTTGATATTCTTTGAAATTTCTTTCTCTCAGGGTAGAGTCCCTTAGCCTTGGATCAGCCAAGATCAAACCATAAGTTAGTGTTAGGAAGTTTGATCGCTTATTAACCCTTTAACACTCATAACAGCCAAAAACGGCTTCTACAGTGGTCGTGACAAATGCCCATTTGCAGACCAAGAGAAGACTTTTTTCAATTTACTACTGAAATGACCGGCTCGATAACCGATCCAGTCATTCCAGTGATAAATTTTCAAAAAATAGCCTTCGGTTGGTCTGCAAATGGACATTTTCTTTCAGAAAATTTCAGTTTTCTTGAACAAATCGAGGGTTAAAGGGTTAAAGGGCTGCTTTGGTGTAGGTAAGCGTAGTAGCCAGAGAATGATAGTATGGCGCAGGAGGATGAGGACAACGAGAAAGACGAAGACAAATACGATGAGGTACTGATGACGTGGCAATGATGATGGCAGTGGCAGCACTGGTGATGAAGTCAACAACAACGACGACGACAGCGGCCGCGACGACGATAATAGGTTACTGGTGCAGAAGTAGAGAAGCGACGGACGGAGGGGACAGCTGATTGATTGATTGATTGATTGATGATGATGATGATGATGATGATGATGATGATGATGATGATGATGATGATGATGGCTGTACAAGCATGTGGTGCGTATGCATAACGTAAATGTAAAGCGAAGCGTTGAATTGTTTAAAAAAAAAAAAAAGAATGGAATTCTTCGTTCTGACAGAATAAACTTTATTTCAACTGTATTAATGTACAAGATAAGAAAATAGAGTTTGGTATTTTACAAACATTCGTTATAATTATTTCTGCAATAGTTTATTTGGAATGAAGGAAATATACACACATATTATTTTTAAAGATGATTGGATAAGCCATTATACGTTTCCGGATCATTCGAATCATCACAGAAGTGGTGGAATCCTAGTGTATGGCCACACCATTTTCTTATGGTAGAATTTGAACCAAACCTCACACGTAATTACCGAGATATCCATAGATCAATTAAATTTTTATCCGAATCACGAGTCTGGGAATCGTCTTTCAGAGTAAGCTCCTTTATTGTGTTAAAGAGTGGGCCAAATTGGATCAATAGTTTTGGAGATACAGGTCCATACTCACTGACGGACTGACGGATGGGACAACAGAATGAACAACTGATGACTGACTGACCGACATGATGAACGGATGGACCGATCAAATAATGGACAAATGAATGGACTGGTTGACCGACCGACAGAGCGACCGACTGAATGAACGAACGAAAAACCGACCGAGCGACCAACCGCCCGACCGACCGAGCAACATACCATCCATCCGACCAACCAACCAAAGACCAACCAACCGACTGACCGACGGATGGAAGGGACAACAGAATAACCAACTGATAACTGACTGACCGACATGATGGACGGATGGACCGATCAACTGATGGACAAATGAATGGACTGACTGACTGACTGACTGACTGACCGACCAACCGAGCGACCGACCGAATGAACGAACGAAAAATCGGCCGACCGACCGACCGACCGCCCGACCGACCGAGCAACATACCATCCGACCAACCAACCAAAGACCAACTAACCGACTGGCTGGAAGGCCCAAATACAATACCCTCTTCTCCTTATGACGGTTAGAGTATAATAATAATAATAATAATAATAATAATAATAATAATAATAATAATAATAATAATAATAATAATAATAATAATAATTAATAATTGCTAATAGATAAATAACGATAATTTAACGAGGCCTAGGCCTATAAGTAAATATTGAACATCATTGCTAATTGCAATGCAAATAGAGAATACACTGTAAATACAGAAATCGATATGATTGACTCTTTTAGTTTAATTATCTCCTCAAGGAAGCGAATTATATTCTTTACGTTGGTCAGTTATTTTCATTGAAAATAATGGACTAATAAAAAGATAGAAATCTCTTCTCAGAATAAGATCAGAAGAAAATCTGTAATGCGTACCGGAGATTGGCTGATATCACGCATAAGGAACCAGTATGAGGGTCTACGTTTACACACGCCGTAACCTAATAATGTCTAAATTTTGTAAAGAAAATCTAACTATTTTTCTGAAAATTTACCACTGAAATGACTGGCTCGGTTATCGAGCCAATCATTCCAGTGACAAATTTTCAAAAAGTCTTCTGGCCTACAAATGGGCATTCCTCAAAGACCGCTTCGCCTTGAAGGAGTTAATATAAAAGTCAGATATAGGGCCGACTCAATAGAGGAGTGCCAGACGTTAATTACCATCAATATTGCACATCGCAAATTTCAGATCGGGGCACTCAACTTGGTAAATATGCTTTATTTTTTGAAAGAATATAATAACTTGAACGCATCAGTACTATATAAACACCGTAAAGCTATTGTTATTCGCTTTCATCCCTGCCACATCATTAACCTTATTATCTCAAAATGTGACGTAGTAGATCGTCGCCCACTGCGCACGCACGGAGGGTGGTGATATATGCGTGTCAGGTGGCGAATAGTCAATCATATGACGCCATAATCAACTACGTCACATGTAGGCTGATGTCATCATGAATCAATTACGTCTTGAATGACGTGATCATGTCCGTCATAAACGCAAATAGTTCATCAAGTACGAATCGTATGTTTTTACTATTTAATAAACAGCACCGTCAAATTAGGTTCAAAGTATTCAGCAGCTTACCTGTATAGTTTTCTGATAACGGAGACCCAGTGAGTATGGGGATCGATCGATCTCAACACGAGCAAATGGTAGGTGGAGCTTAGCTAGAGATTGGCGGGGCACAGATAAAACCAGATTGCTTAACGAATGAAGTAAATAAATATTTGTTTTCTAAGGATTTTAATTAGCATTTAATTTACATTCAGTCCTATCTGCAACAGACACACCGTTAACAATCAAATTATTATTTATAATATGTGATCGTCGTCCGGAATTAGAAAAAAAGGATTGAGCTGAATTCTGAGATTGAGATGAAATCTGATCAATCATATTTTGGATTTTAAAAAATACGAAAAATTGTATCTGAAAAGAATTACAGTTTTAAGACAAGCATGTAGGTAAGCAATTAGTAGTCCGGGAGCCAATTTTCAAAAGGTGTCTAGAAGAATGGTTTCGTAGCACACCCAGTATTCAGAAGGTTTGTCTCTATATTATGCTAGACCGATGTCTTGGGTATATTCTGAGCCGTGTTGTACAAGAAAACTGTGGTATCACTAACCCGTGAGAAGCCCATTTACAATAGGTGTTGAATGTAGTTTTCAGACAATTTTCACAATGGTACATTTTTCACAAACTTAAGCGCATGTTATATCAATACAATCTTAACCAAAATGGAAAGGAGTGATCATATATCGCAGATTTATACATAATCAACCTCGTTTAAGACACCCGTATGTTTCTTTGTACATATTGGGGCACTTAGGTCTTCTTGTGACTAGCAATACCTTAGCTACAACAATGCCCATGTTTTCTACATTTTTCATAATTAAACTTTTAACTGACATGCAGTGCATGTCTACACAAGCTGGCAGGACATATTTATCACGTGAGCAAATGAGAGAATGTTACTCATCCGTGTCAGAGTCATCTTCGACAATTGTATGCTGGACATTGTCACACATTTCACCTTCCATACAAAGGCATGCTTCAGTGCAGAGTAGATTGTTAGCCTTGCATTGACAGAGATCTGTTCTTTTGCAGGCAGACTTTTGACATCTACATGATGTGAGTTCAATTAATCCAAATGGAGCAGGATACTTTGACATTAGAACAGGCGTGAGTAGACCATCCACTATACTCTAGCCATGTCCATTTGGAGATGGAAGATTCTGAACAGCTTGCAATGAACGACTCCAAACAAGAGCTTGAAAATTGGCCCTTTCGGTGTGATGCTTTAGACTATTCGATGTAGGTGGAAGATTTTCATTTCTTTGTCTCTTTTGACAAAAGAGCCAATAACGGGTTTCATCAGCTGTCTTTCCCACATCCCTGGTGGTATACAACTCACAGACAAATTTCTCACATAGAATTGCAGTATTCGGTGATAAGTCAACATGTTCGCCGAGTTGGGCTAAGCTAAGCTGATGACATTCAGATGACTTTAAGAGATTGAATGATTTTCTCTTAGCGACTCCAAATAATGCACTAGTGCTATCACAACCTGTAAGAGAATGAAACCCAGGCAAAGACAGACAGATAGCTGGGCCCAGTACTTGAGCAACTGTATGTATTGGTATGTATCGCAATTTGTCCTTTGTGCCCGTAAGGAACCATAGTTCAGAACAGTGAAGCGAACGATACGTATATATACTCAGTACTGCCACGTCTGTATCAGGAGACTGTATAACAACACGCATGTGGTCTTTTGAAGCGTGTAGCGCGTGCAACATCATACGCGTATCTGCTTCCTCGTGATCTGATCGAAGTTCTTCCAAATACGACGAATTGTTCGCTGAAATGACAACAACATCCATTCCATCGTTAAAGCCACCAGCAAGAATGACGCAATTGTCGGCAGATAGCATATTTGGACCAGTATCACGCCACCGCTTGCTGAGAAATGCAACCAGGTTACTTTTGTTGCTTGGATTGCTGATGTACTTTGCCCATTGCTTTGGAACGGGAGTATTTTCTCCAGCAATCTTTACTTCCAATGCTGTTGATGACCCATGTTTTAGCCGCTCTTCCGCTTTGAGAGATTCCAGTCTATCATATCTGTCAAAAACTATATCTACTCTGTTGCAGTCTTCTTGATTCAGTGGAACTGTAAAGATGTGCCAGTATTTATCAGCCAATTCTCCAAATGTAGACGTACCTCCAGTTTTAACCATTTGCACAATTGCCATGCCATCTACTACATAAGCTGTTGCGCCTGTCTTGTCAACAGGTGGAAGCCGTCCATCAACATTTACTTCCTTTTCTAGTTCACTTAACAAAACACTTTTCACATTCTTTCTTAGAGTCCCATCCGTATGTGACAATGATAGTGGAACAGCAGACAGTTCATACGTCATCACTAGTTTTAAATCAACATTTCTGGACCTTGCGGCAATAATTAATCGACCAAATAGTTCGCGGTCAGATCTTACATTGTGAATTTTTTCATCATTTGTTTTGAGTTTTTTCTTCTGTGCTAGGCTGGCAAATGTTTTAAGTGTTAAGTGTGGCAACGTGTCCCAAAAGCTTCTCGTGTTAGTGTCCAGCCGCTCCTGAACAAAATTGTCCATAATCTCCTTACCAATGTCACAGGCGGAAACAAGTCTCTTGGCGATTTCACTAGGCAATACCACGCCAGTTGCAATGTTTACAAGCGGAAGACACTCGCTGTCGTCGTTTTCCGCAATATTAAAAGGATTGGTCATTATATCTGATGAGAACATCGAAAGTATCTTCTGCACATCGGCTTCATCCCTGTTCATTCGATTAGTCCCCATTTCCTTATGTACTCCAAACATGTGACTATCTTGTAACCCACACATTTGCTTTGTGACCGTTGTTATGGCTACCCTCTCGTGGCTAGTTAAAAACCACCTCTCCAGAGCTCCTGGCTTTTGTGTTATTCCAATAATACCACCTCGCTTTTTGGAATCAAAATTAATCGATTGCTCTAAGGCCATATCTGTCCACACTTGATTGAATGGATGGTGTGAGCGACTTACGGAATGATTTCCATTCAAGAATTGTTCATGTACATGGGGATGTGTACTTGGAAGCATCTTCATGTCCGCAAGATATATTGGCAGCCATCTTGCATAATTGGTTCTGTCCATGCTGTAGAAATATGGCGCCATAGCAGCAGTAGCAGATAGGTGTGCCTGCCAATCTCCAGTTCTCTCAGCTCTTATGAATCCAAGCAGCAGCAGCTCTACCATATGCATATATGAGTTCCAAAATGCGAACAGGTGTGATTTCGAGCTTGACTCAACTTTAAAGGATTTGAACAGCTGTTGCTGTGTAGACAATGACAATGAGAGCGATGTGAGGTGTAGTATTCATTTTAATTTGTTTTCCACTCCGATTACCACCACATCCATCTGTCTCATTCCAGCCACCATTACCTGGGTGCTTTGTCAACAGTGGTACAGCTGGATATACAGATTCTATGATGGAGTTAGTATACATACATAAAATATAACCTTCACATTTCACCCTCGCCTTTGGTATATGCATGCAAAATGTATGTTGGATATATGTTAGGTCGATATCCGTCTAAATATCATATATGGTGAATCTAATACGATATTACTTTGAGTTATGACACGATCAGGCTTATATCGTTGTGCACTGTGGATACAGCCAAAGCCTAGACCCCCTATGCAAAGAAATCAGGATAACTAATTAGTGCTACCACAACTTGTTTGTACAACAGGGCTTAAAATGTGTGGGACATGTCCCCCATGCCACAGCAAGTGTCAGACCTTCCGAATACTGGGTGTGCTACGTCACGATTCTGACTTAGCTTTAGCTCCTGGACTATAGATTGAATGAATCTAACAGCGGTCAGTCCAACCAGTATCAAAATATATAGTCTACGTGAAATGTGTATTACTTTCGGCTTCAAAGAGTTTACACCCACCCACCCACGCACGCACGCACGCACGGGCATACGTACGGAGAGTTGCGATGATAATGATGGCATAGCTGCCTCGAGCAAACATCCGTAGACAAGGTCTTATTAAACCGGCATCGCTCGGAGAGAAAGGGCATAGGAGAGTTGACCGAGATACAATTCTCATAAAGCGCTCGTCAGACATTCGAAATTGCTCACAACCCGTTAATTGCTGAATCCAATCTGTCGGTCAAGGATATGACGTCATAACACATTACGCCACATGTAGGTTGACGCCACAATCACCTACGCAATGAATGACGTAGCTAAGTACGACAAGAACTTTTAAAAGTCCGTCAGTTGTGTGAATTGTACGTCTTTACTAGCTAATAAACATCATGTTGAATATTTTGCCCTAGGCGGCAACAGCACCCAGTCAAATTACTTTCAAAATAGTTAACAGAATACCTGTGTAGTTTTCTGGATAATGAGATTCAGGGAGTTCAGGGGTCGATCGATCACAATACGCGTAAGCATGGGCGGAGCTTATAGCTAGAAATGGGTGGGGCTTAGCTAAGAGTGGATTCATACATTCAGCTAAGAGTTGTCTGGGTGAGAGTAGGCCCTGTCTCCCCTAAAAGATATTCGCAATAAGAGCAATCACAGAATGCATATCTTGAACCTCATGTTTTTATCCCATTTCTAGTTATGATTCATAATTAATATACAACTGTATGTCGATCTGTCTGTCGGTCATTGTGCCTGTCTAATTTTTGACATTTCTGTCTCAGCCGCCAACGTCGCAACTATAGCTCGTTCGGACTTGTTTCAATTTCGAACCAGTTTGTGGGGAAACAGCCTACGTTCACAATCTTTCCTGAATTATAATTATGCATTGATTGAATATTTGATCGGATCCGGATCCAGGTGCCAGGCGTATCGCCTAGAAATCATGTTGACGGTAACACCCTTTGCCGTTTTAAAATTCAAGTCAAATTGTATGAGCGGTCTCTGAGATGCAGTTCCTAACTAAACAGGCAGATTGCCAGGAAGACAGACAGACAGCAAGACAGTCAGGTACGTGCGTGCGTGCGTGCGTGCGCGCGTGTGTGTGTGAGCTTGAGTGTGTGCGTGAGTACGTGCGTGGATGCGTGCGTGTGTGGTCAGTCGGGCGCGTGAGTTGGTAGGTGGTGCCGGTGGGCAAGCGCCGGTGCATCCATGACTAGCCCTCACCCATCCCCAACCACCCCCACCCCCACCCCCACCCCCACCCCCACCCAACCCACCACCTAAAAAACCTGCTCTTTGCTGCTTGGTGTGAAACTATGTCTACGCATATTTCAATTGACAGAATCTGTCAGTGAAATAAGACACTTGATACGAGGTAAGTATCCCTTTCAGCGAACTGGCATTTTAAATTTAATTCCCATTTATATGACAACTGGCGTTCTCTTTAGAAACAGTGTTGCGGAAAGTTGTTGCTGTCTAAGACAGCAACAGCTTTCACCAACATTGATCCCAAAATGTACACTAATCTTTACTCTACAATTTATTTTATTGTATTCTATGCTGTAATTATTACATTTGACAACGTATGATAAGGGATAATGGTGTAAGATGAAAGTGGTCTGGCTACATGGTGGCAGACACCAATAATTGCCTTGATGTCGTCAACACACGGTAATACAAGTGCCATGTTTACCGAACTTATGAGCTATGTTTCCTTCTCGAGTATCCCGTTGCTATGACGACGATATGACGACGCTTTTTGGACCATTTATCAAGCGCTGCTAGTGCGCGTATGAGTGCCATTTCGTGTTGACGTGCTGGATGCTATTGATTATGTCTTCAGATAGAAGTGTGTTTCCATTAAAAAAATATTTAATACGTTCAAACTTGTTCAAGAGCACAACCGTCATTTTGGAACACAATTCAAGATAGTGGTTAACACATGGCTTGTCGAATTTAATGCCTCCAAAACTACTAGTCTGTTTCTTTCTCTGCGTAATGAGCCCACTGTCCTTCCAGTTAAATTAAAAAATTATGAAATACTCCAGTCAAACAACCATAAACATCTTGGAATTACCTTCAATAACAAAGGCACTTGGCCTACTCACGTGGAAAACTTAATAACAAATGCTCAACACAAACTTTCTTTACTCAAGGGCCTAAAATATATCCTAGACCGGAAACGTCTAGAAATTATGTACAAAAGCTTTATTAGGCCATCTAGAATACGCAGACGTTGTCTGGGATAACATACCACAGTATCTTGTAACACGACTGGGTGACATCCAAAAAGACGCTCTCAGAACAGTATGTGGAATGACACGTAGTGATCATACCGAAGACTTGTACACCGAAACAGGAATAGAAACGCTTTCACATAGACGGGAATCTCACAGACTAGTTATGCTATATAAAATTATCAACGGGATGACGTGTGAAATTCTGAATAATCACCTTCCCGCCTTATCCCAGGCACGAAACCCCTACAACATTCGTCACGCAAACCTATTTACTCCATTTCGTTGCCGAATTGAGCTCTCTCTCTCTCTCTCTCTCTCTCTCTCTCTCTCTCTCTCTCTCTCTCTCTCTCTCTCTCTCTCGCATTATGCACACACGCACGCCAATACGTACGCACACACGCACATATTCATGTACACATACGTAAGCGTGCGAACTCCCTAGACAATTGTAATCAGTGGTTGATATAAATTATCATTTAACTAGTTATACATACGTTACTATTTAATTATGTTTTATTATACCCCATCTTGATGTATTTATTAATGTATTGTATTTGTATGTATGGGAGACACGTGTATAAGACTTATGTCTTACTGTGCTCCCATTGAACAAAATAAAATTCTGTTTAAACCAAGATAGTGGTTATTGACGGCATGTGACACCGTGATGGGCATGCGGTCGCGAGACCACGGGTGGCAAAGAATCGCAATAATAACATAGCATGTTTCCAAAGCGAAATAAAACATACGGTTGAACACAGCAATGACTGGTTCGGTTATCGAGCAAGTCACTCCGGTGGTGAATACCCAAAATAGTCTCTGTCGCGATATGAATGGATATAATTGTCTATTGTTGAAAATAAGGTTGTTCTGTATTTTAGTTTAAAAAATGACTACCTTATGTACAGCAATAACCCATTTCTAAGAATACCAATCTGACATTTTTTATAATCAGTTACTATATATTTATTATAATCTAAATCCTGATGACCCCCACAATATGACCACTATAATTTTAGTACTTTGTTATTGAGATGGCGGTACAATAACAGTAATAATTATGTCATTACTAATTATGAAGTACGTGTAAATAATAACTGTAACTTTCATAATAATTCTAAGTTACTACTACTACTACTACTACTACTACTACTACTACTACTACTACTACTACTACTACTGCAGCTGCTGCTGCTGCTGCTGCTACTGCTATTGCTGCTGCTGCTGCTGCTGCTGCTGCTACTACTACTACTACTACTACTACTACTACTACTACTACTACTACTACTACTACTACTACTACTACTACTACTACTACTACTACTACTACTACTACTACTACTACTACTACTACTACTACTACTACTACCGAAAGCACAAACAGTGGTTATATAACTAGATAAATACCAAAATATGTAATTATGAATTGATATATAATGTCTGATCGCCATAACATTTATAATTTCCGTAACTTCATATTCCCCATATGCCATTATGTGGCCTGGGTGTAAATAAAAAGTAATCTGAATCTGTTCAAAAAAATAAAATAATTTAGACTTAATTCGATTGGAAGCCATTTCTGCCTACGGCAGGAATGGCTTCCAATCGAATTAAGTCCAAAATATTCAAGAGAACATTTCTTACATCGTGTTCAAAATTTCACAACATGTTGTTTCTGGGTGTGGGTGTGGTGGTTGTTTAAGAAACATGAACTTATTTGTTAGTTGTACTAACATGCACGCATTTACAATAATTAGGATTTTACATGACAGGATTCGCGATCTTTAGATACACATTTTGGTCCTCCCTATGTTGCCCTTTCAAGACAGTTTTAATGCGAATAGAACGATCGCGTTCGAAGATCAAGAACATCTGGCACAAATGCATTAAGCATGTTTTGCCCGACAAGGCGCCATATTGCGCTCTTCAAATTATCCTAATGTCATGTCACATGGCAGGACATAAAATCGAAGCCAATGTGATTTCATAATTCTTCTAAATTAAGAGACGGTTGCTCTCTTCTACAGCTCTTCTCAGCTCTTCTAAAATCAGACTTTACTCGATTTCATTGGTCAGATATTATCTGTAAATATTTGTAATCAATGAGATTGCGCGAGATCTCTTCTCAGAAGAAATTAGCAAAAAAGAAAACGTATACTTGTAATTTATGAAGTATGTTAACGTCAATATCGGCGCTAACACGTGATTGTTAATGTTGGGTTACGATCTTGAAGTAGCCTTTTCACTACAGATGTTATTAATAGGCCTATATTAGAAATTAGCAAAAGAGACATGTGATTGCTAATGGTTGGGTTACGATCGTGTAGTAGCCTTTTCACTACCGATAATATTAATTGGCCTATGTAATATTTATATTATATATACATGCACACACGTATAAAGTATACTCATACTGACATTGATAGCAATAATATATAAATCGTAAATGCCTGTGAGTAGAGAAAGTCACTGCGACAACGTAAACCACAATTTACCAACGCGTAAAGGATAACTAACCTCATCTCTCGATAGCTATGCAGGTGATCTAATATTCCACTCATAAACTATGCAGATAATTATTAGCTTTTTATCATGCCTCTAAAGAAAGATATTCAGGCTTTAGTAGCTAAATGTTGGTACATTTCTACAGCCTATGATGGCTGTCATGATTTAGTTTTCAACCAATCAGAAAAATCCTAGGGTGCCCGCCTCGTATACGCTTGGGCATAGAGGTGCCAGCTATAGTTTGGCAATTTCGTATAAAATCAATCATACAGGTAAACTGGTGAGGATTTTGAAACAAATTTGATTGGAAGCTGTTGCTGCTATAGGCAGCAACAACTTCCAGTCAAATTAGTTCCTAAATATTGAACGGGATAAGTATTACCTAATAAAGAATGTAATGCATTGGCATTTGCATGCCATAACGCACTATCGCTTGATGAGACAAAATGGCGGCGGCCACTGGTCAACATTTACGCGATATTACAAAGCAGATAATGACAGGGTATGAATGATATGGAATCTATAAACCATAACCTATCAGTGCAATACAACATCTGAGATGAGATTAGCATCCCTTTAAGAAAGAGATACATTGTTCATACACAATGAGAAGCATCTATTCCACGGCCGGTTGAAAACACTTTTGGGTAAAACAACGCACACCCA
Organism: Chaetoderma sp. LZ-2023a; assembly: GCA_034401795.1. Lineage (NCBI taxonomy): Eukaryota > Metazoa > Mollusca > Caudofoveata > Chaetodermatida > Chaetodermatidae > Chaetoderma > Chaetoderma sp. LZ-2023a. The sequence continues at coordinate 154,890,644 of CM067369.1, read as the reverse complement.
ATAGAAGATTCCAGTTTATCCATCACTCATTTCACGTCATAATCTGCTACGTGACGTGTAGGATGACGTTGTAATCACTTACGTCATGAATTACGGAGATAAGTTCGCCACGAACGCTTAATTGATGACGGATTAAGCGTTGTTGTACGAACTGTATGTCTTTACTATTTAATACAAATGATGTTGAATATTTTGAAACTGATTTGACTGTGGAAGCATAGGAAGCAACAGCACCCACTCAAATTAGTTTCGAAATATTCAACAGCATACCTGTATAGTTTTCTGGAAATTGATAGTCAAGCAGTTCAGATCGATTGATCTCAACACGGCGAAGTGTCGGTGAAATTTAGCTAAAGATGAGCGGGGCATAGCTAAAACTGGAACGGTCCATTCTCATGGACGATGCAGGCTGGCCATGGTCGAACTGTGAAATCAGGGAGTAAGGCCTCACGTTCCGCAGGAAAGTCACTCCAGAGTGATCTGCTAGATTAGCCAGGCGGAAATCTGCCTCTCCTATGGAATGATACGTTTTGTTAGAGCGCTCTGTTATTTCGCGAAACATGTTTGGAGGTGGTGACTCGCGAAAAGCTAAACATGTTTTCAATCTGTGACGTCATTGCAAGTGAAACAACGTCATACATCACAGAGGCATATATTATTACATCATCCGTATAGAATAGTTTTGTTCCAGAGCGCTCTGTTAGAGGGACCTACCGAAACTATTTTTGCACCTCCTACGGAACGTAAGGCGGGTCTGACACTAAACGCACCAACATCTCTCGCTTCTCCACTTCGTGCAATTGCATGGTCATCAGGAGACGCGATGCACCTTGCACGATTGATATGGTACCATGAGCTATCAAATACAAATACAATTTGTCCTCAATATATATAACACTAGAATTTGCCGTCGTATGTGACAACGCCGATTAGGCACGCGAAGGACAACACAGCATCACCACCGCAGTGTTTTGCAATCTGACAGCAAAGAACGTAGTCTATGACCAGAAAGGACGAGAAAGAACATAATGGAATTTATGACGCTCGCAGCGGACGGGACACGGGGGATTATATATATTGAGGACAAATTGTAGTTGTATTTGATAGCTCATGGTACCCTATCAATATATATTGTCCAATATTCTCCCCCGTGCCCCGTGCCCCGTGCGAGCGTGATGCTGTGTTGTCCTTTGCGTGCCTAATCCGCGTTGTCACATACGACTGCAAATCCTAGTGTTTTCTGAGCAAGCGTGTTTCCGGCATTCTAAGAACATCTCCGAACATAAAACATCGCAGTTACACTACTGTCCAGGAGAACGACAGGCGTGAGTCTAGACCCTAGCATTGGGAACTAGCATATAAACGCCATATTACAACACACACATGCACGCGCGCGCGCGCGCACGCACGCACGCACGCACGCACGCACGCACGCACGCACGCGCGCGCGCACGCACGCACGCACGCACGCACGCACGCACGCACGCACGCACACACACTACCGTCGAGGATAGTGCCTCTGCGTGACACAGTTTGTAGTGTTGTGTTGAGCTTACGCTGCGTGGGCAGCGAACATTTGCAATGGCTTGCAGATTTGTGCGGTGACATGCATCAAGTGTGGTCAAGATGGCTTTTAGAGCTGCACAGCTGTTGCAATCGTATATCGTTATGGAAACACATGTAGCATCATATAGTTGCATCTCGATTTTCATGAGAGTTTAAAGCCACGAATCCACAGCTTCGAAAAGGAGTGGAAGACGATATTTCCTGTTCCAATGTTGGTAGTTTCAAGTTTGGTTACTGTATACGAAATACTCATGAAACAACAGTGCGGAATAAGCTTTTGCGACAGACTTACGGACTAAGTGACTAACTTACTTAAAGATATGGTAAAGGGTTTTTCAAGTAACGTGTCGTGAATGTGGGCCTTTATGTCATCATTTACTTTACCCAGAAGAGGGGAGAACATATTTAGTGCTTCATTGAACTAGCACAACCCTCGACACACTTTCCGCTCCAAGCTCTCGCTCTTTTCACGGTAAATAACACGCAAAACATTAGCTATATGACATTTACAACGGCTATTTCACCCAAGACAATGACGATATAATAACTGGAGGACCCCCCCCCCCCCTAGACTGTTACCACTCTTCACTGGCTAAATTTTGTCAAGAATAGCAAAATATTTACATATTAATCCAAAGAAAATTTTAAGTTAAAATTAGCCAAATGGTTGGAAAATATTTCGTTTGATGATGATTTCTGACAAATGTTAAATGCCAGGATGATCTACATTTCGCATTCGCCACAGCCAGCGCCGTATCTTTGATCATCGCGACGTTTCGTTTCATATACATACGCGCAAACTTGGCTTCGTTACGATCCATATATGTACAGACATACTCGGAAGCAAAGTCTCTTTGAGCTTATCTTATCATTTGTAAAGATATTAACTCTTCATTAGCTAAATTTAGTCAAGAACATCAAAATATTCCCTTATTGAATATCCATTTGTAGGCAAGCGAAGATTTTTTGTACTAGAATGGATGGCTCGGTTACCGAGCCAGTCATTCTAGTGGTAAATTTTCCAAAAATAGTCTTCTCTTTGCCTGAAAATGGACATTCCTTGACTGTAGAGGCTGATTTTGTCGCCTTCGCAATAAAAGGATTACCTATTTTATACCTATTCGTTATATAGGCCTACACAGGATTACATATATCTGGGTGGAATTTCCTAAACAATTATGCCGCTACTGTCTAAACGTTGTCCTCGAGAATGTACATTTATGTAGGCATAACCGCCATCTCTATTATTCCTATTCTTCTCTTTATCAGAATGAAGTACGTTAATTAGCTCTCCGGCTAAAAATAGATACATTTAATTAACTCACAATTTCCTACAGACCTATTTATAAACTAGGGACATAAATAGATTGCAAGAGTTGCTGGCATTAAATCCTTTGAAACGCGAATTTCCAGCAACACAATTTCAAGATAACTATATAAGTATGTTGTTGTTGAATATTTCGAAATTAATTTAGCAAAAACCTGCTGCTGCCAAAGGCGGGTACAGCTTCCAGTCCAATTAGTTTCAAAATATTTGATTTTTCTTATTCAAATGGTTAACAATTTTTACTAGAACTAACCCGCATTTCAGCGCTCAAAGTAGATTAGTGTTTTTTTTAAACAATGCGCACACTTTAGAACGGTGTTAAGGAAAGCCAGTGAGTGATGTAGTGTACAAATTTCAACACCACTTTTTCTTTTAAAAAACGAGCATCAGTAACCACGGTAACCGCAATGAAATGAATAACGTCGGCCTATAGAGGCTATTTTCCAAGAGGCGAATTACTATATTGCACGTAGCAATGGAGAGATATTCTTTCTAGCTATTCCCCGCCCTTTGCTAACTAAACTCCACCCACTTTCTCTGCGATTTGGAACCGATTTTTATACGTTTGAACACTGAATTCCCAAGATTTTATGGCAGCAATAACCCCAGTCAAAATAATTTCAAAATATTTAGTAAAATGTTTATTAACCCCTGTAGTGGTCTTGGGGAATGTTCATTTGCAGGGCCAAGAGGAGGCTATTTTGGGGAAATTTACCACTGGAATGACTGGCTCGGTTAACCGAGCCAGTCATCCCATTGATAAATTTTCAAAAAATAGTCTTCCCTTGGCTTGCAAATGGACATTTAATAAGTAAATATTTTGATTTTTTTAACAAAATTTAGTCATTAAAGCGGTAAATAGTAAATCCATCAAAGTCACACTAAGAGCTGTACCCCAATTTGATTGTAACGTCAGCTAACACGTGATGTATTTGATCAGGGGGCTACATACGTAATAATCTCTGAATCAGTAACCACTCGCGATGAATACCAGTATTATTGTTGTTATTGTCATCAGACTGTATCGGACGAGAAATAATTGATCGAATTTGAGCTCGTGGTGAGCGTTTTCTCTATAGATCTGTTACAGTATCCGTTAAGGTGTGTACGAGGGTCGTGTATGTAGAATGTTTGATAAATAGCTAGGCAGATAGAAGCACTGCCACGCTTGATAATCAGGTTATGCGTATATTCCCAAGGGACTGCTTATTTGTAGGTACGACGAATCAATAATTACCACAGGAGATGCGCTGATTATATAGCTAGCCTTGGACTGTGTACAAGAGCTCCGTGTTTTAACGATATCTCTCAACAGAACAAGGGAATTAACTCTTTTTAGACCCGGAACGGATCTCTAAAGCGTGCTTTGTTGTTGTTGTTGTCGTTGTTGTTGTTGTTGTTGTTGTTGTTGTGGTGGTGGTGGTGGTGGTGGTATGAACATTTTGTTTTTGTTTACTACTCATCATTCTGTTCCCATCCAATCTAGCTGCAACTTCGAACACATATTCTAGGGATAATTATAAGACCCGGCACCAATACAGAGCTCGATTTTCAAGTAACTTCCCTATTGGGGTTTAGACCGGCGCCCACCCTTAAATCTTTAAATCGCTACTCCTCCGTTAATGATGAATATAACTTGATAAAACATGAGGGGAATATTCTACGGGTAACTATAACATCTTTACTGAGCCTAATTTTCGATACAGCCCCCACCCCCTGGTGCGATAATGGCACCATACCCCGCAATCAATTACAGTGTCATTGGTGAGTCTGAAAAGAAATTAATAAAATTATAATTTCTTTGCCTTATCCTGTCTATAGATATATATTAACCCCTTAACGCTCATATCAGCCAAAGACGGATTCTGCAGTGGGCTTGAGAAATGTCCATTTGTAGGCCAAGAGAAGACTATTTTTGAAAATTTACCACTGGAATGACTGGCTCGATAACCGAGCCAGTCATTCCAGAGGTAAATTAAAAAAGCCAGTCTTCTCTTGGTCTGCAAATGGACATTTTCTATGAGAAAATTGAGACTTTCTTCAACAAATTCGAGGGTTAAATGGTTAAAGAGCTATCCCTGTGTATTTGAAACGTTTCTATCACATACAACATGACACGCTTCTTTAAAAAATACTTTTACGTAGATAAATACAATGAAATTTAGTTTCACAATTTGAATGGAATGATGTACAAAGAATATTTGCAGAAATATATATATAAATATGGAGCCATGCATTAAAAGTTTTAAATAATAATAATAATAATAATAATAATAATAATAATAATAATAATAATAATAATAATAATAATAATAATAATAATAATAATAATTTACGCATTCCTAATGTGTGCGCGTATCTGCTTTTTCTATGATCCATTTCTAGCTATGTTCCGCCCATTTCTAGTTATGCTCCGCCCATTTCTAGTTATTCTCCGCCCATTTCTAGCTATGCTCCACCCATTTCTAGTTATGCTCCGCCCACTGCACGCGTGTTTAAATCGTAACCCTTTGAATCCCAAATTCCTAGGATCTCACTTTCCAGGTAATTCTACAGATAAGCTGCTAAATATTTTAAGAATAATTTGTCTGGGAGAACAGCTCGAAGTCAAGTTAGTTTGAAAATATTCACAATTAATATGTTGTAAATCTCGATACACAAGATACAATAAGTTGTATAGATATTGTATAACATGTTTATAACATGGTGTATGCAACAAAAAGTCGTAATTTTATCCAACAAGTTATATACAACAAGTGTGTATCGGTACTTTCATCCAACTTGTTGTACGCACACGCACCTTGTTGCCTCGTATTTATTGCCAGAATTAACTTGTTGTACCGTCTGTATCGAACTTCTCTGATGGACGTTTTCCCCAATTTGGTGATGGGCCTACGTCATTTGATTGCGACATCAGCTAACGTGTGATGTATTCTTATTACGGCATCGGATACTTGAGTGGCGGATTGGATCTCTCCATTAGTATGCATGAGACTAATCTCACAAAATAAATTCACGATGCAACATGTTTGCACATAATACGCAAAGAACAAAACAATAAATCATGCAACCACGTGACTTTCCTGGCCAAAAGATGGAGCAGGTTTTAACCATCAACCATCTTGGTACGCTTAACCTTTCACCGGCAAATCCATGAAAAAAGTAGGCCTGTATAATTCTTACGATATCAAACTTATTATGTTGACTATTTTGAAATTAATGTGACTGCACGCTGTTGCTTCACGCTGTTGCCTTAGGCAGCGACGGCTTCCAGTCAAACTAATTTCAAAATATTCTACAGTTTCCTTGTAGGGTATCGTTAAAACGAGATGTGGGGAATTCATCGGTGAAAGGGTTGAAAACACGTCATAAATGACTTGTAAAAGACACCATCTGTGTTTATACAGATTAATTATCGGTGTCCCATTTCAAGTGCCACTTTAACCCTTTCATGGCGAAGCCGGCCAAAACATGCCTCTGTAGTGGTCTTGAGGAATCTCCATTTGCAGGCTAAGAGAAGAATATTTTTGAAATTTTACCACTGAAATGACTGGCTCGATAATCGAGTCAGTCATTCTAGTAGTAAATTTTCAAAAAAAGTATTCTTTTGGCCTGAAAATGGATATTCAATAAGAAAACAGTGTGATATTCTTGCGAAGGTTTAGCCATTAAAGTGTTAAGACAGCGCTTTCTATGTTTTGAATCTCCAATTATTTTGTTTCATTTTAGCCTCCACTTAGTGCAATATCGCTTAAATTACAGATATTTTCTTGGTATTTACCAGCATAAAGTGTAAGCGTAAACGTTCGTCGAAGAGCTCCAATGTTCATTTCCGCTTATTTCACACGGAATTATGTTCCCCATGCTATCGCTGGTTGTGAAAAAATTGGTGTATAAGTTTCCATTGATTTCCGTTGGCTTCCGTGATATATTTCTTGGAAGTCCTCTATGGTAAATTTCCACGACGTCCTCAACGATATATTTCACTGACGTCCTCGCAAAGATATATTTCACTGACGTCCTCACAAAGATGTATTTCACTGACGTCCTCACAAAGATATATTTCACTGACTTTGTCCGCGATATATTTCACAGAGGTTCTCCGCAGTATATTTCATTGACGTCATCAACGATATATGCCACTGTCGTCATCCACGATATAGGCCTATTTCCACGATATATTTCATGAAACTTGCTGTGGGCATTATAGTCAAATCTCATGAATAGGTCTACTGTCATCGTAACACGTTGAGCGATTGCGTCACATCATTTCCATTTCAGAACAGTAATACAGGGAAACCGTTAAAGATCTTGAAACCAATTTGATAGGAACCTTAAGCGTGCACCATCAGCACCCAGTGAAACTACTTTCAAAATACTCAACAGGCTATTTTATTACTCCATAAATAAATATCCGCATTTGGTTGTTGGGAATGAGTGTTCGTTCAGTTCACCCGTACAAAACCACACATCAATAGGTGCTAGTCTAGCCACGTTTTTAATAGAGGAATAATGAACCCAATCTCTCACTAAAGTATTTGACGTCATAACCGATTACGTCACATGTAGGCTGACGTCAAAATCAAATACGTTATGCACGACGTAGTTAAGTCCGTTATCAACCGTCAGTTGTGCGAATTGTATGTCTTTAGTATTTAATAACCATTCCGTTGAATCGTTTGAAACTAATTTGACTGGGCGCTGTTGCTGCCAGCAACAGCACCCAGTCAAATTAGTTTCAAAAGATTTAACAGCTCTCCTGCATACTTTTCTGGAAATTGGGATTCAGGGAGTTCATGGGTCAATCGATACCAACACGGGCAATGCGTTGGCGGAGCTTAGCTAGAGATGGACGGGGTATAACTAAAAGTGCATTTATACTTTTCTAGCTATGCCCCGCCCATTTCTAGCTAAGCTCTGGCAACTTTGTGCACGCGTTTGAATCGGCTAGAATCCAATTTTCAAGGTAACTCTACAGGTGGGTTGTTGAATATTTTGAAACTAATTTGACTGTGAGATGTTGCTACATATGGCAGGCAGAAACAGACCAGAAATTTGTTTAAGATTATTCGACAAAATGTTTGCTAAATTGTAAATTCGCTAACAACAGAGGCTTACTATCGGACTTTTGCGACGTTTGATTTCTGACAGCGAATAAAAAGTGACGTAGGCCCAATGTTGATCATGACGTTAAGCGACGGATCGGATCCCTCCGCTATCTGAGCATACTTTGGCACATTGCCATCTAGGCCAGGAGAACAACTCATTCAAACTATGTTCAATGTAGTTCATCAGTGTTGACTAAAGCTGTATTTCCACGATCCGGCTAATGCATCCAACCTGTCACTCAAGTATATGGCGTCTTAATCAATTACGTCACATATAGGCTAACGTAACAAACAAATACGTAATGAACGATGTTGTCAAGTCCGCCATAAACTTTTAAACGTCCGTCAGTTGTGTACGAATTGTATGTTTTACAATTTAATACACATTCTGTTGGATATTTTGAAACTAAATTGAGTGGGCGTTGTTGCTGCCACGTCGTACAACAGATATATAAGATCTATCAGATCGTGGAAACTCACCTTAAGCCAGATTGGTGTTATGGGCACCGATAGCTGTACTACTGTACTTTTGGAAAATCTGTAGCATGAAAAACCAAACGACGAGTACATGCTTAGAGTTACGTATACACCTAATAGCTTTCCTTGCTATAATAGCTACAGTACAGCTCCGAAACAAAAAACAGTAAAATTTGAACACAGCGTAAGAAATGTTCTGTTGAATAATTTGATCATAATTGAAATGAAAGACAGTGCTGCCTTAGGCAGCAATGTCTTCCAATCCAATTATGCTCAAAATATTCAACAGCCCCTTTTATTTTGCTTTGGAATTATATCAGCAGATATTTCTCAGCTGTACTGTACCATAGAACGATAAACAATGGCGCGATCAGTCAGTCCAGATTGCATTGCCAATTTCGAACTCGTTACGTATACAGCAATCTGATTAATTAAACGATTACTCGCGCTAGTTGACTTGATAATTATGTTTCTAATTGAGCAGTTGTCGAATCACGATTTCCTTGCTAAGTATTTCGCAAGAACAAGCAGTGGAACCTTCGGGGTTTTTGTTTAAGTTTCAGTGCACCCATACCTGCTCACCAGTGTCGCTCTTAGTAGTGGCCGGTGTGTAAATGTCTGATCCAGGACATGGTTGGATTGTAATGACGTTATGAGTTATGAGATGGTGAAATAGAATTATTTTCCACAGCTAATCCGGTAAAACTAGGTATTAGTGCTTCACATAGCGAGAACTTACCCCCGTCGCACCTCCGTAGCGGGAGATGTGACCGCGTCCGCTCCGCTGTCCCTAGCATGCCAGCATACGGTTGCAACGCAGCGGAGTGTTTAGTTTTCTTCCCACCCTTTCTCGTTCCTAGCGGTGAGCGACTGAACTCATCCTCGATAAAATCCTCAGAAAGTTTTGTAAGTCTCCTGCTTGGGAATGAGTTCTTCTTTTTTCTAGGAAGATGACCAAATGGGTTTTTACTTGGCGATGGTGGCGGTGTACCTGGTCGACCGTCGGGTTTCCTTCTGAGGAATAAGTCATCTGGGCACGTGTGGGCCCTTTCACGGGGCATTGAATTGAACACACGAAACACACCAGTCGCACTATTTTCACCATTATCAGAATTATCTGAAAAGTCTTCAACTTTAATTTCTGGAAGCGATATAGCTAGTCCGCGTAAATCCGCACCTGCGGATAAGGCAAGAGATAGGGGCGTTTCTGGGATGGATAGAAAGTTGTTGCGCCCTGTCACGTTCAACTGCGACGAATCGCTATCACTTGTGGACTCATCCAAACTCAGCTGATGTTGTTCTTTGTACATTTTCATACCGGTTTCTTGTAAGAATTATTAAATTATCACTAGTATTGCGTGTATATCTGGTATTAAATATATCCTCCACTATGTTACGTATAAATTGATATAAATGACGACTCACGTTACGTTTCTCAGCTGTGCCAACCACCGCGAGCACCTGTAGTCTCAGACTCCTCCGCTACTGATCATAGAGCTGACGATGATGCTGCCGCTGCTACCGTTGTTACTGCTACCAATGCCGAGGCTGCTGCTGTTACTGCATTCTACACACGTATTGATGTTTGCCGCAAGCATCGTCAAGCACCAAGTTTTGATTGGATTCCTGTCTCTCTCCGCTTATAAACGCGTGTAGACACAAGTCTCGGTCACTCTTGCCAGGCTACGCGTTGACAGAGATACGGGGAGGTGGGTGAGGACCCCCCCCCCCCCCCCCCTGCGCCGCTTGTCGTCATCGCGGATGCTGATCCCGATAACGCGCGGAGACAGACCTGTATACGTGTATCTCATTGTCAACAATAATGTGATGTCGTCATCGTCATACCGAGCAGATATAGATGTTTACGATAGACATATTTGTAATCAGCCTATGGAAGTAGCCATGGTTATATAAAGATATTCTGTGAATAGATATAAATCTAAATTTGGATTTCTTCTATTCATAGACTTGTAGTAAACGACTAAAATAGCGTAGCAGTAGTGGTAGTAGTAGTAGCAGTAGTAGTAGTAGTAGTAGTAGTAGTAGTAGTAGTAGTAGTAGTAGTAGTAGTAGCAGTAGTAGCAGTAGTAGTAGTAGTAGTAGTAGTAGCAGTAGTAGCAGTAGTAGTAGTAGCAGTAGTAGCAGTAGTAGTAGTAGTAGTAGTAGTAGTCGAAGTGAACGCACACGTTTATTTAGCTCTGCAATTGCTGCCCGAATTTGCTAGTTTCTAGCGCGATTTTGTAGATAAATTTTATACATATATTTCGTATTAGTATTTCCTTTCAAACTTTATGTTTAATTTGTAAATTCTTGTCTTGGTTGGAGCGCATTTTGTGTCTCCATTTTCTAAAGGCATTCCTCTTAGCTGGCGGTTTCCGCCATTTAATAGGGCTCCTCTTACTGTGGTCAATGCAATACATTTCTCCCCGCGCCAGTCCGCTATTTCTATAGTTCGTAGGCTAGCGCATTATATTTGGCAAGATCGCTTGAGTGAGTGGATTTAATTCCTTTGTCATTTGTAAGCACAAGCCTAGTTCTTTAACTATATAAATCCTTATAGTCAGTTGGCTGTCCCCGGTCAACTCGAACAGACTAACAAATATATGACTGTACTATCTATTCATATATTTGTTAGTATACTTTAATCGGCTAGGTGTTAGTGAACCACTTAGAAAGTGGTTCAAACTAACAAATATACGACTGTACTCTCTATTCGTATATTTGTTGGTAGACGTCAGGGTTTCAAAAGGGGACACTATTTATTTAGTGTTTAGCTCTTTCCCTGACGTCCTGGTGTTATATAAGTATATATTTATTACATATTGTAGGAGTATGGGGTTCCTCCTTTGATAAACCACCATGGCAACCTATAAGCGTACCCTAAGCCTTAAAATAACAACTAAGGGGTGGGGTGTCACGGCTATCGACGTGTATCATGGGTTAAAAAAACTGTATGGAATGTAACAGTGTCAAATGAGGGGGTCAAGAAAAAGCTTCTGGAAGATGTTCTTATTGTAAAAGGTGAAGTTTGTAACGTAGAGGAAATCGAGTCAGATAGGTTGCTAGTGAAGATGAAAGTTCCACTAGAAATTCCAGATGACAGAATCATGAGTGAACTCAAGAAGTATGGCAAAGTGCAAAAGATTGAACGGGAAACGTATCCCTTTGACAGAACGCTAGAAAACGCTGTAAGACGTATTTGGTTTGATAAAGTGGATAGCCCTTTACCAAGCAGATTGACGCTTGATGGCAGCTTTGTCCTGCCCTTATGGTATAGAGGGCAAATTAAAGTACTGACCATTTGGCAACAGATTGTCCCAATCGAAACAAATGTTTGCTCTGTGGTTCAGTTGACCATTTTAAATGGCGCTGTCCAAAAAAATCAAAACAAGCCCTCAGTATCAGGAGATAATCGCCCATTAAAGGATGCAACTGAGTCAAATGCTTCTGAAGCAACCGCTACGGAAGCTGTTGTTTTGGTTCATGCCACTGTAAATGACACAAACAAATCATCAAATCCTGTTAAAGTAACTACAGTTGATGAAACTCATGTATTAGAGGAGGGTATAACCTTAAGTCAAGAAAATACTCAAAATGCAGTGGAGCCAAACGTTGCTGTAAAAGACACGCAGGAAAATGATGATCTTACAGAAGAGCCAGTTTACAATTCTTTAGAAGATGAATTAAAATTAGGACAGGATAAGTTTAGGACTCAGAAGACAGAAAGTTCAGTCGATTTTCCGCTAAGCCCACTTGATTTAAGTCAGCTTGAAGATATGGTAAATGATGCTCCTGCCAAATGTTACTTAAGTAGCAATAACCGTCATAAAGAAGACAATAGCTCAGAATCTGAGATTTAAGTAAATGATATGGATGGTGATACAATGTCAGTTGCAGAATCAGATGTGTCCATTCAAACACAGAGTTCACAGATGAAAGATGAAATGGTAATGTACCGATCAGAAGGGGGTGAAGTGTTAGTGCCATATGTAACGGCGAGAGGCGTGAAATATCGTCTACTGCGCCATGATTCTGATATTTCCAAATATGAATATTTGTCTGTGGTAGAACTAGGAAATATTGAATTCGCAGGAAAATTAGGTAAATGGTCTAAGAAACGAGCTAAAAAACCCAAATCTAGTTAATCTAATGATGGCGGTTGTAAACATCATTTTACAAATTATGATTATCTGCACCATCAATTGCAGAGGATTAAATACCGAATTCAAGCAGCGCCACTTGCTTGAAGAATTAGCAAATGAGAGAGTTGATATTGCTTTTCTACAAGAGATCAAAATTCAAAAAGCTGAAGTGTATGAATCACTCAAAGATATTTCAAAAGGGCAGATGATTTTTTCCTTTATCACAAGATAATAGTGCGGGAGTGGCCATTCTTATCCTGCCCCGCTGTCTCAACTATGTTGACGTTATATCGTCGTCATCAGATCCAAATGAACGATGGATTTGTGTATCAATTGATGTACTAAACACAAGTTTAAATTTGATGTGCCTTTATGCACCTACCTCTCATCAATTGCGCCGTGAATTTCTAAAGGATGTTTCCACAATAATTCAAGACAGAACGCCTGAAAACCTAATTATGGGCGGTGACTTTAATTGCATACTAGACGAGGCTAAAGACAGAAACTCTAGGTCTAATTTTAATGACACATCGCATAATATTTTGAAACATATTTGTGAAAATAAAAGCTTGTTAGACACTTATCGGATTGAAAATCCAGAAGGCCAGGAATTTACTTGGTTTTCAACCGATGGAAGGTTAGCTTCAAGGTTAGACAGGATCTATGTAGAACGTTCATTGAAAGGTTACATGTGTAAAACTAACATAAAACCAGTAACTTTCTCTGATCACAATATGTTTTCCATCACATTAGACAATGCTGACTGGGTCAAACGAGGAGATGGATTTTGGAAACTTAATGTAGCATTGCTACGAGATAGTTGCTACCGCAAATGTGTGGAAAGTTGTTGGAGGCATTGGGATGAAAGAAGAGGTTCGTATGAATGTATAACAAACTGGTGGGAAGATGCTAAATCAGACCTGAAATATATTTCAAGGCAGTATTCCATTAGGAAAGCACGTGAAATACGAAAGCGTAAAAAGGCGCTTCAGAGGTCGTTGTGTAAAATTAATAAGAAAATTAATGATGGGGAATATAATTATTACGAACTATTAGTTAAATTAAAAGGTAGACTAAATGAAATAGAGCAATATCAGTTTGATGGCGCCAAAATAAGGTCAAGAGCACAAATGCACACTGAGGGCGAAAAGCCTACACGTTACTTTTGTAACTTGGAAAAAGCAAGAGGTATAGAGAAATTAATGCGCTCACTGAAGACTAATGATGGAGTATCAGTGTGCCCAAATGCAGAAATGATTGAAACAGTATCCGAATTTTACAAATCATTGTATAAATCTGATGGAAGCGAGGAAACTGCAACTAGAGATGTTTTAGCTAATATAACGAAAAGACTTCCAGATTCATGTCGCGAAAGCTGTGACCAATCAATAACAATTGATGATTTGACAAAATCCCTCAAAGATATGAAGTTAGAAAGGTCTCCTGGATGTGACAGACTTCCAGTTGAATTTTATCAAACATTCTGGCACATACTTGGGCCAGTATTAGAAGAAATAGCAACCAGCATTTTTAAGCAAGGGCATCTCCCTACATCGATGGCCCAAGCATATGTTCGGCTTATATACATGAGGGGTGACAGAAATAAAATACAGAATTATAGACCAATCTCTCTACTTTGTATAGATTATAAGATTATTACTCGGGCACTAACATTAAAACTTGGCGCAGTCCTAGGCGAAGTCATTCATGATGATCACACCTGCTCTGTGCCAGGAAGATCAATATTAAACAACACTTTGCTTATACGGGACCTTATTCAATTAGTTGAAAAGGATTGTATCCCAGCAGCAATAATAGCACTTGATAACGAGAAGGCGTTTGACAGACTAGAATGGAATTTCTTGTTTAAGTCTTTAGACCATATTGGCTTTGGTTCAAGACTTATTAAATGGGTCAATATTTTATATACTGATATAACAAGTTGCTATTTAGCTAACAATCAGCTATCCAAACCTGTAGTGTTGGAACGAGGTGTCAGACAGGGTTTCTCACTGTCCCCGCTTCTATTCGTCATAGCTATGGAATCGTTGGGGGGGGGCACATTGAGGCAACGCAATGACTTTCAAGGAACATGTATACGTGGTGTAGAAAGGCCACTAAAAGTTTCTCAATATGCAGATGATACGACTGTGTTTGCGGGTAAAAATACGGATTTTAGAATTTTAAATGGAGTATTAACAGATTTTCAAAAGGCATCAGGACTTAAAGTCAATAAAGATAAATCTAAGGGATTGTTTTTGGGCGATTGGAAGGGCAGAACTGATAATGTGATGGATATTAACTGCTCAAATGATGTCATAAAATTTTTTGGCATTTACTTTAGTAGAGAACAAAATGTATTACTAAACTGGGAAGAAAGAATATCCAAGCTAAAGTGTGCATTACTAAATTGGAAACGACGTCGCCTAACTGTCTTTGGCAGGACATTTGTCCTTAATAACTTAATTTTATCTGGACTGTGGTATACCGCTTCTGTAGTTCATATGCTAGAATCAGTAGAGTCAAAGATCAACACGTTACTTTTGTCCTTCTTATGGGAGGACAAAGCCCATTTAGTATCACAGTCAATCCTCACCAATGAAAAGCATGCTGGGGGCCTGGATTTGGTTAATGTTTCAGCAAAGTGTGCTTCTTTAAAATTGAAATTCTTGAATAAGTTACTTACTTCAAACTCATCTTGGTCAACTGTTCAAGGGCACTTCTCCAAAGGTACGTTGACCCATTTCCAGTAGAATGTTTATTTATGTGCAATGAATTGCCACCTAATCATCAAAAGATTCCAAATGTATATAAAGAACAGCTCGAAGCCTTAAAAATATTTACATGATCAATGCCACAACCCAATTGTTGTGAAGATGCCTTAGAGCAACGTCTTTGGGGGCAACGAGTTGATTCGTGATAATGATGATGTATTATATTTGCCCTCTATGGCCAAAAATGGTATTCAATATTTACGGGACTTGGTAAATCCGAAATCTCGTAAATGGATTGCGATGCAAGATGTAGCAAGAATAACATCAATGAGACATATTGATGCTCAGCGCTTATTTGTTAGAATAAAGAATGCAATACCTGCTGTATGGTTCAAATTGCCGAAAGCACGTGGCAACATTGATATGTTGCAACCAACATTAGTATTTATGTCAGAACATATAAAATACAACATGGCATCTAGAGACTGGTATAGAATTCTAATGCAAAGTCGGAGACAGACTCCTATTGTGGTTAGGCATTGGAACAATTTAGGATGCACGCCAAAGAACTGGAAAAATGCCTGGAAAGCAATACATCTACCTTGTCTACCAGGAAATGCACGGGACCTGGCATGGCCATTACTCCATCGAAGGCTATGGGTCGGTCATCTTACTTATATGTGTAAAATATCAAGTACATACCGGTGCTTATTATGTAATACTGAGGAGGAAACGATAGACCATCTATTTACTCAGTGTCGCATAACTACAGGCTTTTGGATATATATATCAATATGCTCCTTGCTAAATTTGGAACCAAATATATGAATTTAGTGGCTGAAACAATTTTGTTCAAAGATTGCTCAACTATCGGACGAATCATTAATAGCAAGGAGAAAGAATTGTTAATAACCCTGTTATCTGTAGGAGTGTGGGCCATCTGGAAGCATCGGTGTTCAGAAGCCAGAGATAAAACCGGCAACAACCATCAGAGAGCCATACAAGCTATATTTCGATCATTGTTGATAAACTGCATTCATTGTGAATTTTACAGGCTAGTAGAACATGGGAGAGAAAGTAGATTTAAAGACGTATGGTACAAAACTGGCCTAGTATCAATTGAATACGGATATCTAAAAATATCAGAAGCGGAACTTGTATAAGCTAGCACACTCGCTGCTTGCTGTATATTGATAAATGCTATTTTAATTTAATTTAATTGTCTTTATTTTAAAATTGTAATGCCTTAGGAGACTCTAATCTTGACGAATATCCTAAGCTTAGGATCAGAATATTTAAATATCAAATGAGCATTATGTCAATATTCTGGAGGTGATCCGATTTTCAAGTTACCAGAGTGTGATATCTTACAATTAGCTTCCTGTTGTAAATATTTACTGTAGGTGTATTTGTTCCAGGGTAATTTGCAAAAACTTACAATGAAGTAAATTTAGAATGTGAACCCAGAGCGCCATCTAGGTAGTCATAGTTTGTATACGTTTGCTTTGTGCATTATATTATATAAAGGCTACTACGTCCATTGGGTATTTAGTAATCGGCTAACAGGCGTCAATGAGTGACATTTTGTTACTTATTGACGAGTCACCTCGCCACTTGTTGGCGAGCTGCACTCGCCATTTGGCCCTACTACTATACGGTGTGCTACGTTAAACTACATATGATCTACTTAGCCTGCCGGTCATGAATCGGCTCAATGGCATCAATGATTAGCAGTAGCTTACTGCTAATTATTGATGAGTGGCTTTACCACTTGTTGGTTAGCTATGCTCGCCATTTGGGCCTACTACTACACGGTGTGCAAATAGCAATGTCTTTGTTGAATTATGTTATGTTATCAGCTCTTTATTAATTATGTTTTCTATGTAGTTATGCCACGGTTGTGGTATATGATAATAGAGTATTTTAGCTTGCACTGTTTTGACATGTTAGGTTTGTATTGTTATTCTATTAATAAAGCCTGCTATTCCAACCGATTTTTTATGGGGGTTTGCAAGGCTTTTTAAAGGTGTTCCTCCGGGAAGTGTATTCGACTGCGCCAGCGTCGGATTATCAAAAAAAAGAGAAAAAAAGTAGTAGTAGTAGCAGTAGTAGTAGTAGTAGTAGTAGTAGTAGTAGTAGTAGTAGTAGTAGTAGTAGTAGTAGTAGTAGTAGTAGTAGTAGTAGTAGTAGCAGCAGTAGTAGTAGTAGTAGTAGTAGTAGTAGTAGTAGTAGTAGTAGTAGTAGTCATAGAAGTCATATTGATTGGCTCTGCTATTAACGTCGATTTAAGACGATTCCTACTACGCATATATGATTTATTTCTTGTCTTGCTTCCTTATAAATGTATATACGTTGGTTTTGCTGTTTTGATTTCTTGAAATTTTGTTGTGGGAAGTCGCATTTTGTTGCGAAGTTTTCCTGCCATTACTTTTGATTTGGCTTTGATAGCCATTGTCTTGTCGGCGTCCTGTCTTCAGACCGTAATTGTACATTGTCCACGTTTAGTTGATGGTGATTAATTGCGCAGGCTAGTTATGTAAAGCCTCATTTACCTTTGGCACGCTAGCGATTATTCCCGTCTTTTCGATCGCTTGACTACACGGGCGCTTTCTGTTGAGCTTCGCGCTTCGTGGCTGTATACAACTCAAGTTTTCTGCAGGGTTTAAAAGCTGCGTTAGAATACTGCATATCACGCAGTAGCCGCGGCGTCTCCCTTTGCTCAATTATACCCGTTAATTAACCAAAGACTTCTTACTATCAACTGTAAATGTCACAATGCTCACACCGCTAAACTAAAAATGTCATCCGAATATAAGCTTATGCTTAGTCTTAAAATTAGCACAAAAGGGTGGGGCGTTTCAGCTATTGATGTGTATAATGGCTTGAAGAACACGATTGGCACTGGTCCTAAGGTATTAAAGGGCCTGATTAACGTGACCCGCAATATATGGAATGTGACAGTAAGCACCCAAGAGGCAAAGGATAGGCTATTGGAGAGCGATCTTGTTATAGCTGGAGAAATATTTAGCATCGAGGAGATTGACTCAGATAAATTAATGGTAAAGATAAAAGTTCCTCTTGAAATCCCGAATGAGCGTTTGTTAAGCGAACTTAGCCATTATGGGCAAGTATTGAAAATTGAGAGAGAGACTTACCGTTTTGATAAAACCTTGGAAAATGGTATTAGAAGAGTATACTTTGAGAAGGTAGACACGCCTCTGCTTAATAAGTTGTCTATAGACGGTATTTTTATCCTTCCACTATGGTACAGATGTCAAGTCAAGGAGTGCAGGATTTGTTCCAGCACTGGTCATCTGGCGGGAGATTGTCCACTAAAAAACAAATGCTTAATTTGTGGTTCAACAGAACATTTCAAGTGGCGATGTCCCAACAACACGCGGACGCCTAAGCAAGATACACACAGTAGCTATGTGGCATCGCGTACTGAACATCAAATTGAGCGAGTTAACTCACTCCCTGCTCAAATTGTTACAGTTGTTGCTGAAACTAATTCAGAAGAGAGTGTAGTTACGGTGAACCCCCTCGTAGTGGAGAATGTGGACGAAATTGACGTTATTGAGGAAGGTATTAGCTTAACTCCAGAGAGAACAATCCAGGATACGGATGCGAAGTCAAGTCAAAGCGATCATGATGACACTCTGGATGAAAGCGAATTCCCTTTGTTACCGCGACAAACTACATTCAGGTCGCAGGTGACAGATGACGATGATGAATTTCCATTAAGTCCTTTCCCATCAACTCAGATTACGGACCTAGATAATAAGACTCCTGCGAGTATTAATCTGGATGGCAAAACATCTGTAAAAGATATCGTTGATACGCATGTCACTGATGTTTGTGCTAGCCTTAAGCGTCACAAGGAAGAATTGTCTAGTTCAGAATCTGATGTCGAGGAAAATGATATTGAAGATGATAATATGTCTACTACTGGGTCAGACTATTCTGTACAGACGCAATGCTCACAGGCAGCAAAGGAAATGGTTTTATTTCGTTCAGAAGATGGTGAAGTGTTGGTGCCTTATGTAACAGCCAAAGGAGTACACTATAGACATCTAAGATGTGATTCCGCTATTTCTAAATACAAACATTTAGAAGTAGTTGATTTGAAAAATCATGATTTTAATAGTAAGCTGGGTAAATGGGCCAAAAAACGAAGAAGCAAGCCTAGTAAGAAAAATAAATCCAGTTAGATTAACAATGGCAGTCCTGTATACTATTCAACTACTTATGCTCATTTGCACGATAAATTGCAAAGGCCTAAATACTGAACTAAAACAGAGATGTTTGTTGAAGTGCTTGAGGACAAAAAGGTCGATATAGCTTTGCTTCAGGAAACGAAGATTAAAGATCATGAAATCTTTGATTCATTTAAACAGTTTTTTAAAGGTCAGTTGTTTTACGCATTATCGTGCGATAACAGTGCAGGGGTTGCTATTCTCATTCTTCCACACTGTCTTAAATCTGTTAATGTGTTAGCATCGTCATCAGATACAAATGGACGTTGGGTCAATGTAACAGTTGATATCTTCGATTTTAGCTTGACTATAATGTGTGTTTATGCGCCTGCTTCACATGGTTCACGTCATACATTTTTCCATGATATCTCCGCGATTATTCAAGACAATATATCTGAAAATTTGATATTAGGAGGTGATTTTAATTGTGTTTTGGATTCAAACATTGACAGAAAATCGCAATCTGTATATAATGATACGTCACACGTTGAATTAAAACATGTTTGTGACAGGGAACATTTATTTGACAGCTATCGCTTGACAAACCCTCACGACAGGCAATTTACTTGGTTCTCGTCTGATGGACGCATAGCATCAAGATTAGATAGAATTTATTTACAGCAGTCACTTAAGGGAAATCTTAGCCAAACAAGCGTATTTCCTGTAGCATTTTCTGGTCACAATATGGTGTGTGTTACTTTAGATAATGCTAGCTGGATCAAACAAGGAAGTGGCTTCTGGAAATTTAATCATTCACTATTGTATGATACTAACTATCATCATCGTGTCCAAAGTTTTTGGCAGTATTGGCTTCGAATGAAGGATTCATATGAGAATTTAGCCCTGTGGTGGGAGGAAGGTAAATCTGGCTTGGCTCATATTTCCAAGAGGTTTGCACTTAAGAAAGCAGGAGATAGGCGGAAACGTAGGAAGGCATTGGACACATTTTTATTTAGGATATCTTGTAAAGTAAACAATGGTGATCAAAGCTACAATGATCTGCTAGTCTAGATAAAGCATGATATTAATGAATTAGATCAATATATGCTTGAGGGAGCCAAAGTAAGATCACGGGCTCAAATGCATGCAGAAGGTGAAAAGCCTACAAAATATTTCTGCAACTTAGAAAAAGCAAGGGTATTGAGAAAATCACCGGACACCCGAAAACAAAGGACGTTCTGGTTGCTAATTCAAATGAGGAAATGCTGGATGCCGTTTATCATTTCCACGAATCCTTATATGCAACGGAAGGCAGTGATGATGTGGCATCTTCAATCATGTTAGGAAATATGAGGAAGACACTATCAGATTCTGATTGTGAACGTTGTGACAGCCATATTTCTCTTAGTGAATTAACAGAATCATTGCAAGGAATGAAGTCAGGAAAATCTCCTGGCTGTGATGGACCTACAGTGGAATTCTATCGTGCATTTTGGCATGTGTTAGGTCCATCATTCCTTCAAGTTGTGAATGATGTCTTCGAAAACGGACATCTACCTCCATCTATGTCCCAAGCATATGTCCGAATTCTTTACAAAAAAGGGGACAGGGATGATTTGAAAAACTATAGACCCATATCTCTACTTTGTGTCGATTATAAGATCATATCACGAACATTATCATTGCGATTAAGTAGAGTATTGGACCAAGTAATTGATCCTGACCAAACTTGTGGTATTCCGGGTAGAAGTATTCTAACTAATGCCTTTCTCATAAGGGATGTAATTAGTTTGGTTGAAAAAGACAGCATCCCAGCAGCTATTATTGGACTTGACAATGAAAAGGCATTTGACCGCCTAGAATGGCAGTTTCTGTTTAAATCCCTAGAGCACATAGGTTTAGGAGTACATTTTATTAAATGGGTCCGGATTCTTTATACTGGAATTAACAGCAGATATCTTTTAAATAATTGTCTGTCTAATTCTGTGATACTAGCACGCGGTGTACGGCAAGGTTGTTCTCTGTCACCCTTGTTATTTGTCATAGCCATGGAATGACTGGGATCAATACTGAGGGAAGACCCTACGTTTAAGGGGATATCCAGACATGGTATTGCGAGACCATTAACGGTATCCCAGTATTCAGATGATACTACAGTGTTTGTTGGACATGACAGCGATTTTGGCAGCTTAGATAAAATATTAAGTGTGTTTTAAAAAGCTTCTGGACTAAAGGTCAATCGAGATAAATCTGTCGGCCTATTTCTTGGTCCTTGGATTAACAGGTGTGATAATATTATGGACATAAAGTGGTCAAATGACTATATAAAATAATAGGCATTTACGTTAGTCGCAAAAAGGGCACGTTAATAAACTGGACCCACCGAGTATGTAAACTGAAACACGTGTTAGCAAGTTGGAAGCGACGCCGTTTGTCTATATTTGGTAGAGCATTTGTTCTGAATAATCTGATAATGTCTGGTTTGTGGTATACAGCTTCTGTTGTCCATATGCCAAAACATGTAGAAGGTGAGATTAATCAGCTAATGTCTGCCTTTTTGTGGGAAGATAAAGCTAAACTTGTAGCTAATACAGTTTGTATCAATGCAAAATTGAAAGGCGTTTGGACTTGGTACACATTCAAACAAAATGTGCGTCATTAAAACTTAGATTTCTGCATGGTTTGATATATTCCAATTCACCGTGGGCCATTGTTTCGCGAACATTATTGGAAAGGTATATTGGACCTTATTCCACAGAGTGTATATTCCTTTCAAAGACACCACCTCCAAACGTCATGAAGATACCAGATGTCTTCAATGAGCAACGCCAAGCATTGAACATGTTTACTAAGGTAACGCCATCACCGTTAGAATGGGAAAGTGTGCTAGACCAGAGACTATGGGGAAACGACAATATTCAGATACGAAATAAAGGCCTTTACTTCCCATCATTAGCTAGTAAAGGTGTTCACAGATTGTCCGATTTAATCAACTCAGATACACGTTCGTGGATTTCAGGGCAAACAATATCAGAAAAATATGCATTAAGGAGTATTGATGCCCATCGTCTGTTAGGACAATTAAAGAAAGCTGTTCCCATCGACTGGTGCACACTACCAAATGCTGTTGACAAGGAGGAAATTTCTCCACCAGTGTTGCATTATGATGGAGAAGAATTCAAATGCCATATGCGTTCTCATGATTGGCATAGTATCTTAATATGTAGACACGCCAAAATGCCCAGAGCAATTGATGCATGGAATAATACCAATTATAAACCCTCTGACTGGAATAATGTGTGGAAGCATTTACACTTGCCATTTATACCACATAGGGCACGTGATGTAGCATGGCGGCTCATTCATCGCAGACTTTGGGTTGGCCATTTATTACAGAAATGTCGAATTACAAATAGTAATCTATGTCCTCTCTGTAAAAACAAGGAAGAGACATGTGTCCACTGGTTCATTAATTGTCTGGAAATTTTTGAATTCTGGAGATTTGTGGAAACAATTGCAGTAAAATTTGATATTCATTCTTTGAATCTAAAAGCAGAAATGATTTTGTTTAGGGATCTTAAATCTATAAAGCGGCATCTAACCAGCCATATGCATGGGGTCTTAATCTGTCTTATCATGATAGGTATATGGACAGTTTGGAAATACCTATGTGCACAGGTGCTGAATCCTGACAGGTCAACCCATTTAATTTCCCTGACAGCAATTTTTCGTACCATTTTAATGCATTGCCTTCAAGGCGAATTGCACAGGGCTACGAAAGAAAGGAGTTTGGAGAAATTCAAAGATATGTGGTGCGGGAACAACATAGTAGAAGTTCTGCCAACGAATTTAATAATGTTACGTCTATGAGCATTTGATGAATACATGTTAACCGGTTCTCTACAATTAATTACATGTAAGATGTATTGTTGTGGTTATTTGTGGATTTGCTAACGTAGAAACTGTTGCTGTATCACATTAACTTGATTTCAAGATACCTAACAGTCTATAACTATGATTAATTTGAAATTAACATACCTGGGCGCTTGGGGATGCAAGGGTTAAGGCGTGTCCTACAAGTGGCAGGTGGTCATATACGCAACTTTAATATTCGTTGGTTTTACAATGCGAAAAGTGACTCTATATCCCAATGTAGCTACTATTAGCCCTTGTTCCGGGGTAATTTTCGAAAATCCATTTGCAAGTAAATTTAGAATCCCATGACATATTTAAACATTCATTTGAGCCTCTTTATACTAGCAATGTTTGTAAACATAGCCAAATACACAATAAGCGCGTTTGTTCCGGGTTAATTCTGGAAAACGATCGTGCAAGTAAAGTGATTTGTTAATTTTCAACTCACATTTACCACACTATGCAATATTACCGTGTCGCTAAACACATTGCAGATATTCTAGTATTTGCCTTTTTAAATCATCCTGTGGGCCTTAATTGGTTCGTTCTTAATACTTATAAGCTTACGCTTGAACCGTGTGTTTATGTTGTGACCTTAATTACACTGCTGTCAATATTTATTACTACAGTAGAGTCAGTAGAACAATGGCAGACGCGAGTTTTGGAGGCGGTGTTGCTCTTATGGACAGCAACAAGCTTGTGGCAAATTTGTTTTTCACATATACATTGCCGTCATATGAATACAAAGAAATTTTGAGAGTAAATTTCAGTGCACTAATTCTCAAATAAGTGTCTGATTTCTGAACGTGTGGATTTTTTAAGTTATGCTGTTGCGCTTAATGGCAGGAATTTTTGATGATGTAATATATGATTTTATAAAATGTCTTATGGAAATGTTTGTTAACCCTTTGAACCCTCGGTTCATATAATATTAATTTCAAACATCGGTACAAGAAAGCTCTTGTGTAATTTGAAACGAATTTGACAGGTATATGTTGTTGTCTACGCAGCAACAGCTCTAAGTCGGGTTGGTTTGAAAATACATAGCAGAATTTTTATAAAATTTAAGTATTTTGGTGTGATTGCATTTCGTGTTGAAAGGGTTAAGACATAGCCTAGCTTGATGATGCATAGAATTTTTAAGAAATTATATAATTGAACTGCAAATATTTATTACTTATTTATACATGTGACTGATACGATAATTGTTTTCTATTGAGTTCTTCTTTGTTTAATGTTCTTTTTCAGTCAGTATATTTTTGGGTACGATGGATTTCCACACGATCCTTTGATCGTGCTACCAAAAAAAAGAAAAAAAGTAGTAGTAGTAGTAGTAGTAGTAGTAGTAGTAGTAGTAGCAGCAGAAGCAGCAGCAGCAGCAGCAGCAGCAGCAGCAGCAGCAGTAGTAGTAGTAGTAGTAGCAGCAGCAGCAGCAGTAGTTGTAGTACTAGTAGTAGTAGTAGTAGTAGTAGTAGTAGTAGTAGTAGTAGTAGTAGTAGTAGTAGTAGTAGTAGTAGTAGTAGTAGTAGGAGTAGTAGTAGTAGTAGCAGCAGCAGCAGTAGTAGTAGTAGTAGTAGTAGTAGTAGCAGCAGCAGCAGCAGCAGCAGTGGCAGCAGCAGCAGCAGCAGCAGTAGTAGTAGTAGTAGTAGTAGTAGTAGTAGTAGTAGTAGTAGTAGTAGTAGTAGTAGTAGTAGGAGTAGTAGTAGTAGTAGCAGTAGTAGCAGCAGCAGCAGCAGCAGCAGTAGTAGTAGTAGTAGTAGCAGCAGCAGCAGTGGCAGTGGCAGCAGCAGCAGCAGCAGTAGTAGTAGTAGTAGTAGCAGTAGCAGTAGCAGTAGCAGTAGCAGTAGCAGCAGCAGCAGTAGCAGCAGCAGCAGTAGCAGTAGTAGTAGCAGCAGCAGTAGCAGTAGCAGTAGCAGTAGCAGTAGCAGTAGCAGTAGCAGTAGCAGCAGTAGCAGTAGCAGTAGCAGTAGTAGTATAAGTAGTAGTAGTATTAGTAGTAGTAGCAGTAGCAGTAGTAGCAGCAGCAGCAGCAGCAGCAGCAGTAGTAGTAGTAGTAGTAGTAGTAGTAGTAGTGCGAACGTGTACGGCCTACGTTAAACAGTCTAAGTTGTAGAAAAAATTAACGGTTTAATATTTATACTGTAAACTTGTCATTAATCTCTTTTATATGTTAAGCGTACTGATGATTCCTGTTGAATGTATAATATTCGTTTGATCGAGATCCACTGCATACCGAGCAATCGGTAGCATCTGGGAATGGTATTGTTTTATCGATGCAATCCTAATTTGGCCTAGCGACTATGTATGTGGCAGAGTCTTTGGCCCAGATTACATTTCTATACAGGTGTTAAAGTACGATAGTTCAATTCATACGGCAAAGTCAACCATCAGTGCACCTTCCCCGCATTGATGTATTTTGGGGGAAATATATTCCCACAATGCAATGCGTGTCACACTTCTGGCTGGTAGAGCTTCGCCAGACAGAGAACATGCTCTGAGGGTCGATTTGGCTGCATCCTACAATGGCGTCAATGCTGGAAGGGTGTACTCATAGTACCTTTCCATTTTTAGCTATGCCCCGCCCATCACTAGCTAAGCTCCACCCACACCTCGCCGTGTTGGGATTGATCGATCCCCAAACGCCCTAGCTATCAATTTCCTGAAAAATATACTGGGAAGCTGTTGAATATTTTGTAACTAATTTGACTGGGCGCTGTTGCTGCCTATGGCAGCAACAGCGCCCAGTCAAATTAGTTTCAAAATATTCAACAGAATATTTATTAAATAGTTTAAGCAAACAATTTGTACAACAACGCATAGACCGTCTTCAAACATGCGCTCGTGACGTACTTATCGACGTCATTCATGACGTCATTCATTATGATGTCATTGTACACATCACGCAGTTCATTATGACGTCATATGATGGTGCGTACTCTGGAATGGTGAATTATGTGACATGCATTGGCTTGGTTGGCTTGGTTGAAAGATTTTGGCGAAGCAGGCCAGAAGCCCAGAACCGGCCTCTGCAGAGGTCTCGAGGGATGCCGACCTGCGACTTTCAAGGATTTACCACTGGAGCGACTGGCCTGCAGGTGGACATTCAATGAGAAAATAGTTTGAAATTCCTGATAAAATAACCATAACCACCAAACGACTAAAAGATTATAATAATAATAATAATAATAATAATAATCTCTCTCTCTCTCTCTCTCTCTCTCTCTCTAGTACTGCTACATCACTAGGCACTCGCAAGTATGTAGCTTTTTTTTTATTATTATCAAGCATTAGTTCTATGAACCCTGTCTTTGACGACGCACTGGCACTAGGATGTAGCTCATTCATCATCTGGAATGTAATTTTATCTTTTTCAATTTTCGACCCGATTGGGGTTCGAACCTGGCAATTCTCTGGCACCTTCGGCCTAGCGTTTGGGAGCCGAGTGCTCTACCCACTGGCCCACCATCCAGAGGACACAAATCCTCTTTCACCGGACCAGCTTTCAACCACCCAACTCACAACCACACACATTGACTGGAATTGATGGTGTACATTCCAGATATTTTTACTTTTACGTTTCTGAGATCTCTCCTGCTACATCACTAGGCACTCGCAACTGTAGTAGTAGCAGCAGCAGCAGCAGCAGCAGCAGCAGCAGCAGCAGCAGCAGCAGCAGCAGCAGCAGCAGCAGCAGCAGCAGCAGCAGGACTGTGTTACTTGCCGCCTAAGATATAGCTCAGTTATAATCAGAATATAATTTGAAGGCATACCTTTTCTAACCTAGGCAATCGTGCGGTACCTTCCGCCTAGCGTTTGGCAGGGGAGGACTCTACGACTAGCCCACCATACAGAAGACAAAAATCAGTTTTCGACCTGAGTAGCGTTCGAACCCAGACAATTCTGTGTTACCTTCCGCCTAACGTTTGGGAGGCGAGTACTCTAAGACTACACCATCCAGAAGCAGCGGTGGCGGCGGTGGTGGCGGTCGTCGTCGTCGCCTTTGGCCCTAAGATCAACTTTACAAAAAGATACAAATCACATTCAATGAATTATTTTGAAATTCCGATCAAGGCCGATACCATAACCCCTGCTGAGCCTGTCCAGCTTAACAAGCTTCAACTTATCCAATCAACCAAGCTGCCCTTTCCTAACGTAGCACAGCCTTCTATTTCTATAACTATCCAATGCCTATATATACCCTGATAACGCAGGTTACTGCGCTGCGACTGGCCCACTACCGGCCCAGTAACCTGCGTTTTCAGGTTCATGAATACGTGGACTTCTGATGGTCTTTATAGTTCTAATTTTGTAATCATTTTGGTGGACACTTATTAAAAAGAAATCATATTCTTAAATGATTGTTTTGTCAAACTGCTTTTCAAGCGTTCTTTATTTAGCACCCGGCGTGTTAAAATCGATTCAAATACGTCTACAAAATAAGCTGAGAATAGATATAAATGTGTTGCCTAGCTAGGAATCGATCTCGCGATTGTGCTATATATATACTATATATACTACTGACTACTGACAATTTCTCTGAATGGTCTAAACAAGTATACATAAATACCACAAAAGTAAGATTTTCCTACCCAAAGGAATCTTTAGTCTTGTTTTCGATGAACACGATTTTAGCCGTATGGCTATCCGGCTGGCGTAGGATCTATTTCCATTTGCGCGTTTCTAGCAAAACAATTCTCTCCAGTGATTTCCTGCTATTCCATATCAGTTGTCTTCAATTTCATTTTTATTCACCCAGCATATGGGAGAGACATGAATGTTGTATATACTATGACGGCAGCCGTTGCTAATTTTATCATAATCATTAACATTCCGACGCATTTTGGAGAAACACGTTGGGGCTATTGTAATCTCGTCCGTCTGTTGTTAGCTCCTCCGTATGTCCCTCCACCGATCCGTCCAACTGACCGCCCGGCCGCCCAACTGTGCACCCGCCTGCCCATCCACCATCCCGTACACCCGCCCTCCCCTCTCCCCATCCCGCCCGCCAGTTCGCCCCCCCCCCTCCTCCACCAAAACCAAAATCCAACACATGCCATGTGACTCGTCGCTGCGTGATATGGTCGAGGTTACAGAAAACCGGTTTATTAACCCTTTCTACGATCACAAACGAATATATCATAAATACGGATTATTTTAGTATGTTATGGAAATATCCTCAAGATACTGAATCATGATTGTCGCCTACCATCTTCAAGGTATCTCAACATCCAAGGTAACAACATCTTGTTTAGATATTCTGTGGATCTACAAGGAAACCTCGCTGAATATTAACCCCTCTTAACCATTGAAAGTAAAACGTATGTCGACTTACATGGCAATATGAAATCCAAAATATCTAAGCCAATGGACCATTTCAGTTTTAGTAATACCCCATCCCTCTCCAGCTAAGCTCCACCCAGACTTCGCCCGTGTTGGAATCGATCGATCCCCGAACTGACCAACTACCAATTTCCAGAAAACCATACAAGTGAGCTGTTGAATATTTTGAAACTAATTTAACTGTGTGCTGTTGCAGCCTATGGCAACAACAGCGCACAGTCAAATTAATCTCAAAATATTCAGCAAAACCTTTATTAAATAGTAAAAACTTACAATTCGTACAACAACGCTTAGTCCGTCATCAATTAAGCATTCGTGACGAACCTATCTACGTCATTCATGGCGTCATTGATTAGGACGTCATCCTTCACGTAGTTGATTATAACGTCATATGAATGACAGATAAACTGGAAAGGTCCATTCGTTATGCTAGGCCTACATATTACGCTACTGAATATAAGTTGAATGTTACACTACTTAATTTAATCGAATTCCAGTCTGAAAATGACTGATAGAAAAACGTAATAACACGCCATACATAATTATACTCAGAGGAATAGCAGTGTGTAATGAATGAGTATGCACCGGTTCGTCCATGATTCCTGTATATCTGTTCGTCTCTATAGGGAATATTTATGTATTAATATTGCACGAATGTAGAAACATTAAACATACATCACTAACAATGGCTGTGTTCGACTGAGCGAAAAGTTACAGTATATTGGCTCCACAGAGTATATTTTTTATTCGACTGGTATTTCCCCGAAAAAAATAGAGTACGAAACAATCCGAGCCAAAACGCGTGGTATATTCGTGAAGTATGTCACGTGATGCAAAATATCAAAACGCAGGACTTAGGAGCCGAATTCTTCTATTATTTAGCATTCACTATGTCTAAAAACAACGCTGAAAGGCGGATTTTATTTTCACGATAGTAACATTTAGGCGATTTAGTTGGTTTCTGCACCTTCCATACTGCTAGGCTTTTTTCATTCGACTGGTATGTTTGCGTAGAGAACAATTTGGCAACTGCACTAGTAAATTTACTCTACGGAAAAGTACCAGTCGAATACAGCCATTGTTATTGCATAACACGCCCATACATTATACTAACCTGGCGGGCACGTTCAACCCTGTACTAGATATAAAAGTCGGGGAGGGGAGCCTGGCATTTAGATAAATGTAATTAACTCCAGGGCTATGGCTGTCGCCGATCGTCAGAGAGCGCGATGCTCTGCCCAGCCAGGCTGGGAGCGGGCATTGTTCACGGCTGGCTGTATAGTAGCCAGCGCGCGCCGAGTTCGTCACAAGGGAAAGTCCCTCACTCAATCCGGGTTCATGATGTACTTCCCCGCCCAGCCCACCCTTACTTCCGGAGGTTCCGGGGTATAGCTATAATATGTTACTTTGCCCTGTAGGTGGGGCTTAGAATACACCTTCCGTATCCTCTGCGTGTCGTAAGAGGCGACTAAAGGAGGTAAGGGTGAGGTAACCCTGACAGAAACCTCGAGTGCTGAAGACGGAGGTTCCAGGCCGCACGGCGCACTCTAATAAACCATGGATCCACGCACTTAACGCTTATGATCATGTCGATAATCACTTACAGGACTGGCGGTATGATCAGCGAACGAAAAGAAGGAGAAGATATGTTACTGTACTGTTATATGTTTGTACACATGGCGTTCGGATTTATTTTGGAAATGTGAAACCGAGTAGTGCAATAAAAACACAAGTATCATATGTCTTTATTAATACGCCATATGTAGGAGTTAATATATTTATTTACGGATGAAGAGTAAATAAATGTACATCTCTACCGGTAAAGTTGTAAAGTCGGCTGAGCAGGCAAGTGGAAGCAGACCATAACACCATGACCTATACCCTATACACATATACTATGACTTGTTGCGATCAATACTGAAGCTCACTGTCTCCGGCGGATATTTACATCATCATCATCATCATCATCATCATCATCATCATCATCATCATCAATGGCTTATGTCGTCTCATTAGAACCTTACAGATGTGTTCTGCTAGGGGTCAGGTCGATATTCCGAAGGTGCATAGGTCCGAAGGTGCATTAGTCCGAAATTACAAAGGGTCTTAATTCCGAAGGTACATTACCCCGAAATTCTGAGAGTTCGTAATTCCGAAGGTTTGTAATTCCGAAGGTTCTTAATTCCGAAGGTTTATTAGTCCGAAGATTAGTTAGTCCGAATTTATGCGTTTCTCAGGCTTATGGTTATAGGCCTACAAGGTTAAATTAAGGATTTCGAAATTTTCTCTAGTATTTTAGCAGGCTTGCGTTTTTTGACGACATCCATGCATCAGTTCGATGTGCGAGAATACGTTGTGATTACGTACGTGCACGATTAAGAAGCCGAATCTAAGAAGATAACAGAAGCAGCAAGTTGTTTCACGGATATAAGATAGATTCAAATCCAGCTTACTATGTAACAAGTAAATAGTATGCACGTAAACAATATGACTGGGCTCGCTGAGTGGGTGGATTTGTAGATATTGCACAGATTCGAGTTTTTATTAAAAGCAATAGCTGGACATGAAATAAATCAGTTGTATAATTGCGGTTGTATAATTGCATGCATGCATGCAGGTAGGTGTGTGAATAGGCATGCATACAGGCAGGCGGGCGGGCGGGCGGGCGGGCGGGCGGGCGGGCGGGCAGGCAGGCAGACATGCAGGCAGAGGGGCAGGCAGGCAGACAGACAGGCAGGCAGACCGGCGGACAGGCAGCAAGGCAGGCAGCCAGACAAAATACAAAATCAAATGAATACGCATTCGTAATTACAGAATGAAATAATTAATTAATCAATTCGTTGAGTGAGTGATTAGACTATTAAGCAATCAATCAAACAATTAATGAACCAATTACTGAACCAGTCAATTGATCAATCTACCATCTAATTAATGGTCGATAGTCGCTGATGACACGCAACGTTTTAATTACCGTCGCACATTAAACATCGCCATAAATACCAGCGTGTGTGTATATATATATACACCTGTGCAAAAGTTAAGCACCAGCAAAAACAATAGAACGTAGAAACATGATGGTACAACTAGGCTGCCATACTTTTTGTCCCCGCGTTAGCTGACATAATTCCAAGTACGAAATGCACATGCATGCATGACATCACGCCGCTTGATGTCCGTGCGTGGCGGGAAACAGCACACGTGTTCAGTTATGTAAAAGTCCAGTTTGAGGTGTAGAACATTACATACAGATTTAGGCGACAAGATTAGGAATTTTGTGTTCATGACCGTGGTTTATTTGTACAGAGAGAATTAGCTCTTGATTGTGAACCGCTATGGCAAGACGAAGGTTAAGTGATCGTGTGAAATGGCAAATCATAGGCATGCATACCACTGGTATGTCATGCAGAGAGATTGGCAGACAGCTGAACATTAACCATACTGTAATCAGTCGTTTGATTGCAAAACATGGGCAAACTAACGAGGTCAAGGACAGGCCTAGATCTGGAAGACCGAAGAAGACTGCTGCATGTGATGATCGAGCCCTAGTACGCCTTGTTAGGAGATCTCCATTCACCAACAGCAGAGTGCTCAGCCAGCAATGGGAAACGCGCAATTGAGTGTCAATGTCTACCGTCAAAAGGAGACTGTATGCTGCTGGCATGAAAGCTAGGAGACCTGTCAGACGTCCTCTCCTCACTGCACACCACAAAGAGGAGCATCTGAGGTGGTGCAACGAAAGAAGACACTGGAACATGAGATCCTGGAGACGGGTACACTGGTCCGATGAAAGTCGGTTCCGGCTTCATGCCACAGATGGTCGAACTCGTGTATGGAGGTCCAGACGCACGGCGTACGACCAACGTAACATCATGGAAGAAGTTCCATTTGGTGGAGGTTCCGTTATGATATGGGGGTGCATCTCATTTGATTGTAAGCTGGATCTGTTGACTGTACCTGGAACACTAAATGGACAAAGATATCAAGATTCCATACTGGATAGAGTTGTGGGCCCTCATTTTGTAAATCATGCACCTGGAACCCACCCTATATTCATGGATGACAACGCCCGACCACATCGTGCAAGAGCTGTGCATGAATACCTCCGCCAGAATGCCATCGAAACCCTACCATGGCCAGCAAGGAGCCCCGACATGAACCCTATTGAGCATATCTGGGACATTCTGGGAAACATGGTGAGAAGGAGGGATCCTCCTGTGCAGAACCTACAGGAATTAACAGACGCACTCCATCTTGAATGGCAACGAATACCACAATGGCGTATCAGTCGGTTGGTGACCAGCATGAGACGTCGTGTCCAGGCCGTCATCCAGGCACAAGGTGGATATACCCGGTATTAATAATGACAGTCTCAAACTCGTGCACAGATGTTAAACTTCATTTTCAGACACCATTAATGACAATCTAGCCACGTGTGTCAACTGTAGGGCAATAGTTGTCAGTTGTGTCAACGTAACCATATTCAGGCCTCGTTTTCAAGTTCAAACAAAAACATACAGTGTTTCCCCACCATCACAATCAGCATTCCTCTAGTTGCATTATTACCTCTTGCACTAAGATGGATGGGTACATAAATGTTTATGCTATTGCTTTCTTCATAGCACATGAATATACCCTCGCATGTGCGTAAAAATAGGGTGGTGCTTAACTTTTGCACATTAAACATCGCCATAAATACCAGCGTGTGTATATATATATATATATATATATATATATATATATATATATATATATATATATATATATATATATATATATATATATATATATATATATATATATATATATATATATTTATATATATATATATATAATATATATATATATATATATATATATATATATATCTATATATATATATATATATATATATATATATATATCATATATATATATATATATATTATATATATATATTATATATATATATATATATATATATATATATATATATATATATATATATATTATATATATATATATATATATATATATATATATATATATATATATATATATATATATATATATATATATATATATATATATATATATATATATATATATATATATATATATATATATATACACGCTGGTATTTATGGCGATGTTTAATGTGCGACGGTAATTAAAACGTTGCGTGTCATCAGCGACAGGCGACATTAATTCTAGGCGACATCACCCACGACATCGCCCTTCGCGTCGCCCTATTAATGTCGTCCTTTAATATGATTTCGGGCACGTGGTGTCTGGAAGCATTGTGGGCATGTAGATGTATAATGAAGGCGTGTTTCTCTATCAGTCTGTCAGAAATGTACGTATGCCAGTTAGTGAGGCCTTACCTAGGCCTTAGCCTGGCTTGACTAGGCCTTCACTAGGCCTTAGCCAAGCTTGAAGTGGTCTTAAGTAGGCCTTAGTTAGGCTTACGTAGGTCTTAGCTAGGCTTACTTAGGCCATATCCAGGCCTTGTATAGGCCATACCTATGTCGTATCTCTAGAATTAAGCTAGGTTTTAGCCAGGTTTGAAAACGCCGTACCTAAGCCATAGCCAAGCTTGACTAGGCCTTACCTAGGCCTGAGTCAGGCTTGACGAGACTTTACCTAGTCCTTAGCCAGGATTTGCTATACCTTACCGATGCCTTACCTAAACCTTAGGCAGATGTGACTAGGCCATACCTAGGCATTGACCAGGCTTTGTTAGGCCGTAGCTATCCATTAGACATGCGTAAATAGGCCTTATCAAGGCCTTAATTAGTCGAAAGCCAGGTTTTACATAGGCCTTATCCAGGCTTAACTAGGCCTTAGCAAGACTTGATTAGGCCTTATCTGGTCCTTACCTAGACAATATCCAGGCTTTACTAGGCTTTACCCCAACTGTAGCCAGGCTTTGATTGGCCTTAGCCACCCCTTAGCAAGGCTTGACTAGCCCTTACATAGGCTTAGCCAGGCTTAGATAAGCAATTACCTGGGCGTTACCGATGCGTTAGCCTGGCCTTATCCAGGCTTTGCTTAGCCTTAGCTAGGCCTTCGTCCGGATTGGCTTTACTAAGGCCATAACTAAGCCATAGCTGAGGTTGGATAGGCATACCATAGGCCTTAGATGGGCCTTACCGAGGCCTTACATAGTCAGTACTTACGCCTTACCGAGGCTTTGCTTGCCCTTAGCTAGGCCTTAGTCAGGCTTGGCCAGGACTTATCTAGGTATTATCTAAGCCTTAGCTGAGCTTGTCTAGTCATTACACAAGCCTTAGCTTGGTTTTCCTAAGACTTAGATATGCCTTGTATATGCCTTACATAAGCCTTAACCAGGCTTTGCTAGACTTTAGCTAGGCTTTAGCCAGGCTTGAATAGGCCTTACTTAAGCCGTAGCCTGGTTCTATTAGACCTTACGTAGGCCTTAGGCAGGCGTGAGGCTTTGATAGGCATTAGCTAAGCATTACCTAGGCGTTACTTATGTCTTAGCCATGCCTTATCCAGGCTTTGTTTGACCTTGTCTAGTCCTTATTCAGACGTTCCTAGGTTTTACCGATGCCTTACCTAAGCCTTCGCCAGGCCTGACTAGGCGCTACAGAGGCCTCAGCAAGGATTAACTAAGCCTTAGCCAGACTTGATTAGGCCTTACCATGGCTTTCCCTAGACATTATCCAGGTTTTGCTATGCCTTACCTGGACCTTAGCCATGCTTTTTCTGGCCTTAGCTACTCCTTAGTCAGGCTTAACTGGGCCATACTTAGGCCTTACTTGGGCCTTAGTCAAGCTTTGTTTGGCCTTAGCTAGGCCTTAGTTAGGCTTGACTATGCCTAGACAAGGCATCAATAAGACCTAGAAAAGCCTAGCTACGGATTATTTAAGGCCTATGTAAGGCCTTGTCAAGCCGGGCTAAGGCCTAGTTACGGCCTAGCAAAGCATGGTTTAGGCCTAGGTAAGGCCTAGTCAAGTCGGCTAAAGTTTAGGTAATGCATCGGTAAGGCCTAGCAAATTCTGGCTAAGGACTAAGTGAGGCATAGGGAATGCCTATTCAAGGCTGGCTAAGGCCTAGCTACGGCCTAGCAAATCTTGTCTAAGATCTAGTTAAAGCCTAGGTAAGGCCTAATTAAGTCTGGCTAAGGCCTCGTTAAGGCCTAGTTAAGCATGACTAAGTCCTATGTAAGGCATAGACATGCCCAGCTAAGGCTTAAGTAAGGCATCCGTAAGGCCTAGCAAAAGGGCTGGATATGGCCTAGGTAATCCTATCTAAGGCCTAGAAAAACCTAGCTAAGGTCAATGTAAGGCCTAGCCAAGCTCAGATAAGGCTTAGGTAATACCTATCAAAGCATGGCTAAGGCCTAGGTACTGCCTCAGCATGCTTAGCAAAGGCCTAGGCAAGGGCCAATCAAGTCGGGCCAATGCCTAGCTAAGGTCAAGAGAAGCCTCGCAAAAGCCTATGTAATCCCTATTCACGGCCTAGCTAAGTCCTAGGTAATGCTAGCCTAGACCTAGTAAAGCAATGATAAGGCTTTGGGAAGGCCTAGCCAAGCAAGCCCTAGCTAATGTCTAGCAAATCCTGACTAAGGCCTAGGTAAAGCCTATACACGGTCTAGCTAAGGCTTAGGTAAGCCTAGCTAAGGCCTAGGAAAACCAAGCTACGTCTATCCAGGCTCAGCTAAGGCTTATATAATACCTAGGTAAGGCCTAGCCAAGACTGACTAAGGCCTAGCTAAAGGCCACGGTAAGGTCTATGTAAGGCCTCGGCAGGGCCTATCCAAGGCCTGTGTAAGCTCAGCTATGGCCTAGTTTCAACCTAGGTAAAGCATAGCCATGCCTGAATAAAGCCTAGCTAATGCATAGGTAATGCCTAGGTAATGCTTACCTAATGCCTATCAAGGCCTGGCTAAAGCCTATAGAACGCCTAGTCAACCCTGACTAAGGCTTAGGTAATGCATCGGTAAGGCCTATGAAGGTCTGGCTAAGGACTGATTAAGGCCTCGGTAAGGCCCAGTCAAACCTGGGTAAGGCCTAGCTACGGCCAAGCAAAGCCAGACTAAGGCCTATATAAGGCCTAGTTAAGTCTCGCTAAGGCTTATGTAAGCTTTCAGTAAGCCCTAGCAAATCCTGGCTAAGGACTAAGTAAGGTCTGATCAAGATTGGCTAAAGCCTTTTTAAGGCCTAGTCAAGCCTGAATAAGGCTTATGTAAGGACTAGTCAGGCTTGGCCAAGGCTTATGTAAGGCATCGGTTAGGCCTAGCAAGGGCTAGGTAAGGGTGGAATGGGAATCTCGACAAATTCTATTTCGCTGATTTGAAGCTCGAAACTTTAGTGAAACGAAGTTGCATCATGCATTATGATGAAGACATGGCTCGTTCTATCATCTTAGGATTGAGCTATGTGACCCTTCTGTAACATTTTGCCTGAACAAATCCTGTGGCATAGCTGCTCTGAACGCTTTTCACACCTTGACACCTTGAAACCCTGGATTTCGCTAAGCGTTTTACAGTCATGTCGATAATAAAAATGCATATATTGTGGAGCGGATTGTTGTGCAGAGATTCGACCATTTTATTTACATATTGAGCATTATGTGTACATTCGTAGCATTAACTGTCTGCTAATGCATGGTTATTACTGAGAACACTGGGATATAGGTTATGATCATCACGGTCATCGCGACGACCACTCTTACGTGCAACGTTGTCGTTTATGTAATTCAGATCCTCCATGTAAGCAAATTGTTAATCGCTTCTGCGAGAATTGGCACAGATGATTTAAAAGCGATCTATGTTATAACATGCATATAGAGTCTAAGATGACCTCGACTGATACCTAGGCCTCGAACAATGGCGCCCATTGAGGGGCCTGCTTTGTTTGGCCTCGAGGAGTCACATGACCCCGGTTTGAACCAACACACCCTAGGAATTTTACACCTCGCTACCCATGTTGCTACATTGGCGACTGTTGAGGAGGCTGCACCCACCCACCCACCTTAGACAGTTCACACCTCCGAACACTTGCCAATAGATATACAGGCAATATATTGGCGACTGCTGAGCTGGGTGCGCTGATTGGTCAAGAGCTATGACGTCATCATCAATATTTTAAAAATTAGGACACTCATCATAACGCTTTCATGGGTCATTAGGCCGGCCATTAGTCAGCATTACCGAGTGTCCATATCTCAACACCTCAAACAAAAACGACCGCTGAGGCGGCTTCTCTGATTGGTCGCGAGGGGTTACAGGACCTACATTTGGCCATGCCCACTTTCACACATCATTGCATCTGTCAATCATCTAAAGATCTACATCAGAGACCAGCAGAAATGCCTCTTGACTAATCCGATTCTAGTATTTTGGTGGGGAAAAGTGGGTGTGACGTAATTCCAATATTGATGACGTCACTTATGACATCATAAACTTTCGACCAATCAGAGTAGCCGCCCATTTTTTACCTTTCTACTTGTCTCATAGTGTTTGTTAAAAAGCCTGAGTGTAACGCTATCAATGCACATAGAGTATAATTGCCATTATAAATAACTGTCAGTTGATTTGAATTTATTCTTGTTGTTTAAAGCAATCAAGAAAACAACACTATCAATCACCCACACAATTACACCACGAATTACAGCATAAATCACACCATTAGTCAAGTGGTCTGTCTGTGAGTCAGCCAGCCAGCCAGCCAGCCAGCCAGCCAGCCAGCCAGCCAGCCAGCCAGCCTGCCAGCCTGCCAGCCAACACAAATGTTCTAAAAGTACACGAATCTATCAAAATTCGGACTAACGAACCTTCGGAATAATTAACCCTGTGACATCGGACTAACGGACCTTCGGAATTACGAACCTTCGTAATATTGACCCAGACAACATTTCGGACAAATGAACCTTCAGACCTATGCCCCTTTGGAACATCGATCGACCTGACCCAGTTCTATACCATCATTGCATTTAGCCTCCATCAGAAATATGTTTTACATGGTTTTGATTTAATTTATATCTGTGTGCACCATAAATGATTTTGACTGAAGGTTGTTTTGGAGTATATACACAGTTTTATTGTTGTTTTTCTATCTCTGGGGCATACTAATTACAAATCTGGCACCCTTTAGCCAGCAGGCACATGACGTTGTTTCAAAGTTGAATCCACGTTGAAAACACGTCATAACGTGATTTCAACGTGGATTCAACGTTGAAACAACATCATTTGCCTGCTGGGTATGGCTTTTTGAAAATTGACACCATTTCAAAAAAAATAAAAAAATATCTACGTAAATGAGACAGATTTTGTCTATAAAACAGACAATTTCAATTAGAAAGTAATTACATTTATTGATTACATATAATGCTACTACTATTTGATAATTACTCATGGTGACACATAAATAAAGGTCATTTGGATTGACCAAAGATCATCTGGATGACCTTAATGTAAAGGTCAAGTCTAGAAGAAATGTGGGCATTTTTGCCCGATGATTGTTTTGGAGTATATACAAAGTGTTCTTGTTGTTTCGGTATCTCTTGGGTGTACTCATCACAAATCCACTGGCTATCACTTTAACCCCCTTGGGTGTTTTGAGAAAAATTGATTTTAATGCTTCGCGTTATAATGTGCCACGTCCATCTTTTTCATTATGTGCATAATTGTAGGTTTTTTCTCTAACCGTATCAGTGTGCATATCAAATGAAAGATTGTGACGAGTAGAAGAACCTAATCTTAAATGCACTTTCCGCAGCCATTTCCTAAAAAGAGATTTATTATGTTCGCATTTCGCATATGACTGAATGCTGAAATCAATCGATTACCAGATCAGATGATGATATTGTAATGGATAT
Organism: Chaetoderma sp. LZ-2023a; assembly: GCA_034401795.1. Classification (NCBI taxonomy): domain Eukaryota; kingdom Metazoa; phylum Mollusca; class Caudofoveata; order Chaetodermatida; family Chaetodermatidae; genus Chaetoderma; species Chaetoderma sp. LZ-2023a. Next base: position 154,851,038 of record CM067369.1, on the reverse strand, counting down.
CTCCTTATACTGATACAGGAGCATCCATGCTAGGGTTAGCAGGTGCAGTTTGCAGCAACCTAAAACCAAGGGGACTTCTCCTCTATTCCCTCTCTGTCCCCTGCCACCTCACCCCCAGCTTCTGTACACTCAATTCCTAATCATAATGGTAATTGTGTGGTTTACAGGCTATAATCATATTGATATACATTGGCATTGCTATGATTACGGATTGAGTGTATTTAGCAAAATAAGCGCGGTTGATGTTCTTGCGCCGCTGTTGTTTCTCCTATATATGAATGGCATATCCAAAGTCTGCAAACGTCACTCACTAATACCTTTTTCCGATGATACAAATGCTCTATACAGCCACACGAATATATAAATTCTAAAAAGATGTCAATAATGAAATGCCGAAATTAATAGACTGGTTTGAAGTAAACAAATTGTTCTTAAATGTATCTAAAACTATTTATATATTATTTACAACATCTAAGAAACTTAAAGAAATAGCTCTCCCAAACCTCTATATCGACAACCAGATAATTCCTGAAGCCCAATATGATAAGTTTTTAGGAGTCTATCTGGACAAAAATTTAACATAGGAGAAGCATATTGAAATTATTACTACCATGGTTGCAAAAAGCATTGACATCAGTCGCAGACTGACACCCTACATAACACCTAATATTATTAAAACCTCACATCACCTACTGCAATGCTATTAAACTATTTTCACAAACAGCAGGTGGCCAGGACATCTTTAAATAAGAAACGGTCTTAATACTTGAGGACATTGGAAGGCTCCAATTATACATAATGTTAAGAGACTTCCACAATGGGAACTTACCCTCGTCTTTATCTACCACCTTTACGCTCAATACACAATTACATCCTCACAACATGGAACAAGAAATAACCTGCACTCAACACATCACCAAACAAAAGCAGCGCAACAAAAACCCTCAAACAAAGCAATTCAGTTATGGAATAATACAGACACAAGCACACGCACAGACATCATTAACCCTACAGTTCTCTAAGCAGAGTATCAAAAAGAAGATTATAGAAAACTAATAGACTCTGGAAAACACTCCCCATCATGGCATGCCATTCTTATACTTGCACCCAGTCACCAGAACAAAAAAAAAAAAAAAAAAAAAAATAATAATATCTGTCATAACGGTAACCATCAGACTACCACTTCTTTATTATGCAATGACGTCATCTCCTGGCTTTGTATTTGCTGGCTTCCAGTAGTGCGAATTCCAATGCTCCCTGTGCTGGCATCCTTAGCACAGCGCTAAACACCTAAAATGCAGCTTGGAACACCCACAAGTATGGGAAGTGGATCACATGAAACCCCTCAAAATCTTGTATGATTGTAAATATTAATGGACCTTACAGGTTTTAGCTATGCCCCGCCCATCTCTAGCTAAGCTCCACCCACACCTCGCTCGTGTTGGAGTCGATCGATCTCTGAACACCCTGACTATAAATTTCCAAAATAAAACTACACAGGTTAGCTGTTGAAAATTTTGAAACTACTTTGACTGGGTGCTGTTGCTGCCTAAATATTCAGCAGCATGTTTATTAAACAGCAAAGAATTACAAAAACATGCAATTCATACAACGTGTCGGACCATTTGAGATTTTGTGACGGTATATATGGAACCCTTTGTGACGGAATGATTATGACGTCATCATACACGCGCTGGTCTGATTATGACATCATACGAGGTCAGATGACGGATGGATACTCTGGAAAGGCGAATTACTTTCATATGTTTTTGTACAAAAATACCGAGCAAATCTAGCATGGGACCCCTATAATTCACAGTTCTGAGTCCCTGAGTACGACGAGTATAACTATTCTCCAACCCCATCCACCACTAGGGTCAGCTCGAGTGCATATGGGCTCAATGATAAGAATTTATATGGCAGAGGTCATGGGTCTCCCCTTCCAACCCCCCCCCCCACCCGTTCCATTTTTCTCAATTATCCCAAGGATGCCAAAGTGTCACCAGGTGGATTTGCGATGAGTACACCCCAGAGATACAAAAACAACAATAAAACATTTTATATACTCCAAAACAAGCTTCTGTGAAGAGCTTTCCAAACAATATTAGATCTCGATCAGATGCTCGGCCATATGTGACACCATGCCATACAATAACAACTATACAATAGCATACCAGGCCATACAATAACAACTATACAATAGCATACCAGGCCATACAATAACAACTATACAATAGCATACCAGGCCATACAATAACAACTATACAATAGCATACCAGGCCATACAATATCACCTATACAATAGCATACCAGGCCATACAATAACAACTATACAATAGCATACCAGGCCATACAATAACAACTATACAATAGCATACCAGGCCATACAATAACAACTATACAATAGCATACCAGGCCATACAATAGCACCTATACAATAGCATACCAGGCCATACAATAACAACTATACAATAGCATACCAGGCCATACAATAGCACCTATGCAATAGCATACCAGGCCATACAATAGCACCTATGCAATAACATACCAGGCCATACAATAACACCTATACAATAGCATACCAGACCATACAATAGCACCTATACAATAGCATACCAGGCCATACAATAGCACCTATGCAATAGCATACCAGACCATACAATAGCACCTATGCAATAGCATACCAGGCCATACAATAGCACCTATACAATAGCATACCAGGCCATACAATGGCACCTATACAATAGCATACCATACCATACAATAGCACCTATACAATAGTATACCAGGCCATACATTAGCACCTATACAATCGCATACCAGGCCATACAATAGCACCTATACAATAGCATACCAGGCCATACATTATTACCTATACAATAGTATACCAGGCCATACAATAACACCTACGCATTAGCATATCAGGCCATAAAGTAACAACTATACAATAACAAATCAGGGTATACAATAACACCTATGCAATGTCATATCACGTCATACAATAGCTGTCCTCTATATTTGGCGACACCACCACATATGATGTGCAATATGCGGCAAAACAACATTTGCACGAACAAGTAATACACGGCTTTGGGAAATATTTCGGTGCGTCCATTGTGTCATCCTTCCGCACCCCCTTCCCCCACCCACCTGCCCACACAGTATAATCAACACGTGTGTGAAGTTAAACAAGAGTTGCAAGGGGTCTATATCGCTCACCAGGAACATTCGCATTTCAAACTAGAAATGTAGAGCCTAACGCGTACTAGAAATATTTTACATGTAGAGCCTCATAATTTCTCAGAAAGAGATTTCCTGGACATATTTGGAAATGCAAGATGCAAAGATATATGTTTTAAAGGATTTCCGAAAGATTTTCTGAAAATCCAAATTTGCCACCAAAACAAATTGACTAATTAAAATTCTTGTTAGAAGTGTTGCAGCCTACCTACGTTGGATCGTTTCACCCAAACTTTCGTTGAAATTGCGGCAGTGATTAAGGTGGAAAATAGCGTTTTAAATTATTTCGGGAACATTTCCGGAAAATCCAAGATGGCCACCGAAAAAAAATTGACCAATCTAAATTCTGAATATCTGTTATAGAGCCTCACACGATTAGATCGTTCTAGTCGAATTAGCGGTTGAGGAGCAGATACATTTTAAATGATCCCGGATAATTTTCGGGAAAAACCAAGATGGCCACCAAAAATTTGAGGAATCAAAATTCCCGTTTGATATGTTAAAGTCTAACGACGGATTGATGACGGACATAAGATGTAGAGACAGACGACAGACAGTCACAATGCATAAGCTTTCAGGTCAGGTGAGCTAATAATATGCTCCCAGAAAATCTTAAAACAAAGATGTAGGCCTATAGAACAAGATCACCGTAGGACCTAAGCTCCGAGACGCGAGAGGTGTGACGTTATGGGTAGGTTTAGGTTTCGGGTTACGGTTAAATGAAGTTAGCCTAGGCATAGCATTACGGCTAGGTTTATTGTAACGTTGTGTTATATTGTGTAGTATGGCGCTGCGTTGTGTTGCGGCGCATCATATAGTGCCGTGTCGTGTGTGCATAAGTTATTATAATATTGCACTACACTGTGGTCTACGTATAGTAGATGTTATAATTAACATAACCAGGCATAACAAATAACCGGTCTCTACAGTGGTGTTGATGAATGACTAGTTGCAGGCCAAGAGAAGAGTATCTTTGACAATTTACCACTGGTATGACTGGCTCGATTATCGAGCCAGTCATTTCAGTGGTAAATTTTCAAAAATACTCTACTCTTGGCCTGTAAATGGAGATTTTCTAAGCACATATTAACAGATCTATAGTCCATCAAAAACAGTAGAAAAATGTTACGCTCGTTAAAGTTAAGCTAGTTAGAAAGTAGATATAAGGTGTACCTATTTAGTTACGGCGTACTAGTGCGAAAGTGCTATAGATGCGACATAGGCAGCTTTTACAAAATGGCAAAAATTTGACAGACAGACCAGTTAACAGACATACAGACCGACAGATAGATTTATACGAGTTGCGGAGTGGCAATTAAAATTGTCCGATGAATAAAATAATTTAGCGATGAATGAAAATATTGTGGGTTGGATGGATCTGTTAGAAAATTCATCAACATTAGTGAAGACTGGCTGGGTGGGTAGGTGGGTGGATGGGTGGGCGACTGGTTAGGAGTAAAGCCTCTAACTATATTTTACTGTATCGCTGATATAAGAAAAATCATTTATTGTTATGTCCGTATATTCTTGATTCATGCCTCTAACCAACCGTGTTATCAATCTGATTATTGCTGCTGTCTTGCTAGTGTAATGAGAATTCATCAGTGTGGTGTTCCTGGATTTTGGCACTCCGTGGCTAGCCTATGGCCACGGTAGCGTACTACTACTAGTGGTGCTGTGGCGGTGGTGGTGGTGGTGGTGGTGGCGGCGGTGGCGGTGACGGTGACGGTGACGTTGTTGGTGGTGGTGGCGATTATGATGTGCGTTTGTGTGTGTGTGTGCGTACGCTCGCGTGCGTGCGTGCGTGCGTGCGTGCGTGCGTGCGTGCGTGCGTGCGTGCGTGCGTGCGTGCGTGCGTGCGTGCGTGCGCGCGCGTGCGTGCGTGTGTGTGTGTGTGTGTGTGTGTGTGTGTGTGTGAGTGTGTGTGTGTGTGCGTGTGCGTGTGCGTGTTCTACTGCCCCGATATGGTTTTGAACTGAGATTTCTCCAGCCTTTGCCTCTGATACGGATTAAAAACAGATCATGATAGGGTCAAGGTCTGAATCTAGTGATAACTCTGAAACTGCTGGCCCGATTTGGCTAAGGTTTAACAAATTAAAGTGTGCGACCGTAGTCTGTTGTTGTTGTTGCTGTTGTTGTTGTTGTTGTTGTTGTTGTTGTTGTTGTTTGTCAGATATAGGCTACAATTATATATAGGCGTACATTAGATTAATTCTTAGGTACTTCCGATGACGACGTGCCAATCGTATCCTACATCAACAACTGCGCGGTTTTGAGTAATTGCACCGTCTGATAAAATTACTGAGTTGTGAGACTACTGGGCTTGTAAATTTTCAACCGTGTCGGACCGTTGGGCTGTCTGACTGCTCGGTATAATTATCGGGCAATTGGGTTGTCGGACTATAGGCTGGCGAAATACTGGGTGTAATTTTCGCGCTATTGGGTTGTCGGAATATTACGTTGTCAAACTAGTGGGTAAAATGATCAGAGTCGGCTTGTCGGACTATTGAGTTGTCGGACAATTAGGTTGTCGGACTATTAGGTTGTCGGACTATTGGGTTATGATACTATTGGGTTGTCGGACTATTGGGTTATCAGACTATTCGGTTGTCAGACTATTGGGTTGTCAGACGATTGGTGCTTAACTTAGTTTCAAAATATTCAACAGAATGCTTATTAAACATAAGGACATACAGTTTAGACACTTTCGTGACGGATTTTCGATTTTCGTGAGAGAAATACGTATTTTATCTGACGTCAGCTAACACATAACTATTTGATCATGACGTTAGATACTTGAGTGATAGATCGGGCCTCTCTATTGTTCGCAATAAAGGACCACATGATCATATGTTACGACACAAAATTTGGACTCATTAGGACGACTTCGACTGAATATGATTCACGCCGGAATAGCGTCCCCGTTATTAAACTGGCATTGTCTAGAGGCGCCAATTGCATACCAGCTTATGGGGATTGCTGGCAGATTGATACATATGAATATTATGTCTCTAAACATTAGAATAATTGATTTTTGCTGGCGTTAATTGGTTTCGTGGTTGCCGTTGTTTTCAAAGGACACAATGTACATTGTGATTCGCAAATGATGGACAGGACAAGTAAATCCCAGGCGCCTTATTATCCAAACAATTTTTTAATTAATCTCGCCCAGTGAGGGGAAAATGAAGTGCATACAGACCTGGTTAACTGACTGGCTGGCTGACTGGCTAGCTGGCTGGCTGGTTGAATGCTGACTGGCTGGCTAGCTGGCTAACCGGCTAGCTGTCTGACTAGGTGTTTGGCTAGCTGAGTGGTTGGTTGGCTGGCTGACTGGTTGGCTAGGTGCCTGGGTGGCTGGTTTACTGACTGGCTGCCTGGATGAATGGCTAGATGAATGGATGGATTGCTGGCTGGATGGATGGATGGTTTGGTGGCTGGGTTGGTTGGTGACTAGGTGGCTGACTGGGTGGCTGCCTGTGTTGATGGCTGGGTGGCTGGCTGTCTGACTGGCCAGCTGGTTGGCTGGTGGCTGGGTAACTAAGTGGCTGACTGGCTGGCTGGTTGGCTGGCTGGGTTTGGTTGTTGTGAGGTGGCTGACTAGCTGGTTGGCTGATTGAATGGTTGGCTGGTTGGCTGAGTGGCTGGCTGGGTGGGTAGGTGAGTGGGTGGATTGGCGTGTGGGGTGGGTGGGTGGGTCGGTGGGTGACTGACTGGCTGATTGACTGGTTGGGTTTCTGACCGCGCGTGTGTGCGTGCGTGCGTGCGTGCGTGCGTGCGTGGGTGGGTGGGTGAGTGGGTGGGTTGGTGGATGGGTGAGTTGGTGGATGGGTGAGTTGGTGTGTGTGTGTGTGTGTGTGTGTGGGTGTGTGGGTGTGTAGGTGTGTGGGTGTGTGGTGTGTGTGTGGGGGTGTCTGGGGGTGCCTGGCTGTCTGGCTAGCTGGCTAGTTGAGTGGCTGGATGGTTGCATGGCTGGTGTGTGACTAGGTGGATGGATGTGTGCTTGGGTAGGTGGCTGGATTACTGGGTGTTTGGGTGGTTGGCTGGCTGGCTCGCTGACTGGGTGTCTAGTTGGCTGGCTGGGTTGGTGGCTGGCTAGTTGACTGGCTGGTTGGTTGGCTAGCTGGATGAGTTGGTGGCTGGCTGGCTGGCTAGTTGGCTGGCGGCATGCCCGAATGCATTCATGTCTGTATGTGCATCTGCGTGCGTGCGTATCTCAAAAGCGACTGATCATATTTAGCCGCAATTTTAACACAGCAAAGTGTGCTTCAATGAAAGCGGCTATTGGCCGTGAGCTGGATAAAACACCGATTATGGATCGGAACTGATTATTGATTTATGGATTTCTCGGAAATTGCTGGTCCAATTCGGCTCAAAATTGAATGCAATTACGGATGTGACCGTACACTAAGGTTCCTCAACGTTGCGCTTGATCCAGATAATCAAAACTCCAGCAATATCCCCAGTCAAATTAATTTCAAAATATTCAAAAACCTACCTGTATTGTTACCTTAAAAGTTAAATTCAGTTTTCAAAATTTCAAATCGATTTCCCCGAGCGCAGCGAAGGAAATAATTGTCTGAGTAGACCGAACACATATAAAAGCCCGATAGAGCGATGACATGATCATAGCTTTCAAAACGGTGAATTAATTAGCCATCAAAATAGTGTACATTTCAATACGATGCAAGAATATTGAAGAATGAACGAAAAGCATAAAATCATAATATCTGAACAAATATATGATGTTATTAGGTGAGAATGGGTGCCATCAAATCTGGTCTGGGTAATTCTAATATGACATGGAGTTAACAGGGACAGTATTTGAGAATGTAGTTAATGCTTAGGCTATTTAGCCACTTTAATCAATGGAGTGTATTTTTCCTTTATTTTGTTGACCAAATGCTGGAAACGATATAACTGTAAGCCTCTGTAGTCAAATACAATATCAGCTTAGACAGAGAAACACTGGTTTCAGAATGGTTCCTGTTCCCATAGAGATCAATGGACCTGTCCATTGTAATAACGTCATATGACGTCATAATCAGCTAAGCGGCGTGGTGTAGATTTACGTCATACTCATTATGGCATAAATGGTTCTATATGGCCCGTCTTTAACTCTTAATAGTTCGACACGTTGTACGAATTGTATGTTTTTGTCGTAGGCAGCAACAGCAACCAGTCAAATTAGTTTCAAAATATTCAACAGCTTACCTGTATAGTTTTCTGGAAATTGATACTCAGAGGTCGTTCTATCTCAACACGAGCGAGGTGTGGGTGGAGCTTAGCTAGCGATGGGCTGGGCATAGCTAAAACTGGAAAGGTAAATTTCCTAACAGGGTGTGCAGTGTGTTGGAAAGAATGAAATAGACTCAGAAGAGTCGGTGGTTTGCGTCTTAAAGGTGCATATTCACAGCAGAATGGTATAAAATAAAATTGTTAAAATTATATACTTTAAGAGGCTTAAATAAGTGTACCTAGATGTAATGAAACGAAATAATGCTTCGTACAGGTTGTAAATTTCGGATCTAGATTATGAGGTCACAAGATGATGATGACAAATGAATATGTTTGAAGTAAGATTCAGCTCGCCGTCTTGGAGGAATATTATTTTCTGAATCTTTGGGCCTAACGTATCAGAAGATACACATATTCGTGAGACAGATGATTTCACCAACGTTTCTTAACTAACTCGAAGATTTGATGATGACTTTCTAGCATCAACCTAACGGCTGACATTTATTAAATAATAATAATAATTTAACTGAATACAAACAAATAAATTTCTGGAAACGTTAGTTGCTATAAATCAAAGCTAACTGCGTGTATTTAAAATACACAATCTAAATAATATTCCTAATAGACTAATTGAAAATTTCTATGTTCAACTTGCTAACAGGCCAGACCAGCGCTATGGAAAGAGCTGAATTACATAACGAGATTTTGAATTTGTATGCCAAAATGCGATCTTTACATTTTCAAAGTTGCAACGCTTATTTATTTCATCAAAATTCATTTCTTTAACTCTTCACAAGAATAGAATCATGCTCATGGATTGGAAAATCCCATCACCCACACAGTGGCCCTGTCCGCTCCTATGCCCCTCATGTCTTCGTAGAAGTGTTAACCGAATTTAAAATCATCATGAGAAAGGCACGCAAAATGACAAAGTCTGATGTGGAATAGTTTATCAATAAATTTCTGATGTAGCAGAATAGTTTCACTTTAGTTTATATATAATTCCTAAAAGTGAACTTAGTTACACCTTAACCAAAAACAACCGATTTTTTTGCGAGATTATAGTCTACGCTTATTACATAAATAGAAGGTTACATTCAACACTCCCTTGATGCGCCATGGTCAAGCAAATGGTTAACTATGGTAACAAATTCCGCAACAAAATACATTGCAGGCGTAATCAAAACAACATCTGCATACTGATTGGTTCAATAGTGCTCGAGCCTAGCACTCTATAACTTAATAGTATTTTCATGATACCATCAACATATAGTGAGCCAGCATGAAGCGCTGTAACTCAAAGTCCTACACACATCAGCATTACGAAAAATCCGATGAACAACAAGTTAACCATTTGCAGATGCTGATGAAAGTCAATTTCCAAATTTAATAACAAAGTTGATTTGAACAAACACTAGTTTGACATTGACAACCAAAATCTTGTGCTGCGCCATCTTGTCACAAAGCAGCAAAACAACCTTCATCAACATCGTTGATGTACACAAACAGGCGGACAAACAGTGATAAATACAATAACAATTACAGTAAATAACGAACACACATTGAGACCGAATACATCAAAATTATATCCTATACTGATAAATTATCTATTCTATAAATATGATGATAATGGATATATTAACTTTGCGTGCATTTGATGCACGTGTGTGTGTGTACGTCCGGCCGTTTGTAGATATGCATGCTACTGATGAAAGCTTTTGCTGTATCGGTGTACCTTCTTAAGATGATTTACATTAGGCGTCGTGAGACATACCCAACATGTAACAGCTACATAGCATTACCCTGAGTGTGCACTCTCTATCCAACTGTAACCGATGCATATTTACTTATGCCAACCACCCCTAGTTAAATATCTACTATCAGATATTTAACTGCTGTTCACCATCAACAGCTTACAATCAAAGATATTTACAATATGAAAAATGAACAAATATACTACACAATAGCCACACAAATGTATCCTAACAGAAAGTAACCATGTTAAAATAAAATATATCCGAAGAATAACATACAAATAATATTAGCAAATGAACAAAACAATCAAATCAATATAACTAAATTCTTGTAAATACTTATCATATATAAGTTTCATGTAACATAAGCATAAGCTAACCATATAATTAAATTATAAGCTAAACTATGCAATATAAACTATAGCAGTGGCAAAAATCCATATAATTAAAACATAAACAAACTTATACAGTTGTTTGTAAACATAATATATGATGTGTAATATAATATAATCTATAGCTACATCGATAGCAGGGTGCGCTGGTAAGCGACTGCAAACTGGGATCCACATCAACAAGCTTTGTGGTGCACCATCATCATCCGCATACACATGGAACTATGTCATATGTATAGATTTGACCTGCCGGTTGTGTACTTTCATTGGCATATGGATACTGCGTGCATGGCCCCTCCAGAGGACTGCCATCCCCAATCTCCGCTGCTAACCCACTCACATGTAAACATATAAATAGAATAGCAAATCTTAATATATGTCAACATCATAGTACCAGAGTCATGTACTGACCTTGAAGAAGAGACCTAGTTCGATTTAATGTAGCCATCTATGGCAATATTGCATATTGCTGCTTCTTATTGACTAGCTCATAGCAATATTGCATACTGCTGCATGTTTTACTGGCTCGCTTCTTCAGACATTTAAGACAATCCTACTTCCTACCGCTATTCAAAATGAAATTATGTGTAGCTATATTCAGAGTTGTTTGAATTAAGATAATAAAAAAGTAAAGTTAAGTAAGCTGAGTGATTAATGGAATATCCTCATTAGTTGGATGTTAAAGCTGATGTGAAATACAACAAGATGCTTAAAAAGACAATTTACCACAATAATAAGAATTACCTAAACCACATGTGTAAATAAAATGATACCCACGGAATCTGCAGATCCATGTGTGTAGGAACCGTGGGCGAAGTGATACCAGTGCACACATCTGGTTCATGAGCTCTGGATGCTTGCACATAGAGCCGCTTCAATCCAGTGGTCTCCTTGGACTCATCTGACTTACACCTCTGTCTTATTTTCGATAAGACACCACACCTATATATATAATATAAAAATAACAATCATGATTAGAATAACAACAGAGAATGCAATAATTAACATTGAACGATCTCCAAGCTCGTTGATACCAGTCATATCGATATTTATCTGAGGTAATGGTGCCAGTGAAACTGTCTTAACCTTACGTAAATGTTCCCACTTAACCATTTTCAACTGTGAGACAATCCGATTCGGGATAAGTATATCCGAAATTTCAACATTTGACATATTCAAGGTCGGAGCGACCTTGGTATATCTATGTTCATAAGCCTTAGTGGGTCTATACTGCCAGCCCACTCTACTACAGACATATATAGTAGGGTTCAAAACATACACACCATTCACAAGTTCCTGCTCCCTAGTAAGTTTCCCAGTACAATGCGCTTTGACCCTTTCACGAAAGGTCTGTGAAATGACACCAGTATACTCACCCTTATATAATTTGCTGCTAGTATCATTAGACTGAGATAGCTGAATTTTACATAATGGATCCGTGGTGTTTATTAGTATGCTAACAACACACAGTATATGACTGTTATCAACTTGTAGATTTCCCTTACAAACTCGGGGTCCCGCCCCTCTACAATTAGTTGGAATAAAATACCAGCCAGTTCTAGTATCTAAACCAATATCAATAACATGACCTGCATAAAATGACCTAGTATATCTAATGGTACTGGCCAAGAATGAATCCCATGTTGAATGTAAGTACCGTCATCAGTGAGAGGTAAAACTGCCATAAAATGCAGATTTTTGGAATCCTTCCACAAGGGCCATACTACAACATTCCTGTAGTACCATTGCAAGGGTTCTATCAATTTTACACGTACATCTATTTGTCATCCTACTTCCTTAAGATTGTTTAGACCAAATAATTCCTCCATGAGACTTCCCAGCTCGAGTGAAGCCATTCATCTTTGAAATGTCATCACTGATTGTCTATAGGCATGGGCAATGCCTTCTAAGGTGCCGACCGCTTGACCGATCCATACTAGGGTCAGAATAAACCTTCTCCAAACCTGTTGGCTTTTAATAAGATCATCCATAACAGTTATATTGTTCATAGAGTCAGCCAAGTCATTCATCCGATCTCGATTTACATTAATTTCGACAAACACATGTTTTATATGCGAAGTCAGTTCATTACTAAAATGGACTAACTGGTTGATCTTCGACATTGTGGGCTTAACAATTTCTTTAATGGTCTCTATGTCTCCTGACGTAGCAACGCCAAATAGGGATGATGCAAGTTCACCCACAAAGTTTAACAGACCACGTCGATGTGGCGTTGTCATAGCATCAGCCTGTCTTATATCACTGTCTGCTGTTAACATAGCTGTGCATTGTATCATTCGTCATAGGCTGGTAGTATCGTACTTGGATAATGAAATTTTCAATTCAGATTTATCTAGCCCATTTGTAAAAAGTTCTAACTGTTGAGAAATCCATCTGGTAAAACTGATGCAGTAATGGACATGACTATAGTCCATTCAGCTCTAACTACCGGAATTGGTACATGCTTAGTGATCAGAACTCCATTTAATACTTTTTGAATATCAGGAGAATTCTCTCCTCTAATATATAGCAATAACAAAACTGGTACCATAGTAAGCTGAAACAAATTCATGATGTTAAAAGTACTTTATTAATTTAACTCACTAGAAAAAACAAATAGTGTTAATGGCTCAACGGTTGCAGAGAAGGTGAGATAAACCGGTCGATGGTGGCTCATATACAGGCATGAAACTGTGCATTTGACATTATCCTATCAACAACGTCGATGGACAGTCACTTATTCCGCATAATATGCATATCAGGTTGGTGAACACACTTGCATAAGTTATATTTATGGCCTGAAACATTGCCAAAAATTTGGTTGGTATCATCAGCCATGGGTGAGTCATAACTTTGTGGGTTTTCATCCCTGATGTCATCAGACATATTTTGATCCACAGTTTTGAGCCCAACCCATGATAAATTTACATCTGATTTAATTACTTCTGGTTTGGAAACAACCTTGGGAATTTCCTCTGGTTGGGTTGGTTTCTGAACACACTGCTCTTGTCGATATCTAACCAATTTGTCGAGGGCAGGGTGACCGGCTTGGGTTCCCTTGCCAGATTTTTTAATTGGATGTTGACGGATTTCTTCCCAGCACATGTGTGGGTTGACAATTCAAAGTTTAGAAATATTCAAAACATGAGTTTATCCGGAGCGTTTGTGACGAATATGGGCTACTGGACCATAGATTTTGAATATTTCATATTCGGGATCATTCCTAGTCGTAAGTTGCATAGGTTCATTAGTAACAACCACTACCAAATCACCTATTTCGAAATTAGCTGCATTTGACCTTTTATCTATCATTTGATGGTGGTATTCCCTTGACATTTCAGTATTACTACGAGCTTTGAGTAGGGCATTATTAAGACTTGTCAGTCAATCATCCGGATCTTGAAAACAATCAACAGGAGAAGCCATGGACAATCTACCTCATCTGCCGTATGTAAGAAAGAAGGGTGTGAATCCTCTAGTGGTGTGCCGGGTATTTTTATAGGCCATAAGGGCAGCGCCTAATTCATCTTCCCAAGCCCTGGCTTGATTGTTAATGCCGTTCTGAATTAGTTCTTTCAAAGTACGGTTAAAACGTTCAGTTCTACCATTGCTTTGAGGGTGGTATGGGCGTGTTCTTCTATGGTCGATCCCATAGTCCCTATACAGGCTTTTGAGTTCCTTTCCATTGAATTCTCCACCTTGATTGGTGATAAGAATTTCGGTCACACCGTGCCATGCACAGCATTCATTAAAGAACTTATCCTTAATTTCGTCAGCTTTCTTCGAAGGAATGGGGTAGGCCTCAGCCCATGCAGAACAATGGTCTACTATTGTCATAATGTAACGGTTATCTGTTGAGGACTCAATAAATGGTCCTATCAGATCCATGCCAATAATTTGTCCAGGATACTTGGGCAAAGGCATCTCAGTCTACTTAGGGCATGTGGTAACAGGTCGGTTTACCAGGCATGTTGAGCAATGGTCTAACATTTGGATTACATCCTTCCATAAGGATGGCCAAAGAAATGCATCCCTAACTAAACACAAGGTTTTCTGCAGGCCTTAATGACCTGCTTTCTTGTGTGCCTGCTCGAGGACTTGTTTATAGTACCTAGTGAGCAATACCAATCTAGGGTATTTTGCATCTAACGCAGAAGGTGCTCGAGTGCAATACAATGCACCATTTGTACAGTATGGTCCTCAGGCACGCCTCTAAACATTTCTGGAAATTCAGAAGGTTGTTCCATACACATTTCCTTGTACAGAATATTATACGCTTCCAACGGAATGTAAGGTAAAATTCCGTCTTCAACCTCTGGGATGACGTAATCTCCAGTATCAAATGTTGCAGCGAGATAGCATGTTGGCATGAATATTATGTCAGCCCTTTATATATTCAATTTTGCAAACGTATTCGGCAATTAGGACAGCCCAACGTTGAACTTGTGTTTCGAACTTTGCCTACAAATAGACTTTTAAGTGGCTTGTGATTAGTATAAACAGTAAATTCTGCACCAAAGAGGTATGGTCTTAATTTCTTAAGCACATATACAACTGCATAAGCCTCTTTCTTGATGACTGGCCTTCAAGGTACTGCTTACGTACTGTATAACTCTTTCGACACCATTATCATTCTCTTGGACTAAGATAGCACCTATAGCATATGACGAAGCATCAGTATAGAGTCGGTATGGCTTACTAAAATCGGGGTAGGTTAGGACAGTTTTGCTGCATAGCAAGTCTTTCAACTTATTAAATGCGAGTTCCTGGTCCTTACCCCATTCGAATTGACTGTATTTCTTAGTCAATTCTACTAGCGGTTTGGCTATTTTTGCATAATCTCAGATGTACGACCTGTAATAGCCAGTTGCACCTAAGATACTCCTAACTTCGGCTGCGTCTTTTGGGATGGACATTCCTCAGATGGAGTCCACATTCTGCTTCTGAGGTGAAATACCCTGAGCTGAAACATGATAACCTAACAAATCGATGGAGTCTTTAGCAAAATCAAACTTTTTATGCTTCAATTGTAAATTATACTCACGCAATGTCGACATGACTAAATGAAGGTGATGAGCATGTTCTTCGGGTGACCTTGAGAACACAACAACATCATCGACAAAGACATACATGAACCTCCCCATATAGCCTTGAAAAACGGAGTTCATCACCCTTTGAAATACGGCCCATGAATTCCTAAAATCAAATGGCATGCACAGCCATTCATACTGCCCAAGGGCACAAATGAAAGCTGTTTTCTCGACGTCTTGTTTAGCCATTGGAATCCGCAAATACCCAGACTTCAAGTCCATCGTAGAAAACAACTTTGCGCCTTGCATACCATCAAAAATATCTAAAACGTTTGATAATGGGTAATTATCACAGGGTACCTCTTCATTAAGACGACGATAGTCTATGTAGAAGCAGGTTGTCCCATCCTTCTAAAAGACCAGAGTGATAGGTGATGCCCAAGGTGAAGAAGATGGTCTTATCACACCAGCTTCTAACATTTCCTTGATCTGATCCTCAACCATATGTGCTTTCATTAACAGTATGGTCGCTGTCTAATGGGAGCACATGTAGTGGGAATAGTGCATTCTACAGAGGGATTTTCCCCAAAGTGTTTGGACGAGCGATGTCAAAATTGTCAGCAAATTCATTCAGAACTTGGTAAACAGCCTTATACCCAGTCGTCTCAGTGATACTAGCTTCGATGTGATATTCGGATTGGTGCCTGAAAGGAAAATGTAATTTGTAAATTTTATCAAAACATTTCATTTCCCCTTTTGCTTAATCAATTACTGCTCCACCCAAGTGCAGAGCATCTGCTCCTATTAATCCCTCATGGCGCATTCGATTTCACAATTACAACAGGGATAAGGCTGGCATCAGTAAATTTGACCTCTGTTTCACTCAAGACCTTAATGGGGGAACCATTTACAGCCAGCGGAGTACAGGGTTTTTTCAACAGCCTATTGTCTAGCAGACTCTTTCAAATGTCACACCTAATGAATGACGTACTGGCACCAGTATCTCTCAATATATCAATATCACATCTACCAGTATCACCATCATGACCATGTGAATCTAATACGAGTTGAAGCAGGAACCGGTCGGTCGTCCGTTGCCTCAATTGACATTTCTCGGATTCGTTAGGTAGAGAGGCTGTCGTGATGCATGTGGTGCTTGTTGCTGTTGCTGCTGTTGCAATCATTTGTCGTACTTTTTCTGTCTGCAGTCATGTTGCATGTGACTGGCCTTACCACACTAATAGCACTTATTTACCCTGCATTTCGACTGTCCAGGTTGTAGTGATTTGTTGCTTGAACAATCATTGGGTTTGTGGCCGATGCCACCACACCCATAGCACATTGGTTGTTGCATTGGCGTTCTTCTACCGATAGGCCGTAATGTAAGGTCGGCCTCACAGTTTGCATTTTGTTGATGCTTTACTACATTTAATGTTTCGGCTTGAAGGCCTTTCATTGCTTTAAACATTGAGTCTAAAAGTTTATACTGTCATTCAATCGTGCAAGCCTCTAGTTCTCGAATAAGGTGATAGACTCTTTTCGGGGCAGTTCACAACATCAATTTCCATCAGCTCTTCACACTGGCTCTTAGGTGCAATGTTCATTGCATCTAACAAATCGTTCATGTTGCCGTTCTTCTCTGTGAATGCAATGGCGGCTTCCAAAGTTTCATGTTTCTTAAAAACTACATACCTAGCTAACTGTATATCAATTAGTGCACGTATGTATGCATGCAGGATGATGCATCAGCTATCAGCGTTGTCTTCACTGTAGGATTTCTTCGCCATATAGTGGAAGTGGCGGTTGAACACGTTGATGTTCTCGCTATGTTTTTGCCAATATTCTCAAGTTCGCACTTGAGACGTTCTCTCTCATTTGCCGATGTGAATATTTTGATGATGAATTCATGTATATCGTTCCATGCTGTTGCATTGCGATCTTGATGGGAAGACAGAAACTGTTCCACCTACTTATGCAACTATCCAGTCATCGTCCATGATGCGATATAAGTCGCATCACCAGTTTTTGCAGGGTGGATAGAATCCAGTGCACATCTACACAACTCAAGGTATTCACGCACTTTGATTGGATTTGAACTGTCGCAAGTGTTGATGTGTCGAGCATGGTCTCACAAAGGCTCTCTGTGCATCAGGTCATCCTCTCGACTTGAAGATTGATTAGTAAATAGAGCTACACTATTTTGCAGCTCCATAATGATGTTGTTCAAAACATGTTGGTTCAGATATTCAAGTTCACAAATTGATTTTAAAACTCCATCCAGGCTGAATTTTCAGGGCAAACTAGGGTTTTCAAACTAGGCAAATTTTGTTGACCACATGAAGGATCGACCTAACGCCCTCACCTACTGCTACCATGGATTGATTATTTGCGCAGAAAGAACTGAACGATAAGCTGTTTGACGTTGATGCGTTTGTGACCGTCTGTGCTGTTGGGTATCTCGTAGGTTACTTTAACTGAACCCGTCTGCTTTGAACTCTTTGTGAATGGTAAAATTAAGAGGGCCGTTATTGCTGGTAACCGAATGCAAATAATCAGTGATGGCACATGATAAGTTGTCAATTTCTTGTTGTTGCGAGTGCAGTATGGGTGTTGTTGGCGATGCTGCTGGCGTGAAAATTTATGGATCTGTCTTTCGACATAACATATAGTTACGTACTCACAATTTTATGTCCTCGTAAACCATTTCCTTGGCAACTTCCCTCTTGAAAGATCTGATGAGGCTGGTCTTCTAAGAAACAATTTAAGAAACGTATCCTGGCAGTCACTGTAAATTTCAGATCTAGATTATGATGTCACAAGATGATGATGACAAATGAATATGATTGAAGTAAGATTCGGCTCACGGTCTTGGAAGACTAATATTTTCTGAATCTTTGGGCCTAACGTATCAGAAGATACACGGATTCGTGATGAAGATGATTTCACCAAAGTTTCTTAGCTAACTCGAAGATTTGATGATGACTTTCTAGCGTCAACCTAATGGCTGGCCTTTATTAAATAATAATAATAATTGAACTGAATACAAACAAATACATTTCTGGCAACGTTAGTTGCTATAAAACAAAGCTCACTGCGTGTATTTGAAATACACAATCTAAATAATATTCCAAACAGGCTAATTGAAAATTTCTATGTCCAACTTGATAACAATCCAGACCAGCGTTACGGACAGTTGAATTACCTAATGAGATTTTGAATTTGTATGTACTTGTGCGAATGCTAAAATTCGATCATTACATTTTCAAAGTTACAATGCTTATTTATTTCATCAACATTCATTTCGTCAACTCTTCACAAGAATAGAACCGTGCTCATGTATTCGACAATCCCATCGCCCATGTGATGGCCCCGTCCATTCCTGTGCCCCTCATCCCTTCGTAGAAGCATTAACTGAATTCAAACTCATCAGGAGAAAGGCACGCAAAATGACAAAATCTGATGTGGAATAGTTTATCAATAAATTTCTTATGTAGCAGAATAGTTTCACTTTAGTCTATAAATAATTCCTAAAAGTGAACTTGGTTACAACTTAACCAAAAACAACCTTTCTTGTGAGATTATAGTCCACCCTTATTACATAAAAAGAAGGTTACATTCAACTCTCCCTTAATCCGCCATGGTCAAGCAAATGGTTAACTATGGTAATGAATTCTGCAACAAAATACATTGTAGGTGTAATCAAAACAACACCTGCATACTGATCGGTTCAATAGTGCTCGAGCCTAGCGCACTATAAATTAATAGTATTTCTATCATACCATCAAAATATAGTGAGCCAGCCTGTAACGCTGTAACTCAAAGTCCCAACACACATCTGCATTACGAAAAATCCGATGAACAACAAGTTAACCATTTTCAGATGCTGATGAAAGTCAGTTTCCAAATATAATTATAAAGTTAATTTGAACACACACTAGTTTGATATTGACAACCATTTCATTTCATTAGAGGTTCCTCAGTGCTGGCAGGAAGCCAGAATGACTCCTATTCTGAAAAAAGGGAAGAACAAGACGAAAGTGCTGAGCTACCGTCCAATCAGTCTTACAAGCTGCATATGCAAGACCATGGAGTGCATCATCAACCCGCGATTGCAGTGGTACCTGGAGTCGGAGAACATTATAGTTTCAGAGCAGGCCGGCTTCAGAAGATACAGGAGCACAGAAAATCAAACAACACATCTTGCACAGGTCATAGAGGACACTTTTCAAGCCAAGAAGGTGATGCTAGCTGCCTTTATCGATCTGCAGAAGGCATTTGACAAGGTGTGGAAGGATAGCCTCCTCGTGAAGCTCAGGTGCACAGGCATCGGTGGCAACATGTTCCGATGAACTAAGTCATATCTACACAATCGCAGAGCTAGGGTGCTGATGGATGGACAATCTGGACAGAATGTATTGCTAAGACAAGGGGTGCCACAAGGCGGAGTATTATGACCAACTCTGTTCATACTCTTCATTAATGACATTGTAGCAGAGCTGCCCAATTGGATCCAAGCAGCCCTCTATGCAAATGACCTCATAATCTGGTGCACCGAGGAGTACACAATGACTGCCACATACAGAAGGCAGCTCGCCTTGGACAGAATTACAGCTTGGGCCAATCGCTGGTGTATTACCATCAACAATGAAAAATAATCAGCCATGCTATTCTCACTGTCCACCAAAACCAAGGTTGGCAATCTGACACTGGGCGGTACTCCACTCGAGTATGAGGACCAGCAGACATACCTGGGAGTCACCTATGACAGAAGATTAACATGGAAGGAGCACATGCAGAACCCAGAGGCAAAGGCCAGAAGAAAGCTAAACATCATGAGGAAGCTGGCAGGAACAAAGTGGGGTGCCAATGAAAGGATCCTCAAGACCATCTACCTAGGTGCCGTACGACCACACCTTGAGTATGGATCCAGCTTATGGATGACAGCAGCTAAATCTCATCAACAGAACCTCGACAGAGTACAAAACCAGGCACTGCGCATCATCACTGGTGGAATGAGATCAACACCAGTAGAAAAAATGGAGCAGACAGCAGGCATCCACCCACTTAGCAAAGGAAGGGAATGCAAAGGACTGATCCAAGCTGCAAAGTTCAAATCGTTCAACAACCACCCGATGAAGATCAGGCAAGGACAGCTGTCATCAGGAAGACTTAAAAGATCAAGTTTTGTGAAAGAGATAAAAGCACTTCAAAGGAAACACCAAGAAATGTTGCCAGCACGAATAGAAGACCCAAACCACACCCTTGATCCTCCACCCTGGGAAAACAAACTAGAGAGCATAGTTATTCGCACCACAGTACCTCATCTCACAACCAAAGATGAACACTGTGATGTGAGCAAGAAGGCCCTGACCCTAGCCATGCTGGAAGAAATATACCCTCAGGAGACATAGATAAGGATCTACACAGATGGATCAGCCAAAGATGCAATTAGCAGCGGAGGTGCTGGACTGCACATACAGTATCCAAACGGACAACATGAGTCAGCTGCAATACCGACAGGCAAACACTGCACACACTACAGAGCTGAAGTCGAAGCACTGGTTCATGCATCTAATACCATCAGCAGAACAGCAGACCCTATTGCACAGATTGTCTTTTTATCTGATGCCCGCTCCGTCCTTGAGGCTATCACCAAAGGTAAGCTGCCACAACTTGAAGAAGCACTACAAACCATCAAATGCTTTCGGAGAGCATTGCAGTGGATCCCCTCACACTGTGGAGTCCAATGAAATGAGGAAGCAGATAAGATTGCAAAGGTGGGTGCAGAAGAGAATCAGACAGAAAACATGGTTACCCATACAGAGATGAAGACTATCATCAAGTCACTCTATAGAACACCTCAATCAGAAGATGCCTACCATCGTCTCTCGAGGCCAGAGCAATTGACCATTTTTCGTCTCAGAACTGGACATAACAGACTAAACCAACACATGTACAGGCGGTTCCACCTTACGACATCGCCCGCTTGTCCTTGTGGAGAAGCAGAACAGACTACAGAGCACATACTTCAATGTTGCAGTACGTATCAGCTACTGAGAGAAGAGATCTGGCCTTTACCAACCTCTTTTCTTGAAAAGCTCTATGGGCCTGTGGAAGAACTGCAGAAAACCACAGATTTCATCTTGAGAACGGCCCTCCAAGTGTGATACCAGCGATCGAAAAGAAGAAGAAGAAAAAGAAGAAGAAGAAGAAGACATTGACAACCAAAATTTTGTGCTGCACCATCTTGCCACAAAGCAGCAAAACAACTTTCATCAACATCGTTAAAGTTACACCAATTGGTGGGCAAATAGTGATAAATACAATAACAATTACTGTAAAGAAGGAACACACATTGAGACTGAATACATCGAAATTATATCTTATTCTGATAAATTATCTATTCTATAAATATGATGATAATGGATATATAACTTTGTGTGTGTGTGTGTGTGTGTGTGAGTGAGTGAGTGAGTGAGTGAGTGAGTGTGTGTGTGTGTGTGTGTGTGTGTGTGTGTGTGTGTGTGTGTGTGTGTGTGTGTGTGAGTGAGTGAGTGAGTGTGTGTGTGTGTGTGTGTGTGTGTGTGTGTGTGTGTGTGTGTGTGTGTGTGTGTGTGTGTGTGTGTGTATGTGTGTGTGTGTGTGTGTGTGTGTGTGTGTGTGTGTGTGTGTGTGTGTGTGTGTGTGTGTGTGTGTGTGTGTGTGTGTGTGTGTGTGTGTGTGTGTGTGTGTGTGTGTGTGTGTGTGTGTGTGTGTACGTCCGGCAGTTTGTAGGTATGTATGCTACTGATGAAAACGGTTGCTGTATCGGTGTACCTTCTTAAGATGATTTACATTAGGCGTCGTGAGACATACCCAACATGCATCAGCTACATAACGTTACCCGGAGCATGCACTCGCCAAACAACTGTAACCGATGCATATTTACAAAGTGTATAAGGGGATGTTGTGTGTTCGCATAAAAAACGGCAATCAACATATCGATGTGAAATGAATTAGGCCTATTCATAGCATTGACTGTAGTAGAAAGTCTTGCCTAATTGAAAGAATACATTCTGCCAATAATTACAGTTACATATCGAATACGGGCAAACCTTTATTTCGGAAACTACTGGTCCGATTCTCCTCAACTTTCAGCACAAGAAAGTTTGCGACCATAGACTAGGATTCCGCACCATTGGACGTGATCTGGAAAATCCCTGGGGTGTAGATCCGACAAATCCAGAAAATCCGAAGATGTTTTACAATGTGACAAAATGGCAGAGTGAGGGTCTGTAATCTCTGTAGGTAATGAACCGTTCCAGTTTTAGCCATGCCCCACCCATCTCTAGCTAAGTTCCACCCAAGTTGGGATCGATCGATCTCTGAACGCCCTGACTATAAATATCCAGAAAACTATAAAGGTAAACTGTTAAATATTTTGAAACTAATTTGACTGGGTCGATACTATCGCCCAGTCAAATAATTTTAAAACTATTCAACAGAATGTTTATTAAATAGTAAAGACACAATTCGTACAACAAAGCTTAGTCCGTCTTAAATTATGCGTTCTGGACGTACTCATCTACGCTATTCATGATGTCATTGATTATGACGTCATTACATACGTCACGTAATTGATTATGACGTCATGTGGTGGATGGATAAACTGGAAAGGGCCATTCTGATGGCATTAGCAAATGTTTCTCCATGTTATAGGTGGCACGTACTAAGTACAAGTCCTTGCGTCTTCTCCTGGGACTTTCGAAGCAGAAAACATTGCAGACTCTCCAGGCTTGGTTGAACCACGACGCGCGTACGTGTGCGTGCGTGCGCGCGTGCGTGCGTGCGTGGTAGTGGTGGTGGTGTGGTGTGGTGTGGTGTGCGTCCGCGCGTCCGCGCTTGAGTGTGTGCATGCGTGTGTGTGATTTTTGGAGATCTTCTCTTTAACTTTTCTTTTCAGACGTTGTTGTTGTTGTTGTTGTTGTTGTTGTTGTTGTTGTTGTTATTGTTGTTGAAATACTTCTAAAAGAGCACACATTCATAAGCCCCTCACCCCCGCAGAACCCATACACTCTCTATTTCCCTGGCACTGATTCGATACTAATGACAATGGCGGTGATTATATTTCTCACGTAAAAGATTTGTGTTCTTTCATTATGAGTAATGTTCGTTCCTTAATCTTGATCAATTTCCAAAGTACAACGCTAATGTTGTGAAGCCACGTATGATTTTGGCATCTAGAGGAAGACGTGGACGAAAAAGCTAGCCAGGCGGAATGTATGATCCCGCTCAATATGTTCGCTTCAATGTAATCATTATATCTCGATTTATCATGATTTGCTGTCAAAATGACAAATACGAAAATGATTACTCAAAATTGATAAATATATTCGAACGATTACGCGGGACTATTATTATCGTGAAATAGCGATAGCCACATAGGCCTCTACAACGGATCTTTCCAGTTTTAGCTATGCCCTCCAATCCCTACTTAAGCACCGCCCACACCTCCCTCGTATTTGGATCGATCGATCCCTGAACCTCTTGACTATCGATTTCCAGAAAACTACACAGGGAAATCTGTTGAATATTTTGAAACTAATTTGACTGGGTGCTGTTGCTGCCTAAGGCAGCAACAGCGTCCAGTCAAATTAGTTTTAAACTATTCAACAGAATTGTAAAGACGTACAATTCTTACAACGTGTCGAACTATTATGCCTTAAAGACGGACTATATCGAGCCATTCATGCCGTCATGATTATGACGTTAGCCTACACGTCATGTAGTTTTTTTATGACGTCATATGATCGAGTGAGGAAATTAATTCATGAATTTGATTATATAACAACACACGCCAATGTTGCCTACCAACGAATCAACGATAGCGTTACAACGAGCGTGATTGTATTAGAGGTAAAATGGGCTATCGCTGATAGATCTAGGAATTTAACATACTGAAGATTTTCTGTCTTCGGGATTCTTACGATTCCCACTATCTCTGCAATAAGGCTGTGATGTATGGTTGCTGCGACAACCTCCTATTGCAGACACAGTGGAAGATGACTATTGACTCGCCTCGTCTGATGGTTGACGATATTTGTTATTAATAGTCGGGCCTGTTGGTTATCAGAAGATTCAGCTTCGGAGCAGTGTTTCTCTGCTTTTCAGAGTTCCTATTAAATCACAACCCAAACTTGTATCTTGATTACGCAAGACGGTAATTTTATTTGACTAACTAACTGTACACTTATTACACTAAAGCGATATTTTCAATGATGAGATGACTTAATACAATATTTACTAATACTTTATGTATTACTAGCTTTTACTGCCATTGTCACTATTTCGACTTATATTATTCTATCAGGACAATGTTCTACACGACGGACTACTCCTAGACTACTGCTAGTATGCTTATCCTAACCTACGTAGCAACACTGTGCTTACGGAATCAGAGATGGTGAAAGATTAAAAGATATAATGGCCAAAGTGCCTTATTTATACACTTTGATAACTTCGAAGTTCTATAGATATCACGATATATAGTTATATACATATCGTAATATCTATTCTTCTGTTCAATGATTCTTCTAGGTAGACTATAAGCACCGTTTGATTGGTCTGGATAATCAGTCCGCCAATCAACATCCGCTTATTTCCTCCTAGAAGCTTTTACCTAGTCCTGTTGGTCGGTCTGACCAATCCATGATCGTCTAAACTCTCGATTTTACTTTGAACGATGTTCCTCTTGTTTCTCTGCCACAGAGTTTGATAGATGCCCATTGATCATGACGTCATCTTGACTAATCAAACTCTGGGCTACTCTTCTGCGGAGATACTACTAAACAGGGTCAAAGCGGTGTTGGCTGGTTCTGATTTGATGCGATCTGTCAGCTAACTAACAACATTACGGAATGTGTTGTTGTAGCATGCCTTTCTATGATTGACATATAGTTAATATACAAATTTCGATTGTGTTATTAATTCCTACAGGAGGCTATAAAGTCTATGTCCTTTCCATTGCCTATCGTGAATAAGCCTGTAGGATACGATGGTTAATAAGCACATGAGCTGTATGATCTCATTGCCAGCTGGTGTTGTTGTAGTTTCTCAAGGGAGTCGGAATGCCTACTATCATCAGCTAATGTCAGTCCGTCCCATACGATTCCTATCGATTCTTATCACTCGATTATTTCCTAAACTAATGGCCGAAACAACTGCTGAATATGATAAAAGTGTGTGCCGATCCCATAGCAACAACTTTCATCATCAACTATTGACAGATACCGCCAACTCAGAACCGTCGGTCCTATTTCATTTAATTCGACATTGATGAATAAACTGTCCTCAGTTTCGATTTAGTTTCGATATGGTTTCCTCGAAACAATCAGCAGCAGCACTGGTTTACAGTCAACCAGTACGGCGGCATAATATATATCTAAATAATAAGATGATAACTCGGTTCGTTAGCTCACCTGGTATTTTCAAATAATAATTTCATTTAGGACTTACTCGTAAATATAAGATATCCGGTGGGGTCATGACTTCCCACAAGACGATCCCATATCTACAATACGGAAACAAATATGTCCGTAACACGCTTCCCTGAGTCAATACTCTCATTTTTTCTTTCTTTTTCTTTCAGTTTGTTTTATTGCCCGCTCACACCGAAGTGTATTTGAGTCACGTCTCTATCTTAGTGGGGCCTCCCGAAGGGTGCGTAGCTCTCCACCCCACTCCTTCCCCGACGGCCCCCCCCCCCCCCGAAGGGTTGCGTAGCTCTCCCGAAGTGGTACGATAAATAAAAGTAAAACTGAAATAATCAAATCAAAACTTAAGATGTTGCTAGGGATGTGTGCGCTGCCTGTTGTTGCCTAATGAGCTGTTGCTGGCGGGTGTAAGTGCTGTGTGGCGTGGAGGGTGGGAGGGCGATTATTTTATTTCTCTTAAAAGGTGGTGGGTGGTGTTGGGAATGGAGGGCAGTCCAACAAAGTCAGGCAAAACAGAAATAAAAATTATTAAGAAATGAAACCAAAATCTAAATAACTAAATAAGGATAACGCCATGTGATTACCTAAACAAGAAACGGGAAAAACTGAAAGAAAAATCTAGTGTTTGCAAACGAAAAATCCAAATTCAAAACTTAAAATTATAACCAGTTGCTATTAGAAATAATAAGTTGAATGCAGTTGTTGCTATTTGGGAATTAGAAATTGCCTAACAGGCATGTCCTCAAGTCGCTAAAAACCTTTCATACTCATGCTAAAATGTTGATCTAGAGCTGGGGAAAGGGGTACAAAGCGGGGGAACAGCATACGCGGCAAGAACGCGGCTACTTCAGTCATGATTCCCGTATACAGTTCTTATTTCCAGAGCTGCATACCTCGCTTCCACGTCTGCGTCATCAGACAAGCCGTCACCAGGAAGGCAACAGCGAGCAAGCCACACCATCAGCATCCCCGCACGACCAACGGCATCTCTCCAGGGCGGGTTGATTGCGACTCAACCATTTTAATAGCAATTCGTATACACGGCTACTCAAAATCCAAGAAGATGCAAATTATAAATTCTACAAAAAAAAAAAAAATGAAACCAAAAATCTGCGATTCATCGCTCATCTTACTTGAACAAAAGGTAGTGTTGCGCAGCTTATTTGTTTGATGTGATGATATAATGTTTTGCGGTTTCCGTTCAGCCGGCGTGTATCTTTTTGATGCTTTTGAGAGCCGATTAACGTGGAGCTAGTATTATGTCTGTCATCAGCGAACTGTCTAGACATAGTGAAGATTTTCCTAAATTGGAAAACTCATCCGCTCACAAAGTTTCCAGAAAAACAACAAATAACTGTAAATCTGCAATGACTGCGCATTAAGAATTATTGTACGGTCTCTTCTTATATAACCATCGACCATGTCTGGTGCTGATGCGATAAAAACTCAGGCTAGGCGTTGTCGCAGTTCAAATAGGTTTACTATGGGAAATCTTGACTAGGAAAAGCTGATTTCTCGAAGACTATTGGACGGATCAACTTTACAGTTGATATCAAACCAAGCCCATATACCTCCAAGTTCACCAAGTTTCAACTCGATCAGAAAAAAAATGTAGCCGCTATTTTGGAAAAAAATGTCCAATTTTTTTTTTCCACCATTTCTCATCCGGAGTTCATTTTTGCCAAAAACGAAAACTGGTACTTTTGATGCTCGAGGGGTACCCTCCCGGTTTGACATGTGCCTGTCAAATGTATCACCACCTTCAAGACTGTGACGGTAACGGCCTGACCAACATTCGTATCTCGCGAGATCTCCTTCGATACGAGATCGAGAATTCTCGAAGAAGCCACGCCTCTATTTTTAGATTGCCTGACCAAGTACGGCAGTGATCCCTTCAAAAGTCTAGGTGTAGGTAGTCGTACTTCAAAGATCTATACTGAAAATCCCTATACATTTGCTAAAGTTGGTAGTTCGAAAGCTATTGGGCCGACCCAAAAGGAAAGCAATAGCACGCTAAGTCCCAAGGGATCCTATACGTTGACCAAGTTTGGAGCCGATCGGATGAAAACTGTAGGAGGAGATACAGCCTAAATATTGTTACCGAGAATAAAGAAAGAAGGCCGAAATAAAGATCCGGTAGGAAAATAAGAATCTGCGATAACAAATATATGTGACGGGGCCGGAATTGGCGCATAAAAATTAGTATGTAATGATAATACATCAGGATGGTAATATTACAACAATAATATGGAAAATTTCCAAATTTATTTATATATACACCTGTGCAAAAGTTAAGCACCACCCTATTTTTACGCACATGCGAGGGTATATTCATGTGCTATGAAGAAAGCAATAGCATAAACATTTATGTACCCATCCATCTTAGTGCAAGAGGTAATAATGCAACTAGAGGAATGCTGATTATGATGGTGGGGAAACACTGTATGTTTTTGTTTGAACTTGAAAACGAGGCCTGAATATGGTTATGTTGACACAACTGACAACTATTGCCCTACAGTTGACACACGTGGCTAGATTGTCATTAATGGTGTCTGAAAACGAAGTTTAACATCTGTGCACGAGTTTGAGACTGTCATTATTAATACCGGGTATATCCACCTTGTGCCTGGATGACGGCCTGGACACGACGTCTCATGCTGGTCACCAACCGACTGATACGCCATTGTGGTATTCGTTGCCATTCAAGATGGAGTGCGTCTGTTAATTCCTGTAGGTTCTGCACAGGAGGATCCCTCCTTCTCACCATGTTTCCCAGAATGTCCCAGATATGCTCAATAGGGTTCATGTCAGGGCTCCTTGCTGGCCATGGTAGGGTTTCGATGGCATTCTGGCGGAGGTATTCATGCACAGCTCTAGCACGATGTGGTCGGGCGTTGTCATCCATGAATATAGGGTGGGTTCCAGGTGCATGATTTACAAACTGAGGGACCACAACTCTATCCAGTATGGAATCTTGATATCTTTGTCCATTTAGTGTTCCAGGTACAGTCAACAGATCCAGCTTACAATCAAATGAGATGCACCCCCATATCATAACGGAACCTCCACCAAATGGAACTTCTTCCATGATGTTACGTTGGTCGTACGCCGTGCGTCTGGACCTCCATACATGAGTTCGACCATCTGTGGCATGAAGCAGGAACCGACTTTCATCGGACCAGTGTACCCGTCTCCAGGATCTCATGTTTCAGTGTATTCTTTCGTTGCACCACCTCAGACGCTCCTCTTTGTGGTGTGCAGTGAGGAGAGGACGTCTGACAGGTCTCCTAGCTTTCATGCCAGCAGCATACAGTCTCCTTTTGACGGTAGACATTGACACTCTATTGCGCGTTTCCCATTGCTGGCTGTGCACTCTGCTGTTGGTGAATGGAAATCTCCTAACAAGGCGTACTAGGGCTCGATCATCACGGGCAGTAGTCTTCTTCGGTCTTCCAGATCTAGGCCTGTCGTTCACCTCGTTAGTTTGCCCATGTTTTGCAATCAAACGACTGATTACAGTATGGTTAATGTTCAGCTGTCTGCCAATCTCTCTGCATGACATACCAGTGGTATGCATGCCTATGATTTGCCATTTCACACGATCACTTAACCTTCGTCTTGCCATAGCGGTTCACAATCAAGAACTAATTCTCTCTGTACAAATAAACCACGGTCATGAACACAAAATTCCTAATCTTGTCGCCTAAATCTGTATGTAATGTTCTACACCTCAAACTGGACTTTTACATAACTGAACACGTGTGCTGTTTCCCGCCACGCACGGACATCAAGCGGCGTGAAGTCATGCATGCATGTGCATTTCGTACTTGGAATTATGTCAGCTAACGCGGGGACAAAAAGTATGGCAGCCTAGTTGTACCATCATGTTTCTACGTTCTATTGTTTTTGCTGGTGCTTAACTTTTGCACAGGTGTATATATCTCGGAAGTAATACCCCTTTAAATATTGTAAAATGAAATATGTTAATAGGCTAGATCGTAAACCATCGGAGGTTTTAAGTGATCAAATAAAATTAATTTGAAACCGAAAATAGTCAGATATGTCACAATATGTTGTTGCGTATTTGGTGAGAGCTCCCAGTTCTGAAGCGCTACAGCGATAGCGCAAATATATTTCAAAACGGTAAGAAAATAAACAGAATCGGAGTGAGAGAGGCATTGCCTGCAAGGTAACATAAATTTCGAAAATTTTTAATATTTGTATTGCAATTTAACGAGCTTAGTATACTATTAATGCATACTAATTATTTTATAAAAATTCGGACTATGTCACCCATATTTGTTATACATAGATACATAGATACATAGATGTCTTCTGCTGGTTAGGCTAGATAGCCTGTAGCAGATCTTCACTCTCATGCTTGCTGTCGCTAACTTATTTCACCTTTAACGTGGATATGGGTGCGGACGGGCTCGATTAGGAAGTCAGTTTCAAACGTTTTACTGCAGTAGCACTTGTCTAATCGTCCCTTAAAGGTGTTCAGTGTCGGGGCAGATACAACTGACTCTGGTAGGTTGTTCCAGTAGTTGATCACACGAATGCTGAAACCTCTTTTTCTTGTGTCACTGTTAAAACGTTGCTTTACAAGTTTGTAACTGTGGCCTCTGGTACGTTTGCTATCGTCAGGTGACAGCATCTTCTCTTGATCTACATTGTAGGTGTTATGTACGTACTTGTATGTTTCGATTAGATCTCCGCGGAGGCGTCGGTATATCAGGCTTGGCAGTTTTAACTCCTGGAGTCGCTTTTCATATGCTTCGTGCTTCAATGCAGTTTTGTTGCACGTCGTTGTACGTTCTCAAGAAGCTGGACGTCTTTCTTATCCAAGGGGGGTGGGGGTGGGGGGGGGTGAGGGGGTAGGCATACAACATTCCCGTATTCAAGATGTGGCCGGACTAAACTTTTATGCAGTAGGACAAGAGTATTGGCATCTAGACAATTAAATACCAAGGATCCTGTTTGCTTTGTTTACAGCCGTTTCCGCATGCTGGTTGAATTTCAAGTTGTTGTCCACACCGGATATTTTTCACAGTTCGTTTCTTCCAACGTGACACTTTGAGAGTTCTCATTCATCGTAAATGGAGTTTTGTTGTTCGTCTTTCTCAAATGCACGGTTTTGCATTTTTAAGCATTAAAACGCATTTTCCAAGTATCTGCCCAATCTGTCAAGTTGTCAAGGTATGTCTGGAGCTGATCGTGGTCTTCTGTTTCATTAACGAGAGCAAATAGTTTGTTGTCATCTACGAACATCTTATATATCTTCTGTACTGTTTGCGGCATGTCGTTGATGAAACATACAAATAATGCAGGACCTAGTACGATGCCTTGAGAGATTCCGCTTAGCACCGGTGTCCAACTGGAGCAGGAGTCGTTGATCATTACTCGTTGCTTTCTATTTTTCAGGAATTCCTCTATCCACCCAAGAGCATCGCCACCTATGCCATATCTTTTCGGTTTACCTAGTAACCTCATGTGGTGTACAGTGTCGAATGCTTCGGCGAAGTCAAGGTAAATGGCATCTACTGCTTTGCCCTCGTCTACAGCCTTGGTGCAGAAGTCGATGGATTCTAAGAGCTGGGTAACACATCTTAACGAAGCCGTGCTGCCAGTGGGCATGTGTTTCATCAGCGCATTTCTTATAAACTGTTCCATTGTTTTGCATACCACAGATGTTAAGCTGACTGGTCTGTAGTTATGTTATTGTTGTTCTGGATTAAGAGATATGCGCACACGGGTTTGTTATATTTGTTTACGGATCACTCAGATTGGAGGAACTAAGAAAATCGTATATACGTCTATTCAGTTGCCGTATAGCTATGATTACACAACGCAACAGCGCCGGGTATACCAAATACTCAGGCATTCTGTGAAATTTGCAAGTTCTGTTTATGTTTGCAATTTAAATATTTGTAAAATTCATAATTTGCATCTTTTTTTACTATTACGTGGCCGTATGTATAAGAAATGCTGTTCAAGTGCGAGTATCGTCGCTCTAGAACCGTTTTATCTACATACCTCTGTATATTAAATTTTGAGATTTACCAGGTATTGGGTCTTTAAATAAATAGGTTGTAATGAAATAGGCCTACATAGAATTACAAACTTGCGGCAATGGATGAATCCAATCTGTCACTCAAGTATATGATGCCAATTACGTCAGATGTAGGCTGACGTGACAATCAAAATATGTAATGAATGGGGTAGCTAAGTCATCGTGACGGACTTTTAAAAGTCCGTCATGTGTACGAATTGTATGTTTGTCTCTGCTAATTAATAACCGTTCAATTGAATATTTTGGAACTAATTTGTCTGGGAGCTGTTGTTGCCATGGGTCAAATTAGTTTCAAAATATTCAACAGCTTACCTGTAGTTTTCTGGAAATTGATATTCACGGATTAGTTTGGATCATGAAATGGTATAGGCAATGTCATCAAGGCGAAACTGAGAAAAAAATGTTTGGTTTATAAACTCTGCCTCTGGCAGGTTGAGAATATTAGGGAGATAGACTGGATGCTGTATCTGAAGCTGTGTGTACTGTGCAGAAAAGTGGCAAACTTTTCTCATCACGGATCAGGCTCTGTTTTCTCTACGTGAAAAGGGAGAGTGTGGTGTGTTCATAAAGGACGGGTTGGTTTGGATAAATTGAAGATTGTTAAGCGTGATAGTTTCGAGCCAGGTTTCGTAGTATGAGAAGAAGTGTGGTATTTTAGAATGGCCAGAATGTGGCAATTAATTCTTGATGATTATTACATCAAATGTGTTTTAAACCTATTTGTAAATGACATTCCAAAATTTCTCACAGCATAGTATGACGTGCATTTGCCCCCAAGACCGTGCTCTGTTAGGCTTATTGCAAACATGGATTAACAGACCCAAAATGAACAAGATGTTAAATTCATTACCATCTGCGGAGTAGAAGTTCAAGTCCCCAAAATGCCGCTGCTATGGGAAATTTTCAAGCACCGCTTACAGAAGAAGACATAGAGTTACTAGTCTCAACAGTCTACAACGTGCTCTAAAACAAAATGGGAGGGCATTAAGTCAAAACGTGGTGATTAAAGCCAATTCATCATAACCTAAGCGCTGTAGCCTGGTTCCCAGGCTCGTGTATTAGGGAAGTGTGGGCCAGGCAAGGGTTTCCGCCATTTTGGAAAGTGACGTCATCATATTACTGCGGCTAATGGAATTGAGTATGTCGAAGAGGCTCGTAGCTTTTGTCAAATGACAATGGAATGCTAGTACGCGCACTAAATTCAATGGTATCATTGGAAAAGGCACGCATTACGATTTCATTTGAAACCAGAGCAGATCGGCATCGCACCACGAATAAAGCAGTCACCTGGCTGGAAGCAGATGACATACATCTTTTCCAGGGGCACGGGTCTTACAAAAACTGAAATATCTTGACTTATTTGTTGGTCATTTCTTTTAAAATTAGTCAATTGTTAAATTATAGTTTGTTATATGAATGTCTATGCGGAAATTCGTAAAGATGAGCAATTTCTGACACGCTTTCTTTCAGCATTCACCTATCAATGGACATAGTTCTAAATCCATTTTAATGTTGAGTGTTTAACCGAATGACTTTACACTTGGCAGATGGTTAGAACACTTTAGGCCATATGGATCATTGAAGGAGAAACTGAGGAATCCAGTTTTTGCTAAGCCCCGCCCATCTCAATCTAAGCTCCACCCACACCACGTCCGTGTTGGGATCGATCGATCTCTGAATTCCCTGACTATCAATTTCCAGAAAACTATACATGCAAGCTGTTGAATATTTTGAAATTAATTTAACTATGGCAGCAACAGCACCCAGTCAAATTAGCTTCAAAATACTCAACAGCATGTTTATTAAATAGCAAAGGCTTAAAGACGGGCGATATGGAATCCTTCACGACGTCATGATTATGACGTCAGCATACACGTCACTTAGTTAATTCTGACGGCACATGGCGTCAGATGAGTACTCTGCAAAGGTGAATTAGCTTCCTAAGTGTTGAAACATTGTATCTCTATTGTTCATATTTATCGCCTAATATTTCCAAGTGCTAAAGCAATCTAAAAATAGAGGCGTGACTTCTAGTGTGTGTGTGGGGGGGGGGGGGGAGGGAGGGGGGGGGGGCTACGTTGGATTATAAGGTCCCGTGGGCATTTTGTTTTCTATGCGTACTTTGGTTGATTATGCCCGAAATAACAGAAAATCACTTGTCGCCATTTTTTTAATCGAGGAAAAGTCATATTATGACGTCATCAAAATGGCCGCCGATAATCAATTAAAAATCATCTTAGGCATTAATATGTTGTTAATTTTGTTATTCTCTCATTTTTTCGACCATGTAACACATATTTTTTCTGAGATAATTGTTAGTGACTAATATCCTAGCAAAAAAAATAAATGTATGATGACGTCATAGTGAGCCATGACGTAATAATCATCAGAAGTCAAATAAAGCCATTACAAACCCAGTTTCTTTGGGTGAACTCAAATATAATAATACAGAACGAAAAATCATGCTTTGAGCACATTATTTTACTTGAATAGGATAACATAATACTAGCAACATGGAAATGCATGATGACGTCATAGTGAGCCATGACGTCGTAATCATCAGAAATCAAATAAAACGATTACAAAACCAGAGTTTCTTTGGGTGAACTCTTAAATATAATAATACATTTAAAATCAAAGAAAATCCTGTTTTTAGCACATTATTTATTTTAACACCGCCATCCTCATCGTCACTATCATTAAACACGGTTACTGTAACAGTATTAACTGAATTCTCACAGTTATCATCATCACCATCACATGCGCACATCTCAGTACAGTTTTTGTTTTACAAGAACAGTTAGTTCGGTAATGTGGGGTTTTACATCCACATTTAACCAAGTGGATGATTGTATCAGGAGCTGGTAGAAGTGTTGTAGGTATTGGAACTATGCCCCTTCCTCTAACGCTCAGCCAGATTTAGTTGACTCCGGAAGATGCGGTTTGGGTACTATATCATTATTCCATTTTAGTGCCTGATAATGGGTTCGACGTATGCTCTGTATTAGAGCTGCCTTTGTTGGAGGTAGACGTTCCGCCTGTGCTTGTTTTTCAGTGAATAACTCCCACCGCAATTCCCCATCACTACTTATTGTTGTATCTGGTTTATATAACTGACACACAAACTTTTCAACAGCATTCAGAGTGACATCAACAGGCTCTTCATTAAGTCCTAGTTGGGTGAATGCGGTAATCACATCATCATCTGTAGCCAGTAATAATTTCCAGAAACTGTTTCCCCTTCCCAGCAAGCTGCTAGTTGTGTCCGCACCCGAGAAACCATGACATCCTGGCGAAGCTGCAGCAATATTAGCACCTAGGGCTTTATAAACGGATTCTAGTGCGATAGACCGTCGTTTTATACCTGTACCAATAACAAAGTTAGTAGCTTGACACAAATTAGGATACCTTCGGACAGCAAGTATAAAAACATCTATATCAGGAGAGTGAATGTCACTCTGGCTTGCACCACGGGTAACAGTAGCATCTACAGAATGAAGTAGTAATCTTGTGTCCGCGTCCTCGTGGTCACAGCTCAAATGCTCCATTCTGCCACGATTCGATAATACTTGCTCGCGAGAAGTTACGACCAGCAGTTTAGATGAACCACTATATTTTTCCAAAGCTTTGGTTGCAAGGTAGACTGTCAATTCATCTTTTGTTTGAGTGTGTGACAGAAATCTATCCAGAGGAAATTTAGCAATAGTTGTTTTGTCCGTTACATGATATGCTACTGGTGTCTTTCCACCCTGTCGTTTTGTGCGAGTTGGTTTTTTCAAGGAATTAATCCCATCACATCTGTCGAACACTAGATCAGCCTGATCGTAGTCGTTCACAAACTTTCCAAAAATGTTCAAGAAGTGATCTGCGAGATCTGCACAGGTAACAATTGACGGTGGTTAGCCCATTTATTGGGCAACTTCCATGTCATCCACAATTACCACAGTGGGCCCATTCATTGGTTTAGCTGTTTGTGCTGCTGATGTTTCAATCTGTGTGTGCCTTGTATATTCTTCTACTAGTGACATCAATTTGCTTTAATCTGCGCAACTAGGCAATGTCCCGTCAGTAGCAAACATTGATCTTGGAAGAGGTGAAAACCCATATGTCGCAATATTTTTTTCAAATTTAGCAGAGGTCGTGACCTTGCAACTATGAGCAATCTGGCAAAGAGAAATCTTTCATCTTTGAGTTCGACACAGTTTTTGCCAGTTTGTGTTTTATTGGCGTGCATGCTGTTTTCCATGTTTGCAACCTTGATTTCTTCATTGGGGACCTTATATTAACATTTCCATTCACAATCAGTTCCTCTACAAATATCTTATTCATCTCATCACCGATATATCTACATGCTGCAATATTTGTTCTTGTACTTTCTGTGGCATAACTGCTTTGGTTATTAAATTGATTAGGTCTTCACCCTCATACAGGAAAGTGTTTGTAAATTCCTAAATCACACCCTGAAGCTTCGTAAAGTCATGTTCCTACCTCTGTAGCACGGTTGTGGATAGATCGTGGTGATGTTTCCTTTGTTCAACAGATGTTCCAGCCATTTTAAATGCTTTTTCTGACAAACGAGCTAACGCTGGGGCTACCAAGAAGAATCTTTTACGGGCACTAGCATTCTGTGTAATCCCAACAATGCCTCCCATCACTTTCATCCCCCATGATCCCTGCCAATCTGGAAAAACGGTATACCGCTTTTGTTGACTACAAAGTTTCCCTTCAGGAATTCTTCCCATATAGCAGGACTACTGTGTTTCAACATTTTCATGTCTGATAAGTAAACGGGAACCATCCTGTCATATTTATGTTTGTAGAACACAAAGAAGAGGTACTGGCACAGTTCCTCTAGAGCTGCCAAGTGGGGTTCCCAATGCCCCTCGCGTGTTGCTCTACTAAAAGCATGACAAGTGAGACTAATCTTAGGTAATCACTGACAAATGTATGCATTGGTCGTTGTTCTCCGTGCAGTTTATTAAATGGCTCAAGCTTGTCTAGCATGTTTTGCTCCTCTAGAATTGAAATAGTTTCCTTCTGGATAGCTATTATCTGCTTACTATCTGATATAGCACATGCATTGTTTAATCTTTCTGCTTGTGTCTGGCACACGTTACGTTTCATGCGTGAAGAATTCAGTGGAAATAACTCATAAAATGCTTGTAATGTAATGAGGTGAGCTATCGTGGCTCTTTTCATATGCTTTGCCTCTAGAATCTGATGCACAGTTGCACAAGAATAAATATCAGCCTCAATCCAGGCATCGTCAATTCCACTGTTCTCAGTTAAATTACCAATGGTCTGAAGAGCTGCCATCACTGTGCATTTGTCCAATGCACAATACCCATTGGTTCTTACAATCATTTCTCGTCTCCAGCTGCTTCGCACGTTCATATAACGCCATGTCCAGGGTTATCAGTCTTTCTCTCTGGACCAAGGACAACAGCATTAATTTTAGTACCGTTAGCAATATGGACCACTCATGTGCTGGAACGGCAATAAGTGGTGGAGCACTCACGTGAGTTAGTGGAGATTGTGCTGTGACAAGTAAGTTGTAAGCTTCCCATGTTGGTATCGAGAGTTCAGAGTTTTTCTCAGTATCCACTGGTATGTCAGTGTTCTTCCAGGCTTGCAAGGTTTTCACGCTTACCAGTGCGAACCATTGGCCTAGAAATTAATCAAACCATATCATTCATGCGACTGGTGTTACTCACTAATTGCTTGGCACCAATGGTGAATGTGGAGGCGGTGGGGACACTTGATTTTGGTGTTGGTGCAGTACATGGTCTTAGTTCAGTAATTGTAATTGAAATCACGTTCAGTGACCTATATCGTCCCATCTCAATAGGCATCTGCAATGCATCTTCAACTGGTTTAAGTGTATTTCAACAACTCTGACAATCGTTTTCTGTTCGTTGAAAGATTGCAATAGCAGTGGCATGCAGTGTATTCCTTGCGTCTGGGGTATCTTCCAGGAAGTCTGAGTTATCAATTGCAAAACATATAAGCCTGTCCATAACAATTTCAGGTGGGATGTAAAGACCATTTTGCTGTGACACGTTTGACAGCAGCATTTGCCATTTGCGTTTCCAGTCTGAGTATTCTACTGTAGTCAACAGATAAACCAAAGCCATAATAGGTTAATAAGATGTTTACTTCTAATTGCTTGGTGTAAAGCTACACATACTGCTAGAACCTGCGGATATTCACGGTGGCATCGAAACAATGCATTTTGGTATTCTGGCGTATAAGTTACGTGGCGATCAGTGGCATAAGCATACATTATGTGGTGTGCTCGTGTTGAGATATGTTGATCTAACTTCGCTTCCTTGCCTCTGTCGCAACTGCTTTAATTGGACCTTGTAATATCCCACGTACAAGTGTATATAAACTTTCTGGAATATGTTTTGGATATAATTATTCAGCAATGTAGCGTCAAATTACCATAAATCTGTACAAGCCGCACCAATGTCCTTCCGTAATGTGTGTGCTGAACGGTAAAGTGATAACATATCGCTTTCAGCATCACCATCGTATACTTCCAGTTCAACTGCTAAATCCTTTGTCCGTTTTGATGATTCTAATTCTGATTCATTTTTACGTGATGTACTTTTGAAGCTTAAATCAGGTATATTTTTTACTATTTTTCTTTTGAGAGATCTTCTACTGCAAGGATAATTTTGGAGGCCATTGTCATGCAATATGTTTTCATAGGTAACTTCAAGTGAAGCCATGCTAATAATTGGCCTGCCTTTGAGAATATTTCTTAGAAGAGAAAGAAACTCTCTATCAGCAGCAATAACGTTGGCCGTTTCTGCATATTTTCTCTACATTTTAAACCTAGCGTGCAAGATGATATTTTATGTCAATTTCTACAGAATTATTAGGATCAATAGCGGAACTGAGGTGAACATTTAGACTTTCATCATCACTTTGCTCTACAGCTTTACGTAGTTTATAGCCCATATTATACCTAGCAATTTTGTGGATTTGTCCACATTCAACAATGGCTCCTTTTTGGCAAAAGAAACACTGTTCTCGATCAAAGGAAGTACAAGAAGAACATGGCTGTTCGATTATGGAAATAAATAATCGATTATGATGTCTGGAAAACAATCGATTTAATCGGATAATCGATTATTTAATCTTGAAATTTTGTAATTTTGTAAGTAGCAACTACGTAGTGGGCGAGGGAGGAAGGGAGGGGGTGGAGGACGGGAAGGAGAGAGAGAGAGAGAGAGAGAGAGAGAGAGAGAGAGAGAGAGAGAGGGAGGGAGGGAGGGAGGGAGAGAGAGAGAGCATAGCAAATTAATAATAATAATAATAATAATAAATAAATAAATAAATAAATAAATTAAAAAAATTAATAAATAAAAATAAATAAAGATGCCTGATTTTCTATAAGAATAATATTATACGCAATTTCGTAAGGTTTAGATTATCTCAACTAAGTAGGCCTATTAGTCCAGTAAAACTACAAATTAACCTAGAACAAATTGCAACAGAATTTATTTCTTTTCTGCGGCATTCATGGGACTGCCAGGTGTCACATATCAAAAGTCCTCCATAATCCCTCGATGGGAAAGTGGGTGAATTCGCATATTTAGCTACCGCCATTATCCGAATAATGAAACTTCCCTTACCTGCTTCATTCCGCAAATAAACGAAGTAGAAATGTTGTCTAAGCTCTGAATTTCATGGTCACGGAAGACAGTAAGCAATTGGCAATATTGCCTTGAACCACTTGTACAAATTCTCCAAACCACAGATTAAATATGGTTGTATGCACAGGGCCGGGGGTAATTTAAAAAAAGTATATTTAAAGTAAGTTTAATTTTGTTTTTCGCTTTTAAAATTTTATCTAAAATAAATTGCATTTTAATTTTCACTTTTATCTCACAATTTGAATAAATTTCTATACAATTCAATCAGAATATGGACATGGATTTAGATACATGCGTTATTTGTAACCAGAGCCTAGAAAATGGCTCACAAACTGTTAAGCTTCGAGTTAAAGGCTGTGACGGTATTAACAATGCTAGCAGAGCCCGTGAAAGCGATGTCATAGCTGAAGTAGGACAGAGGCTTCATGTAAAATGTCGACGGGAGTTCATTGATCCCAAGCGGATTGCCCGTGACGCAGAGAAAATTGAACAATCTCCGCCACCCATGCGAATACTCCGTTCAGAAAGTCCAACATTCAATTTTAGTGAACATTGTTTGCTATGCGGATACCCTGCAAAAATTCAAGATGGAAAGAAACGTGGCTATGATATTTATCCAGTAAGTACTCATGACTTTCAATGTAGTATCGCCGAGGCCTGTGAGCAGAGAAAAGACGAATGGGGCAAACTTGTAGCTGGGCGGCTTGCCTTCACGCCGGATTTATGCGTTGTCAATGCAGTATACCATCAAAGCTGCAGCATAAATTTTCGAACCATGAAAAATATCCCTCAGCTGCACTCATCTTGCTTATCCCAAAAACATGGAAGGCCAGAAGACTTGGACAGAGTAAGAGCATTTAGTGCGACAACGGCATTTCTTGAAAATAATGATGATGAGCAGCTGACCCTGCACGACCTCGTTAATAAAATGCAAGAGTATCTCGATGATAAAGAGAATAAAGCATACAGTACAAAATACATGCAGGATAAAATAAAAGATAATTATGGCGATAAAATATTTATTAGCACTGTGAATGGTAAGCCAAACGTTGTTACCTTTCGTTCTAAAGCATCTACTATTTTGACTGACTTCTATAAGGAACAGAAGAGAAAGGATTCCAAATCAGAGAGCATGCTAATCATCCAGACAGCTGCCAAACTGCTTAGACACGATATTAAGTTAATTGATTCATGCACATCATCTGAAAGCTATCCATCAAGGGAGCAAATGAGCGACCCAGTAAAGACATTGAATTATTTACCAGAGACACTGCGGGAATTATTGCGGATTTTGTTTACTGGAAAAGACACAGAAATGAAACAGGCATCAGTTGGACAGGCTATTATGCATGGAACTCGTCCTAGAGTTATTTTGGCACCTTTGCAGTTCGGGCTGTCATGTGAGATGCACCATAAATTTGGATCTAGATTTATTGTTGACACCTTGTACAAGCACGGAGTTGGATGTTCATACGCGGAGATACAGAGGTGTGAGCGCAGTGCATCACTTCATGGTGGAGATCTACCACAGCCATTATCAGGCGAGTTCATTCAGTTTGTTGCCGACAATGTGGATCACAATATTTGCACAATAGATGGGCATAATACATTTCATGGAATGGGAATCATTGCATCTGTTGCACCAGGAAACCTTTCGCGCAAATTTATTCCAAGGATAAATGTAACATCTGAAGATATCAAGCAAGTTGGCAAGATCTGTATCAGGAACTTTGAGTCTCAGCATACCAGGAACTTCCCATTGACCTTTAAGGAGTTAACTGCGATGGAACAAACAGACCCAACAGCTGACATTGACATCCTCTGGGATTTCTCTTTGTTTCTGCGTTCAAGGAGACAGTCATGGTCTGGCATGATGCAAACTGTTCACCAAGGAGTTTATCCAGGTAAATCGTCTGTTATTTTCCTTCCGATGATAGATCTAGAGCCAAGTAACATGACCTGCATCTTTTCCACTTTGACTTATGTTTGTGAACAGGCAAACCGATACCATGTTGCACCCGTGATTACATTTGATCAGCCCTTATTTTGGAAAGCTATGACTATCATAGAGATTGAGCCGAGCTGGAGTCCATTAAAGCAAATTATTCTAAGACTCGGAGGTCTTCATATGGAGATGAGCTTCCTTGGCTGCATTGGTCACTTAATGGCAGGAAGCGGTCTTGCGCCTATTCTAGAGGTAGTCTACGCTGAGAATGCTGTCAAACACATTCTTAGTGGAAAGGCAATTTCTCGAGCAGTTCGAGGACACCTCATGGTTTTTGCTTCTCTCAGTACAATCTTGATTGCAAATGCATACAACCTACCACTACCTACAATTGCAGATGCTGAAGTTGACACAGTAGAATATTCCGCTGCAATGCATTCAAAAGATTTGTTTGACAATGATGATAATCGATTGAAAGTTCCCTAAATAAAAGTCTGGTTAAAGTTGGAGAGCTCTATGATGACATTATCAAAAATCCGTATGTAGCTACAAGATTGTCCTCGGAAAATGCATTACATGATGTCAAGGACAAACTAGACTCAGAGAAGGTGGTCATGAAAGATAAGAGGACTGCACGACTCTGGCTTTTGTATATGGAGTTGGTTGACATTCTGCGCAAATTCATTAAGGCAGAACGAACTGGTGATTGGAACATGCACCTTCAGACCGTTCGTGAGATGCTTCCATATTTTGCAGCCGCTGGGCATAATCTGTACGCCAAGTCTGCATATGTATATTTACAAAAGATGTTAGAAATACCTGAAAGTCATCCAGATATACACACCAGCTTCCTCAATGGTCATCATGTCATTCATCGAAGTGATAGGTATTGGGCAGGGTTATCTACTGATCTAGTTATTGAGCATGTCCTTATGAGAAGTGTAAAGTCAAGTGGTGGTCTAACACGAGGTCGTGGAATGACAGAACTCCAGCGTCTTGTTTGGTTGTTGTCTATGCCCGCATGTGCAGATGTGTGTAATGCAATGCAAGAGCTCTCTGGGGTAAACTGTGATTCAAGTGAACAACACAAAGATTCCACACAATCTCGAATAACGCGTGATATGGATGATACTTACAAAATTCTCAAAATCCTTAGTGAACTGAATCCATTTGGACCAGACCCTTCTCTTAGAGGACTTGTTAGTGGATTGTCTGCACATGAATCAGTCAATGTTGACGATGCTAAAGATATTGGAGAATCAATTATTAATTCGATGTGTGGCCAATGTGTATCAAGCATTTCGTTCCAGAGAAAGAGACAAGCTATTACCTTAGCATCCAAAACATCTCTCAAGATTGATGATGAATGTGTACAAATTGATCCGCAACTCCTATTTCAAAGACTCAGTTTAATTGCTACAAATGGATCAAAAGGGAATCCAGCATCTTATTTTGAGTATGAGTTGTGCACTCATCCGCCTGCACTCTTTGATAATAAGCCGGCACTTGCTGATGCATTGTGGAAATTAATTCAAAATGAAGATACAGTCCTTCCAGATTCTGTCCACTATGTGCTTGATGGAGGAGCTCTATTACACCATGTTCCATGGCAGCGTGGAGAGACATTTGCAAATGTTTGTCAAAGATATGTAAAATATTGCATAAGCAAATATGGAAAGGCTACAGTAGTTTTTGATGGTTATGACCAAGGCCCAGACATAAACGATGTAACACATAAGAGGCGAACTCGTGGATCAGGCGCAACTGTTGTACTGACTCCGCAAACAGTTGTAACTCTGAGTAAGCCTGATTTTCTTAGTAACAAGCAGAACAAACATCGGTTCATATCAATCTTAAGTTCATCTCTCGAACAGGCTGGATGCTTAACGATAAAGGCAAGCGGTGATGCTGATGTCTTAATTACGCAAACGGCTATCTTGGCTTCAAAGTCAACAAATACTGCTCTTGTTGGAGACGATACCGACCTACTGGTGTTGCTTCTATACCATACTGATATGAATGGCTGTCAGCTATTTTTCAGACCAGAGCCAAAGCAAAATGCAAAGAAACCCCGACTGTGGAATATCAAAATGGAAAAGGAAAAACTCGGGTTCTGTTTGTGCTCACAGCTGTTATTTTTCCATGCTTTCCTTGGCTGTGACTCAACATCTAGGCTTTATGGAATTGGAAAATCTGCATCCCTTAGCAAAATCCAGTGATGCAAAGAACTCTCTCAAATTGCTGAAGTGTTTACAATGAGTAATGCGAATAAAGATGACGTGATAAAAGCAGGTGAGAAGGCAATGCTTATTCTATACAATGGCACTTCAATGGATAGTCTAGTTGCTTTGCGGTACAAGCGATTCAGGGAGAAGGTTGCAAAAAGTTCCAAGTATGTTGAAGCACGAGATTTACCACAAACACCCGCATCCGCCAAGTTTCACAGTCTTCGTGTGTACTACCAAATTCAAGTTTGGAGAGGAGATGCTGGAGATATGGATCCAACAGAATGGGGCTGGAAAGTTCTCAACCACCAAATGCTGCCTGTTAAGACTGACATGCTGGCAGCACCTGACGATTTACTGTATTCATTTAGATGCAGCTGCAAAACTGGCTGTGAATCAAAGAGATGCACCTGTAGAAAACATGGGCTCAGCTGCACATCCGCCTGCGAAGACTGTAAGGGTCTCAGTTGCTCGAATTCAATAACGCTCATTGAGGAAGATGACTTGGATAATTGATGCAAGATGAAATTAATAGAAACCAGGTACCT
This sequence comes from Chaetoderma sp. LZ-2023a, assembly GCA_034401795.1. NCBI lineage: Eukaryota > Metazoa > Mollusca > Caudofoveata > Chaetodermatida > Chaetodermatidae > Chaetoderma > Chaetoderma sp. LZ-2023a. The sequence continues at coordinate 154,806,460 of CM067369.1, read as the reverse complement.
ATGCCATACTATTTCATCTTAGCTTAGCTTAGAAACACACAATACCGTGACATAATAAAATATAATATGTATTGTATCAATATCAATGATAGTATTAGGTAAATTCATGCAAGTGGCATAACACAATACATTTAATTTGTGGAGAATATGTCAATCGTATTCATTTATTAGTAAAAAAGTCCAAAAATACCCAGTCACACATATATTACATACCGGTTTTAAAGAAATAAAGAAAAACGGCTTTTTCAGGTGAAATGGCCCAAATCTGGTAATAATTATGCAAATTTTACCCTTTCCCCTGTTGGAATTTTGGAGGACTTTTGATATGTTGTACATGTACTCCTATACACTGGGCGAGGTAAAAAAATTCTGTTGCAATTTGTTCCGGGTTAAAATATTTTTGGCCTAGATTGACTGGACTATATGAGATCAAGACGCTCAATAGGACAGGCTATATCAACCAGTCCTCTCGTTGGCTAAACACGAGGAACAGCCCCGCCCAGTATAATGAAGTCAATTTGGAATCCATTAGTCACTCGTTCCCATTGGATAATGGTTTTAATAAACCAGCTTGTATGCCCAGATTTTCAAGGCAATAAAAATGCGCCAATTTAATTTTACTATTGCGGAGATTAACTTAATTATATATAGCGGGTGTAGCAACAGCTTTAAATCAAATTATTTACAAAACAACCTGGAGAATTTATGAAAATCTCGATCGAAAATTTGTAAATTTACTACACAGTCAATTTTGTGGATTTTTTCGCGAAATGGCCATATTTTATTTTTATTATAATATAGATTTCGCCCGTAGTGCCTATCTACGATGTTTCTCTATTTCGCAGCATTAGAAAGGTCGAATATTTTGAAAATCATTTGACTGCAAGCTGTTGCTGAGGGTTAAAATTAGGGCAGCAACAGTTTTAAGTCACATTAGTTCCAAAATCATGGCCAGAATTTGTGAAAATTCGCATCGAAATTTTGTAAATCTACTATGCAAAACAGTAACTAATTTGGTTTAATTTTTTCGCAAAATGGCCACCAACACTTTAGCCTATAGCCTTCAGATGGGGAATTAAACAGTAGCAAACAAATGCTTCACATCATTGGCGTATCAAGTAATTGCTTATGTAAACATTCGCGTGCATGGGCTATGACTCGCCAGGTGCGGGCTTGAATGTCGTGAATAGATACAACTATTATATGAATTGTATAAATAGATACAGCTATTGAACTGTATGAATTATACAACTATCTTTTTTAAACAATCTAGCCACCGATGCATTAGCTGTATTACAAAACAAAACACTGGCGTATAAATAATCAATTTTTGCTCGATTAAATCTTTCGATTTTTTTATTATTTTATTTTACACTCGATTATATAATCGCCAGGAAAAATAATCGACTATCTATGAAATATCGATTAACCGAACAGGCCTACAACCAGCTGTTGTATGAAGTTGTGATTGGTCCTCACTACACAATGCTTTCTGGTATCTTTTCCGAACACGCTCCAATTTCTGTTTATGGCAGGTTTCTTCATAACATGTGCGATGCCATGATGCATGTTCTTTTCTCAAAAGTTCTGGAGTAACACAATGTAATCGTTTAGAAATGTCAGGGTACGTTCCATCTTCATACTCTGCTCGTTCATGTATGAAGTGCAAACAAGTGTCGGCGATTCTACAAATGCTACACCGTCATCATATTGGCAAATAAGGCAAAGCGAATATTCAGTCTCCTGCTGGAATTTCCTTTTTTACTGGCCCGAGTTAACTTCCTTCCATTTCTGATCAGGCTTTATTTCTAATTTGGACAGTTTATATCATATCAACACTATGACAAATTATACCAAGATATTCTGCACATACATTTCACATGCTTCTCATGCACAAATTTAAATCACATACATATAAGCATACAATATTGCAACAGCTAAATACACAATAAAAGGGAGACAGTAAATACTACGCAAACATTTTCATTCATTTAAATTACTATATGTTAAATATAGGGAAAGTCCACAAGATCAACACCTCCCCCCCCCCCTCGCTGTCAATACTGGGAATGCCGCTGGAGATGGAATATGCCGACGATGTGGACTTTATAGATGAGGAAAAGAAACCCCTTGACGAACTTCTCCCAATAGCTGCAAGCAAACTAAAAATTGAGAATCTCTTTATGAATGAATCCAAAACAGAGTTCACCCACATATACCTACCCACAAAACGTGAAACTAAAGAAAATGACGATCCACTCCGTGGCGGCGAACCATGGAGGAAAAGTAAAATCCTGGGCTCACTGCTTTGCAGTACTGCTGACATTGTTGCACGCTGCATCGTAGGCAACATAGCTTTCCAGTCCTTCTGGAAGCTATGGATTCGTAGATCAAAGATTCCCTTGGTAAAAAGACTACGTCTATACAATGCAACCTGCGTATCCTTGATGATGTATAACTGTAACAGCTGGGCAGCTCCAAAGGCAGCTCTAGACAAACTTGACGCCTGCCACCGCAAACACCTACGCACCATCACTGGACACCGATGGCCAGCGAGCATAATTTCCAACGATGCACTATACAAGATGTGTAATACGTCGCCACTATCTGTACAAGTCGCCCTGCAAAGATGTGCTAAGGATGCCAGAAGACACACCAGCACAGAGAGCCTTGGAATTCGCCCTACTCTGAGCCAGCAAATACAGAGCCAGGAGAGGACGTCATTGCATAAATCTCCTAAGCGTGCTACGAGGTGACCTCAAGAAAGCAGGATTAGATACACTCAAGTCAAGAATGGGCCTGAGGTAGCTAAGGAGTTTGGCTGAGGACAAGACACAGTGGGCAAAAGCGAAGAAGGACTGATTGCAGCTGTAGGATGTTCCTACTACTACAGCCGCAGAATACAGTAATCATACACTTACATGTTAAATAGCTAGGCTTAGCATAAGGAATTGGTATATTTATACATCTGTATGAAATATCATAGCAGACAATTATGGGATAATGGTTGTAAGCAAAAATCCATTTTCATTTTACCAGAATTAAGACTTTCTGAAACAACCCCGGCTCGTTTATTATAAAAATAATTTGAATAAGTGGATTTGTGGGTTTAGTTTGAGTAATTTTTAGGATTATATACACCTAAGCATAGGAAATATAAAAATATAATGATATTATAACAAGTTATATAAATGTATTACGCGTTTTCAGGATTTTTATGCATATCAGTGCCGCGATTTTGGTTTAAAAAATTGGCGACATGTGGTTTTCTCTTATTTGGGTAGTAATCAACCAACTTATGCATAGAAAACAAAATTAGCATTCGATGCCCACGGAATGGCATAGACCCCCAAACTATTCTTCGAGAATACACCTCTAATGCGATGACCAGCCATCTTATTACGTCATCACAACGACGAGACTGTTACACAGACTCCACTTAGGAGACCAGACAGATCGAGACCCAGTCTATCTCCGTAGCGGACTGTAAAAGCAACACTGTGGATCGTGTAGATTTTGGTATCATCTTAACCCCTGTATCACTAGCTTGGTATAGACATTAAAATCGACTCGATCCATCCAGGAGTTCGTGTGATATCAGCATCTAAGCAACGTCAACAAATTCTTAACCTCATTTTGTGTGCGACAGATTTGAATTTTACGATGAGTTCAGAGGGACTATTTTTCTGTTAATTACTTGTTATACAGACTACTATGGGGTTTATATCATCTCGGTTTATGTGAAATAATATTGTCTGGTATGAAGAGAGTAGCGCTCGTGTACTTTTATACTTCAATTCTCTCTACCATCATATTCTGGTAGAAATCACTACGCCAATGGCTACTCAATTCATACGAGATATTTTTCTCGATCTCGTATCGAAGGAGATCTCGTGAGATACGAATGGTGATAAACCTCCTGACCACCGAACTATTATAAAACCCGTCTCGGCACGATAACAATCGGATATCGCAAACCCTCGCCATCCCGGTTTTGTCACGTAAAGATCTTCCAGATTTTTTCACACCCAATGGTGTGGGATCTTAGTGCACAGACACACCTTTGCTCCTCTTAAGCTTTTAACACTTATGTCAGCCAAAAACGGTTTCTGCAGTGGTATTGAGAAATGGCCATTTGCAGACCAAGAGAAGGCTATTTTTGAAAATGTACGACTGGAATGAATGCCTCGATAAGTCTTCTATTGGTCTGCAAATAGACATTTTCTATGAGAAAGTTGAAAAATCGGACCAGCATTTTCCGAGTTATGCATCGATCCAGAAGGTGGTCCGATCCGGATTCCGTTTTGTACGAATGATGGCTAAAGCCTGTAAATACTCTTGCACCATAATTTCCGTTGTTGTGTTAAAATTTGAGATAAATCGGATAAGGAGTTTTTTAGATATAGCTCAGGACACACCACCGCACTCGCGCACACACATGCGCGTGCGTCACACACATCAAACCGACCCGAATCCAATTCCCTATTTCAATTCAGAAGCGATAGTAATAAGTAAGATTAACTCAAATTGGTGCATTTGTGCACAAATGTTTTATTTATTGTGGTCAGATAATAGGAACGACTAGCCAACCCGGAACCAGTAAACCGCATCCCCTGGGCTATGCTACTGCTGCCCTGTGGATGGCTATACTCGATGCACGCACGAAGGCAAGAATGTCTAAAATATGATTTTCCCACTCTGCGCATGGCCAAGCCACTGGGAGTATCCCGTAATGGACAGGTTTTCTTTCATGGAGTGGGACATGGCCACGTTCGCGTGATGTCGATGATCGAGTGGGTACTTTTAGGTTGTACACATAATCTTTGCATGACTTCTTCCACGAAATAATAGCCAAGATCACAAATCACTGGCTAAGTCCATTGCCATCCGCTGGGCCAAGAACAACCATGGTAGAAAGCTCAGTGGAAGCGCTATTGCAGCATTTTATGATTTCATTAGGCCTATTGACCCACATTTCCGTTCGACTGTTGGCACAAAAATGTTACGCCGAAACGTAAACCAACAGTCGAACAGACATGTGTGGCTCCACCCTCCCAGGCTAGGAAGAGAGTAAGATCGCCCACTGAGGTTTCACCACCCCTTAAACGTCTAAATGACAGACCGTCCCCTTGTAATTATTCGCCTGTTAACCCGCTCTTGATCCCTCTCCCTGAATCGCCACCACCACCCCTATGTCACCGTTTCCACGTGATGATCTTGCACCTCTACCACAGCGCGTAGCTGGTGGAAGATCATCACGCAGAAAACGCTCTGAATCCGTTGTTAGTGTCATTTCGCCAGTAGACCCATCCTTGATTCCACTACCCGAATCCCCATCATCCCCTATGGCGCCATTTTCACCTGATGATTGTCCATCACTACCACAGCGTGTAGCTGGTGGAAAATCATCACGTGAAAAGCCACCTGTAGCAAAGATTCCACAACCTCATTTCACCCCATCTCCGTTTTGCAAGCCCAGAAGACCCACCCGTCCCACTGAGCTAGAGAAGAACACCTTTTGGAAATTCCGGAACGAGTCTGTAAATAGACCCAATTGGCAGCTTCCCACTATTTGTAAAAAAAATCTTGATTGTGGGAGCATCAAATCTCAGCCGAATCAACGTAGACCCGCATCCAGACATACAGGTGGCCTGCTTCCCTGGCGCATCTATTAATGACATAAGAACTGTCATTAATAGATACACAGGGTCAGTCCATCCTTAGAAACTAATCCTTAATATAGGTATCAATGACCGGAACAGTCCACTCTCAGACACTGAGACTCGACTGAGATTGATGTTCGGCATGATAAGGAAGAAATTCCCTAAAACTATGATTTATTTCAGCCAATTAAACTTTTCAGCTACCTTGACCCCCAACCAGAAGGAAATTCTTGAGGCAATTAATCGAATTGCAGAGTCCCCTAGGTCCAAGGTTACTGTCATACCACGCCTGCCAATCGCAGATTTCAGTGTGTGTCGTGACAATATACATTGGACTGAGGGGACTGCTAACACTATCTATAGCAATTGGCTAAATGTCCTTAATTTAAACTAGAATCGGGTCAAGGTAGTTGCCACCCAGAAATTGGACTAGGCAGTAATATTGACAACCTAGCTGGTTCTCAGTTAAACGAAAGCGAAAATCGCTGCTTAATTTTGGTTTAACCTTTGTACCAACTCCGAAACCCAAAATTGGTTTGGATGCAGATTTAGAAAATGGCCTTATTGAAACTGCTGAATTTGGTCACCGCATCAAATTGGCAGATTTTTTTCGAAACTCGAATGGCAACATTCCACCATTCATTGAGAAAACAGGCTGGGCACCAAATTTGAAACTGGTTGACCCAGCAATCGGTAAAAGTATAAACCTGTACTCAGAGCGTATTAAAATACAACATTTCCAAATGATCAGCAAAATTTATCTTATGAGCAGCGCCAGGCCCTACAAGGGTTATCTAAAAATAATGAAATTGTTATTAAACCTGCGGATAAAGGATCAGCTACTGTAATAATGGATAAAAATAACTATATCAAAGAAGCACAGAGACAGCTTAGTAATCCGAAACATTACCAAAAGCTAAAGGAACCACTTTGGCAAAATAACTGTAGCAAATTTAACGAAATTCTCCAAAAAATGGTTGATAACAATAAGATAACTGAAAAGCAATTTAAATATCTCTTTGCAAAAGATGATTCGAAACCACGTACATTTTATCTTCTTCCTAAAATCCATAAGTCTATTGACTCGTGGACCGACCCAATGACTCCACCAGGGCGACCCATTATTTCAGATTGTGGTTCGGAATCATATAGGATTAGTGAATTTATCGACTACCATCTTCAGCCAATTGCAAATAGACATTTTAGCTATCTGAAAAACACTGAAGACTTTCTAGCCCAGGTCTCTAAGATCTCGGTCCCTCCAAATTCATTCTTAATTACGATGGACGTCGATGCTATGTACACAAACATTGATATCGAAAAGGGTCTTAATTCAATTCGTAGAGCATTTGCCGACTACCCCGACACCAACAGGCCTGACAGAGAAGTAATAGCTCTATTGGAGCTGAGTCTGAAAGGCAATGACTTTGAATTTGCTGGTGAAATTTTCCAACAAATTTGTGGCTGCGCAATGGGTAAGCGTTTCAGCCCAGGTTTTGCTAACCTTTACATGGCTGAGTGGGAAAAGGAAGCACTCAAAAGGTGTCCAAATCAGCCACTCATTTACCGCAGGTACCTGGATGACATTTTCATGATCTGGCAACATACTAAAGAAGCATTTAATGAATTTTTAGCCATTCTGAACAATCATGATCCGTATATCAAACTAAAAGCTGAAATTGATGAGATGTCCGTAGATTTCCTGGATGTAACCTTATACAAAGGTATAAAGTATGAAACAACTGGTTAGTTAGACTACAAAGTTTATTTTAAGCCAACCGACTCCCATCAACTACTACACAAGAAATCATTCCATCCACCGCATACTTTCAAGGGACTTGTAAAATCACAAATAATCCGCTTTCATAGAAATTCGAGTGATAGGAAAAACTTTGAATCATCATGTTCGACCTTATTCAAAGCTCTCAGACCGAGAGGATACTCTTCTCGGTTCCTACGTAAAATAAAGTCTGAAACTTTGCGTAATTTGGAACTCATTCCGGATAATGCCAGAAATTCTCGGCCTACCAAAATTTGTCATAATCGTCCGATTGTAGGTGAAGGAGGATCTCGGAAATGCGAAAAGAAAAGGTGTAAATTGGATGGTTTTTTTCCTTCCCAGAGTACATTCTCAAGCTTTCAAAACAAAAGCAAATTTCAAATTCAGTCAATTTTAGATTGTGATTCTAAAAATGTCATTTATTTAATTTCATGCAAATTGTGTCAAAAGCAGTATGTCGGCGAAACTAAAAATCCACTAAGATGGCGTGCAACTAGACACCTCTCAGATATTAGACTAGAGGAAGACACACATGTGGCTGAACATTTTAATCTTCCTGATCATTCAGTCCCTCGTGACTTTGAAATTATGCCTATCGAACAGCTACCTCTTTCAGACACAACAGAGGAAACTGATAAACAAAGAAAACTAAGAGAATCATTCTGGATTAAACAATTAGAAACACAATGGCCTAGGGGCATAAATTCTGACCCAGGCCTCTTAGATCAAAGAGAGATTATCCCATTTACTCTCACATACAATCGGAAAAATGTTGAAATTGCCAAAATCCTAAAAGATGAATATCACAACTTACAGGACAATCTCAGACAACCTTTCAACAAGCGCCCAGTAATTGCATTTAAGAAAAATTCGAATCTACGTGACATCTTAGTAAAAGCCGAACTGAAATAGGTTTTCAAAAATACCACTCAGTGATTTATCATTGTGTGATAATTAGGCCATATGGCGCCTCTAAAACAAAATGACAATCTCAAGGAATAAAATAAACAAGAATTTTTTCAATTTTGAAAATTCTGAGCCAGTGCGTTTGACAATATCATATACATACATACACACATTCATACATACATATTGAGGCTGGCGTCTCTGTACAAACGATCGCCGATTGGCTGGAGATATTGTAAGAAAGCCAGCCATTCATCAAGAGATAATAATGAGGTGCACAGCAGAGAGTAATGAAGTTACTTCAATTTTTTAAGGAAATCAGTACGTACCTTATGAATCTGGTGCAAAAGCATCAGGGACAAAACCCACAGTCATATAGGTGGTGCCTGGAAAGGTCCCAGACTAGTGACCAAAAACGGTGTCCAAAAGTGACACACCATCCATGTTTCCCGGTCGACAGTAATTGATTCACTTCTCAGCTCTAATACCTGACAGAGAAAGTACAGCGGAACGTCTGACTTAAACCGCTCGAGTGGGACATCATTTGCATAGTCGACAGTGCAATAACCTCCTTTTTGAAGGGCCGCTAAGTAACAGTGGCCTAATAACAGCCTAAATTCTTCCACCTTCAGAAACTTCTACCATTCCTGTGCTGCTCAAGAAACTTCATAAACGGAATATTCGGGCTGCATCCTGACATGAAAGAGAAGAAGACCTTAACTCCACCACGGCTGAACCTGCTCGTTTTTCCTTCGCTGTAATATCGCCAAGAAACACCACTGCCACCCACCGCTAGGCTCTGAAACCACCGCCACCACCACCTCCACAGGAACTACTCACGCCACCTCTATGACCGCGACTACCATTGCCGCCACACCTCTGACTGCTTCTGCCTGAACGAATGTGCACATTAGCGCGACCTTCCTCCGCTCGGACTGTAAGAAAAATAAGGGAACCATCCGAAGTAGGTCGCAATGGATATTGGGAGAAGAATGGCCACCCCAACCCCAATCTTCCACCTGCAGACAGAGGAGACAAGACCAGCATATCAGCCGCTGGGGAAGAACCAACCGTCTCGCTGCGTCAATCACAGACACCCTGCCATGTCGTAAATGTCTGGCCAGAGCTACGAGTCTCCAAGGAGATGGCTGACCACTCTGGTCAGCAAGCGTTTGTGGGGGAGCGCCAACCTCGCATCAAGGGGATGGTGTCGCAAGCCGCGACACCAGGGCAAATACCCGACAGTCGCTCTGGAGGACTCACGGGCATGGACAGCCTCAACATCAGCGGACCAAACTCGCTCGACTGGCGCCCTGGCCCGGGGCTGGAGGGATTCGAAAGAGAGGACAGCTTGCACGACGACCGGCCTCAGATGGGCACATGCACAGGACGGCGGCCGTCCGGCCACATTATCATGCTCACAGCAGCTTTTCAAGGTCGGCTGATCCGTGTGTTGATTAAACAGTGACATTTCAGTCATCTCGGGTTTACATCGATCGGTTGACTGTCGTCAATTCATACACCGACGAAGTCGCGCAATTGGACAAATAAGCACACGGACTGTTGCTGCCAGATGCCTCGTGAGCCCATTCCAAAGAAACACAAATACTGTGTGATGTAATCCCAATTGATTTCATAATATTCAGTAGTTTTCCTGGCTATTTGTGTTTAAATTGTGACGGTGACATTTAAGGGTTAAATGGTTGAACAACAGTAACGTATAAGCAGAAATGACGGATTAGTCAGTCAGCAATAAGACTTTGATGGACGGACGACCACGCTGGCAAATTAGTTAGATATTAATCGACTTTAGAATTGTACGAATTACTATGGCGCTAATAGAATCCTCGTTAGAAAAGACCTCAAAGTCTACCTCAGGACAACCATACAAAAGTAAGATTCCTATATAAGGCCGTGTACACGGAATTAATCCGACGTAAAACCTGAACCAGATAATGTCTATTTGGAGCCTAACTAACTAAATAATTGCGCGGGCCACTTGTCGGGTGAGTCAAGGAGGGAATGACTACTACTACTACTACTACTACTACTACTACTACTACTACTACTACTACTACTACTACTACTACGACGACGACGACGACGACGACGACGACTACTGCTGCTGCTGCTGCTGCTGCTGCTGCTGCTGCTGCTGCTGCTGCTGCTGCTGCTGCTGCTGCTGCTGCTGATGCTGCTGCTGCTGCTGCTAATGATGATGATGATGATGATGTGGCTCTTACTGCTACTGCAACTGCTGCTGCTGTTGCTGCTGCTGCTACCACTACTACTACTACTACTACTACTACTACTACTACTACTACTACTACTACTACTACTACTACTACTACTACTACTACTACTACTACCACTACTACTACTACTACTACTACTACTACTACTAATACTACTACTACTACTACTACTACTACTACTACTACTACTACTACTACTACTACTACTACTACTACTACTACTACTACTACCAACCTAATTTGACTGAAACATGGTGCTGCCTAAGGCGCAAATGGGTAAAATGCGATAATTGTTTTTAATTAGGGGGCCCTTTATTTTTCGGAGCCCGTGGGCTGTGGACCCGAATTAACCCTTGCATCAATCCGGCTCCACGTAAGACTGAGGTGGTGTTGCTTCTAATAATGTATTCACATAAGATTCGTAGATAATTAGATACATACACAGCATTAGTTAATTCGCAAAATCGGCAGATTGACTGATTCGAACTAGTCGCTCCGACTTAAATCTGTAAGGCGAACGCAACTCGTTTTGTATCTACACCCGATACCACCTCCCCCCCCCCCACTCCGCCCTCCTCCCCACCCCACCCATCTATACACCCCGATTACAAGACGCGTACAAGTTAGCGATGATTAGCTAGAACTAGGCGGGGCATAGATAGAAATAGGCGGGGAATAGTTAGAAATACGCGGGGCATAGCTAGAAACAATTTACCACTGGAATGACTGGCTTGGTTATCGAGCCAGTCATTCCAGTGGTAAATTGTCAAAAGTAGTCTTCTCTCCGCCTGCAAATTGACATGTCTAAAGATCAATACAGAGGCCGATTTTGGCGGCTTCGTCGTGAAAGGGCTCCACCAATACAGCAATGCCTCTAACACCGTCTCAAGAGAAGAGGCTAAAATGCCCGCATTATTAATACTTGGAATCGGTCGGCTATAGCCTATTTTGACCAACACGTTCTCGTATAGTCTAGGTTAGTTTAAATTCTATATTTAATTCCATACTATTACTAATTTCGTCATACTGATAAATATGAGAATAGGAAGATCAGATCTGTCAATCAAGTATATGACGTCATAATCAATTACATCACACGTAGGCTGATGTCACAATCGAAATGCGTAATAAATTACTTTCAAAAATATTCAACAGAAATGTATATTGAATAGTAAACACATACAATTCGTACAACGTGTCGGACTATTAAGCGTTTAAGACGGACTAAATCGAGTCATTCATGACGTAATTGATTATGACGTCATCCTACACGTCGCATAGTTTATTATGACGCCATATGATTAACTTAGAAACTGAAGTCATGAATTAGCTGCCTTCAATGGTTTTTAAATGTGCAATCATATGTAAGCACTGATTGCAATCGCTGAAAATCCCATTTCTTGTATGGTAAGTGATGCGAAATTTGTTGTTGCAATGCTATTCTATTAATAAGTAGATTGTCGAAATGAACACCTTAATGGTGCCAACAACTTATTGGAAATACCAGAACGAGTATTTTTCACTTGTTCCAGTGATTCGCCAATGTAGGACCAGATTCTTACCAAAGCAGAGACAACTACAGTCTGCGCATAACAGAATATTATAATCCACAAGGAGCTGTTTACAGAATTAAAATCAGCCCGCGCGTTCGAGAAACATTTTCATTTTGATTTTAGTCAAATTTGTTTATGGAGCCAGTCATTCCAGTTCAAAAATAGTCTTCTCTTGGTTTGCACATGGGCCTTTCTCAAGACCACTGCAGAAGCCGTTTTACTTATATGAGTGTTAAAGGGTTAAATCAAGAACTGTGCATTCTGGACGTATCTGGTGTCGCTAAAATGTTACGCATTGTATTATAAGCTATGCTAGTCAAAGTTATAAGCATTATTAGGCTTAGGCCGTGTTCTCACTAGAGAGTTAATCGGAATTAACGTCATACTTCAGTATGGCGTTATTCCGGGTTAAGTTTCTAGTGAGAACACAGCCTATAACGCGTAATTGTGTACAACACGGACAATCCAAGTGTCCTATATTTCCTAATTGGTATTGATTTGGTTACTACGCCGTAACGTCTATAGGGACTTTATCGAATATTCTGTGAAAGAAATATTCTGGTCGTTGACAACCACAGCATGCATCAGCACTGCTTCCACTACGCATGCGTGTGTGCATGCGTGTGTGTCCGTACACGCGCTTCTTCGTGCGTGTGATCGGAATAAAAAATACCCGAATCTGGATCGAATCAAATTCTATATCTATGGACAACTCAAAAACTGCTGGGCCGAGTTGGGTCAAGTTTTAACATAAGAAAGGTATGATTGTACACTAAAACCTAAAAACTTCATCATCCGAAAGATCTTGAAAATCTGATAAATCCGGGGGGAAATCCCAAAGATTTTTACAATGTAACAAAAGAACGGAGGGTGATGGTTTTCCAATTGTTCGTGTAGCTGTATGTTTTGGATGTCATGTTCTATGTGATTAGCAGGCTGTCAATGACGCTGACGCACAATGGTGTACAACACGGAGAGCCAAGGTGACCTGAATTAATTGAGTACATCCTAATTGAGGATTCCAGTTTATCCATCAATCATATGAGGCCATGGTCAACTACGTGATGTATCAATTACGTCGTGAATGACGCAGCTTAATTGATGACAGACTAAGCGTTGTTGTACGAATTGTATGTCTTTACTATTTAATAAACATGCTGTCGAACATTTTGAAATTAATTTGATTGGACAGCAACAGCATCCAGTCAAATTAGTTTTAAAATATCCAACAGCTTACCTGTTTAGTTTTCTGGACATTAATAGTCAGGGAGTTCAGGGATCGATCTATCTCAACACAGATGAAGTGTGGGTGGAGCTTAGCTAGAGAGCGGCGGGACATTTCTAAAACTTGATTTTTTTCATTGGTATTGATTTGATTATTATGGGACAGTCTGTCTCTTGGGATTGTATAGGACATTCTATGAAAGAAATCCTGGTCAACCAATACCACTAGCACCGCCACGCGTATGTTTACAAACTATAACAATCATATTAACCCTATGTGTTTCCAGTCCATGCGCCCTGCATAGTAAGGGTAAAGAATCTACTTTGTATCCTTTCGCGTCATACTGTATAAAGACATTTCCAATTTGAAAGCTACCTGGATAAAATCCGCAATACAGTACTTTGCATGGATGTTCACAAAGTTAGACCAAGTTCCGCTGATCTCATGTTAAAGGTGCATATTTACAGCAAAATTACTGAAAATAAAATTGTTTAAATTATCCACTTTTAGATGCTTAAACTTTGCGCCTAGATGTAATGAAACGAAACAAATCTTAACTAATATTAATTTATATGGAATGAAATCATCATGTATTAAGATTTATTTCGTTTCATTACATATAGACACATAATTTAAGCCGATAAAAGAATACAATTTTAACAGTTTTATTTTCAAGCATTCTGGTGTGAATATGCACCTTTAATGGTTATAGTAGTTGAATTAAGCTCAAATCTACGCACTTTGTTCAGCTAAGAGGTACTTCTCTCTTGAGACAACAATTGCATACGGAGCTTTGATGGGAAGTGCGAGGGGGAAATAAAGGAACATGATTTGTAAAGTTCTATTTGGCATTGATTTGATTATTACTGGGCATTTTGTCTATGGGGACTTTGTAGAACATGGTGTGAAAGAAATGCTCTGGTCGTTGACAAACACAGCTTGCATCAATACTGGTGCGTGCGTACGTGCGTACGTGCGAACATGCATACGAGCGCGCGTGCGTCCGTGCGTGTGAGTGAGCAAGCGAGCGAGCAAGCGTGCGTGCGGCTGCGTGAGCGAACGAACGAGTGTGCGCGCGTGCGTACGTGAGCTTGATGCGAGGTCGGGCGGGTATGTTTTTGCACGCATTATTTTACTTGTTTAGATCATTGCGATCAATTGCATTGACGTCACGATTCCGCTCCGCCACACAATACCCGGCCCGCCTAAAAAATTAGCAATAATACGATGCAATAACATAGGCATTGATAATCATCTCCACATCATAATACAAGATAATTGATGAATCTACTTTTTGCTATGCCCCACCCATATCCTAATCATTGATTACGCATTTTAATTGTGATGTCAGCCTAAATGTGATGTAATTAATTATGACGTCAATACTTGAGTGACAGATTGGATTCACCTATTTATGATTTTAAATAATCCCATCTCTGTCAGTACTCGTGAATGTACGATCGGGCTTATGACAAATCAGAAACCATTACAGTCTGCGAATAGAGGTATATAAAAATCCACAAGGAGCCGCTTATAGCATTAAAATCGGCCCACTACTTCTCAAAACAATCTCATTTTAATGGAGGTTTTTCAAAATCAAGAAATGTGCATTTTGAACCCATCTGGAGTGATTTAAATATCCTTAACCTCCGCCAGCACAACCGCCACTCCCACCCCACCACACCCCAGTCATATTACTTTCAAAATATTCAACAGCTTACCTGTATAGTTTTCTGGAAATTGATAGTCAGGGCGTACATGGATCGATCGATCTCAACACGGGCGAGGTGGTGTGGATGGAGTTTAGCTAAAGATTGGCGGGGTATAGCTAAAACTGGATAGGTACATTTAGTTTCAACATATTCAATGGAATGATTATTAAATTGTTATTTCATCAAGGTCCTACTATGGACGAATCCACGTTTAGCTATGTCCCACCCATCTCCAGCTATACTCCGCCCACGCTTTGCCCGAGTTGGCATCGACCGAACCCTGAACTCCCTGAACCTCAATTTCCGAAAAAACTATACAGATAAGCTGTTGAATATTTTGAAACTAATTTAAACAGCGTCCAGTCAAATTAGTTTCAAAATATTCAACATAGTGTTTATTAAATAGTAAAGATATACAATTCGTACAACCGACAGGCTTTAAAAGTTCCTGACAGACTTAGCTATGTCATTCATTTCGTTGTTGGTTGTGATGTCAGCCTACATGTGACGTAATTGATTATTACGTCATATGCTTCACTGACGGATTTGATTCCTCTATTCGTACATTTTCCTGACCGACATGTCGATTGTCGTGACAGAGATGCGTCATTTGTGACGTCAACTAGCATGTGACATGTTTGATTATAACGTCAGTGAAAGATCGCATCACTTCATTGAAATGCGGGTGAGGATACCTACCGGTGTGTCCGTCTGTCGGGCCGTCTGATTTTTTTGGTCGAAGACAATGATGGTATTAATAAAAATGACAATAACTTTGATTTAGAATTAATGTCATAATTATCTTTACAAATACACATGTGTATACTTCTGAAGTGAGAACTGCACATTCCTTGCTTGTCACTTTCCAATAGTACACCAGCCAAATATGGCAAATAGGTCTAGAAAAATTTTAACGTTATCAATGCTAGATTGTTCCCTCATAGGATTGGGGGAAACGTAGGGGTGGATGCCACCATCGATTTTGAATTTGAAGGTCATTTGCAAGGTCACAAAGGTCAAAACGATTTTAAATTACGCATAAATGTATATGGCATGAAGTAACAAAAAGTACCCTTTTCCGAAATATAGTAGCTTAATTTGTAATTGTGTTACCACTGTACAATTTTTACAGTATAACGGCAAAAAATGTCTGAAATGTCTATTGGCCAGCTTGATTGCTGCAGTCGATCGCTTCACATCCACATTCATAAGTGCATCTAAGGTTCTTTTTAAGCACGTGTATCGGGATGTCCTGCTCTTTGATTTACATCCACAGGTCACAAGCTCTAGACAGGCATCTGAAATAACGGGAAGTGTTGTCATAACAGCTTTAAGACAACATACCTCCTTCTTCCATTCTGACGTGTGGATAGGTGATGATATAATTCTATCTTTCTGGTTTGCTTGTAGCCAGATCTTCGCCTGGTGGTTTGCGAGTATGGTGTGAAGTTCCAGGGCATCTCTGGTTCGGGGTGACATCTCAACACGCATTTTGGCCTTAACAAAAAGTTGGACCATGACCAAATCTTCATGTTGCTGTTCGGGTATGCCATACAGGTGACATACAAACTGTTCAATCAGTGCGAGTTCTCCGTCACGGCCAATTCCATTGAGTGGTTGTTTCTGGAAAGCTTTCCAGCAGCACTTTTCCCCATTACAACTAAATGATGAGGTTGTATCACAACCCGTTACTGCATGGAAGCTGAGTTGAACTCACAGTTTAGGCAAATCTCTCATTTATTGAATGTATTGGATAGCATTTCCTGTTCTTTGCCGTTCCCGAAACCATCCACACTTCAGTTGTTTTATTGGCTATAAAGTGCAATAGAAGCAACATGGCATCTGTGTCTCGGCAGATGATTAACACTCTCTTGTATCCTTCACTGACTGCCTCACATGAATGGAGTATCGGCCTGGTGTCTGCCTCTTCACGGTGTCCATGTGGTCTGATATTGTCTCTCCCTGTTGACCACATATGTATGTGTAGCTGATATCGCCAAGCTTTCTTCGCTGGTTACCAACCGTCATTACCCTGGCTTTTCCATCTGCTGATGCTGTGCATAAGTCACCTGGCAGAAGAAGCAGCATTGGTAATTAATGTCTCTATGTTGTCTCTTGTGATTAATAATGGATACGGGACCCGTGGCATATATGAAATCACACTTTTGTATTGACTGATTACATATATTTACGTGTAAATTCAAAAGTGCAAAACTTCAGAAAACACATGTGTGGAAAATCGGTTTATTTACTTCAATTGAGACTTTCTGAATTACCCCGGGCCATTCATGTCACAAATGAAATTTAAGTTCAAAATCAATGGTGGCATCTACCCACATCGTTTGCCTCATCCTATGACAGGTTGATCTAGCATAAAAAACATGTCCGTAAAATATTTTCTACAGCTCTTTTCCATGTTTGGCTGGTTTTACTATTACATGATGCCATACATTTATGTGCAATTTAAAATGTGTATCTGTTAATTACAGATGTTGGTGTATTAAATGATATTTGATTTATTATTTGTCTACATATATCTGATAAATGTAGTATAAACCATGAAAAATCTCACAATAGTTATTATGACCTTATTTTGACATTTTGTGACCTTGCAACTGACCTTCAAATACAAAAAAAAATTCCCAGTTCTATGAAGGTTTGATCTAGCATCGATGCCAGGCGTTAAGAAAAAATGGCGCTAGAAGTGTAAAATCACATATTGGCTGGTGTAAAATCACATATTGACTGGTGTAAAATCACATATTGGCTGGTGTAAAATCACATATTGACTGGTGTAAAATCACATATTGGCGGTGTAAAATCACATATTGACTGGTGTAAAATCACATATTGGCTGGTGTAAAATCACATATTGGCTGGTGTAAAATCTCATATTGACTGGTGTAAAATCACATATTGGCTGGTGTAAAATCACATATTGGCTGGTGTAAAATCACATATTGGCTGGTGTAAAATCACATATTGGCTGGTGTAAAATCACATATTGGCTGGTGTAAAATCACATATTGGCTGGTGTAAAATCACATATTGGCTGGTGTAAAATCACATATTGACTGGTGTAAAATCACATATTGGCTGGTGTAAAATCACATATTGGCTGGTGTAAAATCACATATTGGCTGGTGTAAAATCACATATTGGCTGGTGTAAAATCACATATTGGCTGGTGTAAAATCACATATTGACTGGTGTAAAATCACATATTGACTGGTGTAAAATCACATATTCGCTGGTGTAAAATTACATATTGACTGGTGTAAAATCACACATTGGCTGGTGAAAAATCACATATTGACTGGTGTAAAATCACATATTCGCTGGTGTAAAATTACATATTGACTGGTGTAAAATCACACATTGGCTGGTGAAAAATCACATATTAGCTGGTGTAAAATCACATATTGGCTGGTGTAAAATCACATATTGGCTGGTGTAAAATCACATATTGGCTGGTGTAAAATCACATACTGACTGGTGTAAAATCACATATTGCTGGTGTAAAATCACATATTGACTGGTGTAAAATCACATATTGACTGGTGTAAAATCACATATTGACTGGTGTAAAATCACATATTCGCTGGTGTAAAATTACATATTGACTGGTGTAAAATCACATATTGGCTGGTGAAAAATCACATATTGACTGGTGTAAAATCACATATTCGCTGGTGTAAAATTACATATTGACTGGTGTAAAATCACCCATTGGCTGGTGAAAAATCACATATTAGCTGGTGTAAAATCACATATTGGCTGGTGTAAAATCACATATTGGCTGGTATAAAATCACATATTGGCTGGTGTAAAATCACATACTGACTGGTGTAAAATCACATATTGCTGGTGTAAAATCACATATTGACTGGTGTAAAATCACATATTGGCTGGTGTAAAATCACATATTGGTTGGTGTAAATTCACATATTGGCTGGTGTAAAATCACATATTGGCTGGTGTAAAATCACATATTGGCTGGTGTAAAATCACATATTGGCTGGTGTAAAATCACATATTGGCTGGTGTAAAATCACATATTGGCTGGTGTAAAATCACATATTGGCTGGTGTAAAATCACATATTGCTGGTGGAAAATCACATATTGGATGGTGTAAAATCGCATATTGGCTGGTGTAAAATCACATAGTGGATGGTGTAAAATCACATATTGGCTGGTGTAAAATCACATATTGGATGGTGTAAAATCACATATTGGATGGTGTAAAATAACATATTGGATGGTGTAAAATCACATATTGACTGGTGTAAAATCACATATTGACTGGTGTAAAATCACATATTGGATGGTGTAAAATCGCATATTGGCTGGTGTAAAATCACATAGTGGATGGTGTAAAATCACATATTGGCTGGTGTAAAATCACATATTGGATGGTGTAAAATCACATATTGGATGGTGTAAAATCACATAGTGGATGGTGTAAAATCACATATTGGCTGGTGTAAAATCACATATTGGCTGGTGTAAAATCACATATTGGCTGGTGTAAAATCACATATTGGCTGGTGTAAAATCACATAGTGGATGGTGTAAAATTACATATTGACTGGTGTAAAATCACACATTGGCTGGTAAAAAATCACATATTGACTGGTGTAAAATCACATATTCGCTGGTGTAAAATTACATATTGGCTGGTGTAAAATCACATATTGGCTGGTGTAAAATCACATACTGACTGGTGTAAAATCACATATTGCTGGTGTAAAATCACATATTGACTGGTGTAAAATCACATATTGACTGGTGTAAAATCACATATTGGTTGGTGTAAATTCACATATTGGCTGGTGAAAAATCACATATTGGCTGGTGAAAAATCACATATTGGCTGGTGTAAAATCACATATTGGCTGGTGTAAAATCACATATTGGCTGGTGTAAAATCACATATTGGCTGGTGTAAAATCACATATTGGCTGGTGTAAAATCAAATATATTGGCTGGTGTAAAATCACATATTGCTGGTGTAAAATCACATATTGGATGGTGTAAAATCGCATATTGGCTGGTGTAAAATCACATAGTGGATGGTGTAAAATCACATATTGGCTGGTGTAAAATCACATATTGGATGGTGTAAAATCACATATTGGATGGTGTAAAATCACATAGTGGATGGTGTAAAATCACATATTGGCTGGTGTAAAATCACATATTGGATGGTGTAAAATCGCATATTGGCTGGTGTAAAATCACATAGTGGATGGTTTAAAATCACATATTGGATGGTGTAAAATCACATATTGGATGGTGTAAAATCACATATTGGATGGTGTAAAATCACATAGTGGATGGTGCAAAATCACATCTTGGCTGGTGTAAAATCACATATTGGCTGGTGTAAAATCACATATTGGCTGATGTAAAATCACATATTGGCTGGTGTAAAATCACATATTGGCTGGTGTAAAATCGCATATTGGCTGGTGTAAAATCACATATTGCTGGTGTAAAATCACATATTGGCTGGTGAAAAATTACATATTGACTGGTGTAAAATCACATATTGGCTGGTGAAAAACCACATATTGGCTGGTGTAAAATCACATATTGGCTGGTGTAAAATCACATATTGGCTGGTGTAAAATCACATATAGGCTGGTGTAAAATCACATATTGGCTGGTGTAAAATCACATATTGGATGGTGTAAAATCGTATATTGGCTGGTGTAAAATCACATAGTGGATGGTGTAAAATCACATATTGGCTGGTGTAAAATCACATAGTGGATGGTGTAAAATCACATATTGGCTGGTGTAAAATCACATATTGGATGGTGTAAAATCACATATTGGATGGTGTAAAATCACATAGTGGATGGTGTAAAATCACATATTGGCTGGTGTAAAATCACATATTGACTGGTGTAAAATCACATATTGGATGGTGTAAAATCACATATTGACTGGTGTAAAATCACATATTGGCTGGTGTAAAATCACATATTGCTGGTGTAAAATCACATAGTGGATGGTGTAAAATCACATATTGGCTGGTGTAAAATCACATATTGGATGGTGTAAAATCACATAGTGGATGGTGTAAAATCACATATTGGCTGGTGTAAAATCACATATTGGATGGTGTAAAATCACATAGTGGATGGTGTAAAATCACATATTGGCTGGTGTAAAATCACATATTGGATGGTGTAAAACCACATATTGGATGGTGTAAAATCACATAGTGGATGGTGTAAAATCACATATTGGATGGTGTAAAATCACATATTGGATGGTGTAAAATCACATAGTGGATGGTGTAAAATCACATATTGGCTGGTGTAAAATCACATATTGGCTGGTGTAAAATCACATATTGGATGGTGTAAAATCACATATTGACTGGTGTAAAATCACATATTGGCTGGTGTAAAATCACATATTGCTGGTGTAAAATCACATATTGGATGGTGTAAAATCGCATATTGGCTGGTGTAAAATCACATAGTGGATGGTGTAAAATCACATATTGGCTGGTGTAAAATCACATATTGGATGGTGTAAAATCACATATTGGATGGTGTAAAATCACATAGTGGATGGTGTAAAATCACATAGTGGATGGTGTAAAATCACATATTGGCTGGTGTAAAATCACATATTGGCTGGTGTAAAATCACATATTGACTGGTGTAAAATCACATATTGGCTGGTGTAAAATCACATATTGGATGGTGTAAAATCACATATTGGATGGTTTAAAATCACATATTGGCTGGTGTAAAATCACATATTGGCTGGTGTAAAATCACATAGTGGATGGTGTAAAATCATATATTGACTGGTGTAAAATCACATATTGGATGGTGTAAAATCACATAGTGGATGGTGTAAAATCACATATTGGCTGGTGTAAAATCACATCTTGGCTGGTGTAAAATCACATATTGGCTGGTGTAAAATCACATATTGGCCGGTGTAAAATCACATATTGCTGGTGTAAAATCACATATTGACTGGTGTAAAATCACATATTGACTGGTGTAAAATCACATATTGGATGGTGTAAAATCACATATTGGATGGTGTAAAATCACATATTGACTGGTGTAAAATCACATATTGGATGTTGTAAAATCACATATTGGCTGGTGTAAAATCACATATTGGCTGGTGTAAAATCACATATTGGCTGATGTAAAATCACATATTGGCTGGTGTAAAATCACATATTGGCTGGTGTAAAATCACATATTGGCTGGTGTAAAATCGCATATTGGCTGGTGTAAAATCACATATTGCTGGTGTAAAATCACATATTGGCTGGTGTAAAATCACATAGTGGATGGTGTAAAATCACATATTGGATGGTGTAAAATCACATATTGGCTGGTGAAAAATCACATATTGGCTGGTGTAAAATCACATAGTGGATGGTGTAAAATCACATATTAGCTGGTGTAAAATCACATATTGGATGGTGTAAAATCACATATTGGATGGTGTAAAATCACATATTGGCTGGTGTAAAATCACATATTGCTGGTGTAAAATCACATATTGGCTGGTGAAAAATCACATATTGGCTGGTGTAAAATCACATAGTGGATGGTGTAAAATCACATATTGGCTGGTGTAAAATCACATATTGGATGGTGTAAAATCACATATTGGATGGTGTAAAATCACATTGGCTGGTGTAAAATCACATATTGGCTGGTGTAAAATCACATATTGGATGGTGTAAAATCACATATTGGCTGGTGAAAAATCACATATTGGCTGGTGTAAAATCACATATTGGATGGTGTAAAATCACATATTGGATGGTGTAAAATCACATATTGGCTGGTGTAAAATCACATATTGGCTGGTGTAAAATCACATAGTGGATGGTGAAAAATCACATATTGGCTGGTGTAAAATCACATATTGGATGGTGTAAAATCACATAGTGGATGGTGTAAAATCACATAGTGGCTGGTGAAAAATCACATATTGGATGGTGTAAAATCACATATTGGATGGTGTAAAATCACATATTGGATGGTGTAAAATCATATATTGGATGGTGTAAAATCACATAGTGGATGGTGTAAAATCGCATATTGGATGGTGTAAAATCATATATTGGATGGTGTAAAATCACATAGTTGATGGTGTAAAATCGCATATTGGATGGTGTAAAACCACATATTGGATGGTGTAAAATCGCATATTGGATGGTGTAAAATCATATATTGGATGGTGCAAAATCACATAGTGGATGGTGTAAAATCGCATATTGGATGGTGTAAAATCGCATATTGGATGGTGTAAAATCGCATATTGGATGGTGTAAAATCATATATTGGATGGTGTAAAATCGCATATTGGATGGTGTAAAATCGCATATTGGATGGTGTAAAATCACATAGTGGATGGTGTAAAATCGCATATTGGATAGTGTAAAATCGCATATTGGGTGGTGTAAAATCGCATATTGGATGGTGTAAAATCATATATTGGATGGTGTAAAATCACATATTGGCTGGTGTAAAATCACATATTGGATGGTGTAAAATCACATAGTGGATGGTGTAAAATCGCATATTGGATGGTGTAAAATCGCATATTGGATGGTGTAAAATCGCATATTGGATGGTGTAAAATCATATATTGGATGGTGTAAAATCAGATATTGGATGGTGTAAAATCATATATTGGCTGGTGTAAAATCACATATTGGCTGGTGTAAAATCACCTATTGGATGGTGTAAAATCACATATTGGCTGGTGTAAAATCACCTATTGGATGGTGTAAAATCGCATATTGGATGGTGTAAAATCATATATTGGATGGTGTAAAATCACATAGTGGATGGTGTAAAATCGCATATTTGATGGTGTAAAATCATATATTGGATGGTGTAAAATCACATATTGGCTGGTGTAAAATCACATATTGGCTGGTGTAAAATCACATATTGGCTGTTGTAAAATCACATATTGGCTGGTGTAAAATCACATATTGGCTGGTGTAAAATCACATATTGACCGGTGTAAAATTACATATTGACTGGTGTAAAATCACACATTGGCTGGTGAAAAATCACATATTGACTGGTGTAAAATCACATATTCGCTGGTGTAAAATTACATATTGACTGGCGTAAAATCACACATTGGCTGGTGAAAAATCACATATTGTCTGGTGTAAAATCACATATTGGCCGGTGTAAAATCACATATCGGCTGGTGTAAAATCACATATTGGCTGGTGTAAAATCACATACTGACTGGTGTAAAATCACATATTGCTGGTGTAAAATCACATATTGGATGGTGTAAAATCACATATTGGATGGTGTAAAATCACATATTGGCTGGTGTAAAATCACATATTGGCTGGTGTAAAATCACATATTGGCTGGTGTAAAATCACATATTGGCTGGTGAAAAATCACATATTGGCTGGTGTAAAATCACATATTGGCTGGTGTAAAATCACATATTGGCTGGTGTAAAATCACATATTGGCTGGTGAAAAATCACATATTGGCTGGTGTAAAATCACATAGTGGATGGTGTAAAATCACATAGTGGATGGTGTAAAATCACATATTGGATGGTGTAAAATCGCATATTGGCTGGTGTAAAATCACATATTGGATGGTGTAAAATCACATATTGGCTGGTGTAAAATCACATATTGGCTGGTGTAAAATCACATATTGGCTGGTGTAAAATCACATACTGACTGGTGTAAAATCACATATTGCCGGTGTAAAATCGCATATTGGATGGTGTAAATTCATATATTGGCTGGTGTTCTACACGGTTTGATCCTAATGCTGTGTAATCACGGACGAGTTGACATCAGAATAATGACTTGGATGGAAGGCAGTCATGACGAGCGTGTCCGTCTAAATATTGTGTTTATATTTCGCTCAAAGCTGATTAACCGTCTGACTGCTGGGTTTTGCAGACGAAATTTTCCAATGGTTATATATCTCTTGCCTTGCTGAATATTTTTCAAACAATTTGACTGAATGTTCTTGGAGGTTAAGCCACCAACAACTTTCAGTCAAATTGTTTTCAAAATATTCAGCAAATCAAGTGTATTTTCCCATTAAAATTATTGTCTGGTGGCCTGCAGTAGCGAAACAGTTAACAGACAAAGTGATGACTATGCGAATGTTTTGTAGGTAGCAATTGTTATTTTCTGACCTCGGTGGACAAAGACTAGTATGTGTATAATTTCGCATAATTGACAAATAATCATAAAAGGTTCGTAATGCGTCAATGTCTTATACCGTCAGGCCTGGCAATATCGACCAGCTGCGCTGCGGGGAAGATTATGTCAATTGGAAGCGCCATTATATAGGTACGGGTAATTGAGTGATCCAATCTGTTGTGTGGTTCAAGTATCTGCTGTCATAAGCAAATACTTCACTTGTTAGCTGACGTCACAATCAAAATGGCGTGTGCCTGTCACGAACGTGACAATGGTCCGTCAGGAGAGTGGCGTGATCATTACATGTCACTAATCAATGTGCAATTTAATAATTTACATTCCGCTGAATATTTTTTAATTGGATACTAATTGGACACAGCAATAGCGTCCAGTAAATTTGTCAAATTGGTTTCAAAATACTCAGCAGCTCAATTGAATAGTTATCTGGAAAGTTAGATTCTGGAATGTTAAAATCGATTCAAAGCGGAACACAAAATGGGTGGAACTTAGATAGAAATGTGCTGAGTATAGCAAAAATGGATCCATCTATTTCTACACCACCGTATTACGTGATATAGAGTGACATTCAGAGCCGGATTAAGGCAAAGCTACCGGGGCAATGGCCAGGGGTCCGGAAAAACAAGGGGCCTCAACTCAAAATACAACTATCGTCCAAAACATGCGTCGAGAAAGGCTATTGGCCAAGGCCCGTTTTATAAGTCGAACTTGCTGTGGTGTCGCGTTAAGGACGATAGTCTAGCGGCCATTGTCCAGACAGAGCCTAATTATGATTTCCGTTACATCCCTCTGTAAGAGAAGGTTCATTAGTATAACAGGTCTATATCTCACCTTTCAGAAAATATATGTTGGACAATTGTGTGTGTGGCTAACTAAAAAGATGCAGGGATCTGAATACGGCTACCCGCCAGTAAGTTAAACACAGTATAGCCACATAGAAATAATCAGATTAGCCTAATTATCTTTTCAAGAATTCACACAATATTTAATAATTGACACGTAATATACTAATTATTTATTTTAATTAAAGTATTTAAGCGATGCAACAGGTATTCGGCGTTTAATGGTACTTTAATATTAAAACATCGTGACGTCACAGTACGTATTTAGATTTGTTAAAATGGTGCCACAATGCATGTTTTCTGTATATCCTTACGGACAAACCCATTCTACGATGTAGGCCCTAGTATACTAAAAAAATTAATACACGATGTATAATACGTTTTCATATACATTAAGCATTTGTTTGCTCAAACATATTTGTTCCAGGATTAATTCGAAAAGTGGCATTCAATGTAAAAATAAAATGCTTTTCAACTTGAAGCTTAATCTGTTGTTTCCGACAATGCAAATGAAAAACTGTAAAGCAGACGGCATGTTGACCATTATATAGGGAGCTACTAGCTAAATATGAAGGGGAGCAAGGATGAATCATAAAAACCTTGCACAGAAGTATGGCACAATCACTGAGACCGGATTCTGTGTTCCTATCAGTTATCACAGTTTATGCTACCAAAACTATACACGACGAGCTTCATACAATTTGAAGCAATACAGTGCAGATACATCTACATCAGTAGGTCCTAGTGATCATCATATTACTACCAGGTCAGATGCAACGCTGTTCGAGAAGAATAGATGTTTCATTTGCAACTGTGCAAAGAAACGTGGTGATACCCGCTTGGTTAATGTTTTTACTCTCCCATTACAAGACAAAATACACACAGCAGCCGACGAAATCGGTGACAGAACACTGGTTGCAACGGTCTCTGCCCATGACCTTGTAGAATTAGAAGGAAAAGATCACAAAAACTGCTTGTCACATTTACTCATAAAAGCAGAACGCATAAGAGCTATAGCTGCTGATACTACAACAGAAAACTTAGATATATTCTCAAAAGGATTTGAGCTGCTTCTTATTGATGTTCAAGAAAACATAGAAAATGGTATAGCATATGATATGATGTCATTATTACATGTGGTTATGAAAATTACCAACAATATCGTGCTGAAAAGCCGAAGAACCGCCTTATAAAACACCATGAGCAAACAGTGATATTTCAGTCTCACGTCATATGATGGGTGGATAGAGTGGAAAGGTCTATTTATTAATAAGCTTGTGACAACCACCGTGGAATATCCCTTCTCTTTTTGATGACGGTGTACCGTATCCAGTCACTGTAGTAGTAGTAGTAGAAAGTAATCATTCATTCATCACCTTTAACCACTGTGTTTTGACGTCAGCCAAAATCTTTAGCTTCCTCGGGTTGATACTTTATCTGAGTGTACCTGAATCCTCTTTTCTTGACGTCGCTTCGCAGCACGCTTACCTGCTTTATTCAATGACGTCATCTCCTGGATTTAAATTTACTGGCTCCCAGTTTGGCGAACTCCAAGAGTCTATATAGACGGGAAGATATAGGCGCATGTTCTGCTGAACCACATGTTGCCTAGAGGAACGACTCCTGCCAGAAAGCCAATGTGGCTTTCAAAAGGGACGAGGGTAAACCGATATGGTCCTCACAGCATGTCAAGTGCAGAAGAAGTGCCAGAAACAGTCGCGATCTCTACTGAAACTTTGAGGACCTGACTAACGCCTTTGACGTAATATGCCGTGATCGCATCTGGAAGATCACAGTTAAGTTCAACAAACTGTCTAAATTCATTACCATGGTTTGTCAGTTCCACGACCGTATGCTTGCTCAGGGGCTAGATGACAGAGAATTCGCTGCACCATTCCCAGTCACAAATGGCGTCAAGCAGAGAGGTGTGATAGCCCAATCATATTCGGAATGATGTTCACGGAGATGCTGTCAAATGCATTCAATGACTTTGAGGATGGGACCAAGATAAGGTACAGAACCGACGGTAAGTTCTACAACCTGAGGAGGCTCCAAGCCCGCACCAAACCACACGAGGTAACTATCCGTAGATTCCTGTTCGCTGAAGACTCTGCTCTAAATGCTCGCGCTGAATCAAAGATGCAGCAGGCCATGGACCACTTCCGCACTGCGTGCAACAATTTCCATCTGACCAACAGCACTTAAAAAGCAGAAGTGATTTGTCAACAGGACCCTCACCAGGACTACATAAAGCCTATCATTCTGGGCAGAGAGCAACGGCTCAAAGCAGTGCCGATCTCTCCAGCGTTGCTCATATTGATGAAGAAATCAACTCACATATTGCCAAAGCCAGCGTATCATTCGGCAGACTACAAACCAGCGTGTGGCAGCCCAGTGGCATAAAACTCAATGCATACAGAGCCTTCGTCATGCCCACTTATTTACGCTTGTGAAATGTGACCAGTCTACAGTCGGCACACAAAGAAGCTGCAAGGCTTTCACCTAACCTATTTGCGACGACTATCCTGCATCACCTGGCAATACAAGGTGTCTGGTGCAGGAGTACTATCGCGTGCAAACCTACCAAGCATTCCAAATCTACT
The DNA here is from genome assembly GCA_034401795.1 of Chaetoderma sp. LZ-2023a. Lineage (NCBI taxonomy): Eukaryota > Metazoa > Mollusca > Caudofoveata > Chaetodermatida > Chaetodermatidae > Chaetoderma > Chaetoderma sp. LZ-2023a. The sequence goes on along the minus strand of CM067369.1, from coordinate 154,777,698 downwards.
GAATAATTTACAGATCAGAATGTCAATGAAACTCCTGTACGGTGAGCTGTAAAATGGAAAACGTTCGCATAGTAGACAGAGAGGCTGAATACCGGCACACGGAAGGTCTCTGATGAGTTTCAATATGGAGACTGAGACATGGGACGGCTGGGAACAGGAGTGCTCTACATGACGCTGCCTCAGAAACAAGGGAGCCATCGCGTACAAAACAGCAGGGTCTCGAGGGATGAAGAAAAACGGACACTTCGGAAGTCTAGTGCCATCAGTACCTCACAGCTCCCTTCATCACCATCACTGACATGTCCGAGCTGTAGCAGACTATTTCAGAGTTCAGAGCAGGATTGAACTCATCAACCATCTTTGAACACATAGAAATCGATCGAACAATGAGTGGCGTGATTGTCTTCTTCGTATGCGAACACGAAAAAACGCCGTAGACGTCATAATCTATAAACTGATGCCTTGAAATGTGAATTTTCATGGTTCAGTAATTTCCGTCTGAGTGCGCATGTCACACGACACCAAGATTTATGGTTGTCTATTCCTCGGGCGATCTCCTTTAAATTATATATTCGAACACTACCTAAATCTATTTTTCTTAATAATTGTTTTAGCCGTTCGAGTAAAATATCAAATTAATATAGCAAACTCAATTTTAGTAACGTTTACAAATATGATATTCAAGGTGGTGATGTTTACGAAAATAGACACCTCTACGCTTTTTAATCGCAATTCATGCTGTTTTTCTTGTGCATAGACATCTAGAATACTTGGGATTTTGCTAAAATCGCAACAACTTCTACTTCAACATCGGAATAGTGAGATATGATTACTTTTAACAGGGCACATTTCATTGATGATTTTTATGATGACTTTATATTGTTAGATCTAGTCTAGTTACGGCGTCGATGTGGCTAAATATCCGTACATCCGCTCGTGTCACCGGCAGTCGCTACAACTCGTCCCCTTGTGAAAATATAGGTATGAGCAGTCTATAGATAGTCTATAGATATATGTCGATGAGTAATACAAAAAGTGGTCATATAGTGGATGGCCTCATCAGCTCTAAATGTGTCTTACCTGTTTGAGCAGATCTAAATGTGTCTCACCTGTTTGATCAGCTCTAAATTTGTCTTACCTGTTTGATCAGCTCTAAATATGTCTAAATGTGTCTCACCTATTTGATCAGCTCTAAATGTGCCTCACCTATTTGATCAGCTCTAAATGTGTCTCACCTATTTGAGCAGCTCTAAATGTGTCTTACCTGTTTGAGTAGCTCTAAATGTGTCTCACCTGTTTGATTAGCTCTAAATTTGTCTTACCTGATTGATCAGGTCTAAATGTGTCTAAATGTGTCTCACCCATTTGATCAGCTCTAAATGTGCCTCACCTATTTGATCAGCTCTAAATGTGTCTCACCTATTTGAGCAGCTCTAAATGTGTCTTAGCTGTTTGAGCAGCTCTAAATGTGTCTCACCTGTTTGATTAGCTCTAAATTTGTCTCACCTGTTTGATCAGCTCTACTTGTGTCTTACCTGTTTGAGCAGCTCTAAATGTGTCTCACCTATTTGAGCAGCTCTACTTGTGTCTTACCTGTTTGAGCAGCTCTAAATGTGTCTCACCTGTTTGATCAGCTCTAAATTTGTCTTACATGATTGATCAGGTCTAAATGTGTCTAAATGTGTCTCACCTATTTGATCAGCTCTAAATGTGCCTCACCTATTTGATCAGCTCTAAATGTGTCTCACCTTTTTGAGCAGCTCTAAATGTGTCTTACCTGTTTGAGTAGCTCTAAATGTGTCTCACCTGTCTGATTAGCTCTAAATTTGTCTTACCTGATTGATCAGGTCTAAATGTGTCTAAATGTGTCTCACCCATTTGATCAGCTCTAAATGTGCCTCACCTATTTGATCAGCTCTAAATGTGTCTCACCTATTTGAGCAGCTCTAAATGTGTCTTACCTGTTTGAGCAGCTCTAAATGTGTCTCACCTGTTTGATTAGCTCTAAATTTGTCTCACCTGTTTGATCAGCTCTACTTGTGTCTTACCTGTTTGAGCAGCTCTAAATGTGTCTCACCTATTTGAGCAGCTCTACTTGTGTCTTACCTGTTTGAGCAGCTCTAAATGTGTCTCACCTGTTTGATCAGCTCTAAATTTGTCTTACCTGATTGATCAGGTCTAAATGTGTCTAAATGTGTCTCACCCATTTAATCAGCTCTAAATGTGCCTTACCTATTTGAGCAGCTCTAAATGTGCCTCACCTATTTGAGCAGCTCTAAATGTGTCTTACCTGTTTGAGCAGCTCTAAATGTGTCTTACCTGTTTGATTAGCTCTAAATTTGTCTCACCTGTTTGATCAGCTCTAAATGTGTCTAAATGTGTCTCAACTATTTGATCAGCTCTAAATGTGCCTCACCTAGTTGATCAGCTCTAAATGTGTCTCACCTATTTGAGCAGCTCTAAATGTGTCTTACCTGTTTGAGCAGCTCTAAATGTGGCTCACCTGTTTGATCAGCTCTAAATTTGTCTTACCTGTTTGATCAGCTCTAAATTTCTCTCACCTGTTTGAGCAGCTCTAAATTTTTGCAGATCGAATCCTTGTATTAGCCTGAATTACCAGACATATTTGTGAAACATTGGTGAACAGGTTCACACTTTTCTATGATACATCAACATAGTCTGTAAAGGCACCCACACACGCAAGCATGCGAGCTAACACACACGCGCACACACGCGCGCACACACGCGCACGCAGACACACGCACTACGCGTGCGCACACAGACATCTTCACAAACCAATCAATTTCAAGAACAACACAACGTGATCAGATTATTTTATGAACACATTCGTGCTTTGATCAGAAATAGTTATGACCATCGCATGGAGCTTTATCTTCTACCATTGATTACTACAGCAATTAAGTGTTTTATGATAGCCAGTGCTTAATGTGCCCATATTGAGCTCAATTCATCCGTAATCATTAACAGAAATAGAGGCAACTATCATCGGAGAGAGAGAGAGAGAGAGAGAGAGAGAGAGAGAGGGAGAGGCGGAGGTGGTGGTGGTGGTGGTGGTGGTGGTTGTGGTGGTGGTGGTGGTGGTGGTGGTGGTGGTGATGCGAGAGAGGGAGAGAGGGAGAGTGAGAGGGGGAGGGGGAGGGAAAGAGTGATGGTGAGGGAGAGAGAGAGGGAGATATGGAGAAAGAGAGGTAGGGATGGGGGGGGGGGGCAGGCAGGCAGGCAGGCAGGACAATTCAATTTTGTTTAATTGCTCCTAATTTCTATGTTGCGATAGGTCTGTCTAACTGTAATTCTGATTTTCAAAGATGTTGCTATTTGGGCGTTCTTAAATAATAAGCCCAATATTACCGTACAGCTCTCACTAAATCTTGACTGGGCGGTTTAGCTGGGAGCATCTTAGTAAACTGGTCCCAGGAAACGTAATAGCAAAACAGTTCATCACCAATTGGAAATTAAAGTCAGAAAAATACTCGTGGCAGTGATTGAATGGGCATGAGAAAAGCGAAGGAACATTTCGGTACAATGAACAGCCGACAAGGAGGAAACTGTAATACAAAAACAAGTTCCATGTGGCCTATTTAATCGTCTTCGTCCCAAAGTGCAAGGCCGTTGGAATTCCTGCCCGAGTGACTTTATGTCCTTAGCTGTTGAGTGTGCAGACAGAACAATGGACCAAAACATAAACCTAATTCAAAGCATTTAATTAAATCTTGGAGCTCTAAGCTCATTACTGATTCAGGGGTGATCACTTCCACCAGATTAGAATAGAGTGACGGAAGTCTAGTCCTAGTCGCAGTAGCCCTCGTACGCGCCAAACATTTTAAAGCTTATTTTATTTTAACATTAGTTTATTTTGTAACATGTGAACAAATGGATCGAGAGCACGTTCGAACATGTTACGTCCGCCCTCTCCCTTCTGAATAATTACATGGCAGCAAAAATCTTAAAATATTATACAAAATACAATATAATATAACTATATTTACAGGTATCTAACCAACTTTTATAACAGAATAGTATAAGAAATCGAGATAGAGAGAGGGTGGGTGGGTGTAGGAATGTGTGTTGTGAAATTCTATTCCGGAATTTCACTAGAATTTCCTAGTGCTTCATTTATCAAATGTGTTACACTAACTATGCGCTTTGGGACATCTTTTGATTTATGGACATACAGTCTGCATTTGTGCTGCTTGGCTGAGTGAATGTACTAATGCTCATTCTGATACTTCAATTTTCAAGAAGCCCGTCAAAAAAACCTTTCAAGATTATAATGTGGACAGTAAGAGCATGTTTCCTGTAATTGCTGATCTATAAATATCAGCTTTAATACCTGCATCATCGATTAAACTTCCATCAATGGAACTACCGATGGCTTTCAAGGAATATTGTTTCATTATGGAATTCACATACATTGAAAGTCTATTTCTTTCTAGCATTTTAGATTAATCGACTGTAACTTTATAGCTGCCATGTAATTGTCCATGCCCATTGTAATGATAAAATTCATGTTTTGTCCAACAATCTCTGCATTTATGTGTTTATTGTTGTGTATGTCGAAAGATAGCGCCGTGTATAGACCATTCCGTTACTGGTCTTGCTATGTGTGGTAGCATCTGAACTTCTGGCCGTGGTATATTTTCATCAGAAGGCAAAGAATGGTAAGCTGGCCATGCGAAAACTACGTGGTGATTAGCTTTCAGACATCTTAGAACTGAAGAATGCAACTGTACTGGTTATGCTGTATTAAATTAGTATTATGTATCTGAATCTCTACGTCCAGCTGGTAGTACATCGGGTGTGTCAATTTACATTTTCAATTGTGTGTATTTCTTAATTTGCATTATTACAGTACCAGTTGATCTTACATTGCCAATTGTTTAATGATCGTCAGAGATTAACAGGTGCTGATATCCGACAAAGTGAACCATGAAATAGCATTATCACGATAGTTCTGAAACTCAAGTTAGTAATGATTTAACTTGAAGTGTGAATGCCTAAGATTATGTGTGGGTGTGGATGTTTCTCTGATTATTACAGTTCTACTTCGCTTCTGTTGCTTTATAGTTTTGACGACAACAATCAGAAACTGTGATTGGGAGATGTGCAGGTTGAGAAGAATACTGAATATTGCTTTGACGCGGCAATGACAATCCTATGAAAAGTATTCTTACAATCGTATTGTTTACTGACAAGTCAATATTGTCCACAGCAAATAATACTGGTTTCCCTCTAACTAGAGCATGTGGTATGAGGATGCCACCAGAGTGGGCCAGTCACTTAATTACACCGTAAGCCAACTTTCTGCTCACAGCATATCACAATAGTGCACATTCATCCCGCCTGCATGAACATAGTTGATAAGAAGCTGGCGTGGACTGCAAGCATGAACCATTTGTCCGACAGGTAGCACACGTTAATTGTTACTTTGAGAATGGGAGAATCCAATTGCTAGAAGTTGAGATTTTACCCAATGAACCTTTCCAGTTTTAGCTATGTCCCTCCCATCTCTAGCTAAGCTCCACCCACACCTCGCTCGCGTTGGGATCGATCGATCTCTGAACTATCTGACTATCAATTTCCAGAAAACTATACCGGTACGCTGTTGAATATTTTGAAACTAACTTGACTTGGCGCTGTTGCTGCCTTTGGCAGCAACAGCGCCCAGTCAAATTAGTTTCAAAATATTCAACAGCATGTTTATTAAATAGCAAAGACATACAATTCATACAACGTGTCGGTTAAGACATATTGAGCCATGCATGCCGTCACGATTATGACGTCATCATACACGTCACGTAGTTGGTTATGACGTCATGTAATCAAAGGATAAACTGGAAAGATGAATTGTTTTGTGATTATAATTATTAATATTTTATTTTTTGTTGTTTACTGAAGTGTCGGAAATTACACCACCACCACCACCACCACCACCACCACCAACACCACGCTTGTCAAACTAAGGTTGTAGCTGGACCTTCAATACTCCATGTAAGTAGAGATTGAGAGATACCGGAATATCATCACTATCACTGCCTAAGAGTGGTCGATAAAATGGCCAACTGTTCTGTATCGCTTTGAGGATGGCCCTCCAAATTACTCATGTATATTTAAAGCTGTTGTCATGTCCTGTTCTAATGATATATTGTCTTTGCCTTTTCGAATTGTGTTATCTTTTGTTCGTTTAGACGATATTTGCTTTCATTGTATGGTCGACCTCATAGTAGTCTCATCCATTATTGGACTAACTTTATCATCGTTAAGAAGTCAACTCGGCATGTTGAAACATTCACTATCTTTACAATTTCCCCTTTTGCCTGGATCTGTTACTATCCACCACAATGCCAAATTATCAGTGATCGTTGCATGGTAAGACAATCGTGGGCCTACTTATGCTGGGATGCTTTTCTTATAGCTATTCTTTATTCTTTCAATTATTGGAGCACCATATCTTGAAAGCACCCACAATGCCACGTTACCCACTGTTCTCTAAGTTCTAATTCAATTATCTCTCCAAATGTACATTTGATAGGTAGATAATCCGGATTACCATTCACAGCTTGTTCTTGAACCTATGGAAGAAATTTGGCATGTGAAAGAGAGTTTGACACCAACATTCATTCATGCATCTAGCACTTGATACACCTTACGCAGATATGTGACACACTTGCCATTGTAGTTACTATGTCATGATCATGATTAGAGATTAATGATTCGTGTGTGAGTCCCCCTGCCATCATATTGAATAAATTAATTTTTCATATAATCGCCGCTTTCAGGCTTTCAGCATGTTTAATATTTCTAGATATGAACACACATGTTAATACATTCAATGAAAGATTTTTATTGTTTAGATAATGCGTAATAATTCCACATGGCCCATGAGAGCGTAACTGTTTCTTAGCGACGACAACGACAAAAATGCAAACAAGATGGAATATGTTATGTTGTTGAGTTAAATTTGTTTATATATATATATATCTGAAGACATTACCGTAGATATTTCAGCAAATGGTGTGATAAGAAAGGTCTGCCTTATTATCGCCAAGTGCAATGAAGTTACTCCAATTTCCGGGAAGAGCTAGGCATTCGTTCGCAATTAAATGGCACACTGGTCCCATGCCTTTGGCTCGCTTTTCCATAGTACCACCTTTAATCGAGTGTTCATTGTATCTGTTAAATGTTACATCTATTCTTTGGAACTCCCTTCCTATGTCATATATATAATGAGCAAACCGTTCGGCCAAGCCATCAAATATGTCCACATCCTTTGGGTTACCAAGTGCCATCACGCCAGGCCATCTATTACAATGTAACTCGTTTCGGAAAGTGTCACGTCAGCTGGTGTTGGTGTATCGCCGATTAGCATATCAGATCTACATTTCGACCAGCGTCATATGCAGTGATAAACCTCTGTAAAATATTGCGGTCTACTTTTATCACTGTTTGTTTATCTGTCCCTATTTTCTTTATGGAATAGAGTGAAGTAAATGTAGACACTGGCGTGTTCTCCAGGCGTGCAGAAAGTTATATTTATGAAATACATATAATAAAAATAAAATTTGAGTAATACTAATTTAAAGTCAGAAAGTACGATGTTTTCTTTATAATTATTTTTTGTGGCACATTGGTTAGAAATCTTCCAAGTTGAAAATTGTATCGGTCTTCTTGGATAGGCACTTGCACACTGTTAAGCCACTGCTAAGGGGAGATACTTAATCCAATTCGTTACTAAGTTTATCATTCGTTATTAGAGATAAACTGGCTGAGTTGTCACGACAACGCTTGCCTCTAATGATGAACGAGATGTAGTCAGTTCGCCTTCTTCTCTGGGTAATAATGATGAATATTTCCGGGTCTGTTTACTACTAGATGACTAAATGTTCCAAGTAGGGGAAGTAATGTTCTGCCTCGACGACCATTCACAACTAAGAAAACTGTTAAACTGTAACTAACTACTTTTTATTAGCATATAATACAAGACAATAAGACTCTATCTATCTCTTATTGAAATTTTTCTCCTCAACAATCGTTTCATGCAAGCTCTGTACGAGGTGACGATTGTGGCATATCATAAGATAAAAAAAGAATGGACTGCTTTTGCAGCCGCTTATATATAAATATACCCGTAACCAATCATATTCATGGTTTCATTTGTTTACTACTTAATTTTACCGACTGGCTGTAACAGCTACAGACAGCGATTCATGCACCAAAAACTAGTATCATTCTAGTTGTCAGACTATCAGTTGTCGATTGGCTAATCGATATCGTGCGTCGAATTTCCATTGGTTCAATTCCAACATTTGCATTGTTTAATTCCGTGGAATAATCAATCCACTTCGGCCTGATTTTGTCAGGAAAATCTTCCATAGTAAGTTTTCTAAGTACATGGGTAATGGGGACTATGTGATCCGATTCTTCTAAAAGGTTCTGATTGACGTCATATCCGATTTGCATATATTTAACTTTTGTCCTTTCTAGGTACTGCTAACTCAGAGAGTTGCTAGGCAACCGGCTGTCGGAACATTCTAGTTCCTGATTGGACTCATCTGTCAGTGAGTCTCGCAAAGGCTACCTAAGAGCAGAATTTACTATATGATTGAATGAGGAAATGTCCTTGAAACTTCAGCCGGGCCAGAATGGATACAGTGAAAGCAGTCCATTTGATTGTTTTACCCCAAACGCGTACATCCATTATTGTGCTTAGGGGCGAATATGATTCCAAGTTGCACTTAGAATGGGTGGGCTGAATTGTCATTTTCACTTTCCTAAATATCTCCACACTGGGCCGAGTTGACACATAAACTGTCTACGTCACGAAATCTCTGGTTATGCATCCAATACTAATAGGCCAAGTTGTCACTAAAACTGTTTGGGCCGAGTTGTCAATTACTGGTGTACTCTATGACATATATTCTGTCACATGTCAATCGTTTTTGGATTGCCAACTTGGCCCAGTCAATAATCTTGATGCTTTTATCGACATCATGCCTGGTGATGCTGAGAACCAGGACAGGGTATCTATCTATCCAGATTTTAGCTTGTACACACATTTTCCATGATTGTGACTTTAAACGGAATGGAAAAATGGATGGATCAGACATTCACAAAGTAAATGCGACAATGGTGCATTAAGACCGATTTTAGAGATCGACTTTATTAGAAATTTTGGCAAAATATTAATTTATATGATAAACAGAATCTCAATCCCGGATCAATTTCATATCACTATTATTAACCCCGTCGTAAATTTGCACATTGCACTCGCTAAAGCTGTGATAATTTTCGACTCGGCTGATAATAGTGATAGGAAATGAGATCTCGTTTCAGATCCTCTATATAGTATATTAAGAAAGAATTGCCCAAATGAGGTATAAACAGCTATCTTATTGTAGAAATGGCACGAAATCTCATTGAAAAGGCATACATCAGAATGGTGATTGCCCCGCAGCCTTGACACACACGTCCCCACCCCACCACACTCCGCCCCACAAACATCACCCACTCGACCCCTACCCACCCCTACCCCACCCCACCCCGATCACAGTTTACAAGTTTACATAAAACTTAGTCTTCCCGACATGTTTTTATGTTTGCATGTCATGGTATAACGTATATCCTTGGGTTCGGAAATAGCTCCGTAATTACTATACTCCAATTTTGGAACCTCTCGCCACTCATATGCTCTCTGGTCGCAATACCAAACATTTCGTCAGCAAGCATTTGGACTCTGTAAAATGTTAGATTAACAACAGAAAACCCGTGTGCGTGCGTGCGTGCGTGCGTGCGTGCGTGCGTACGTGCGTATGTGCGTGGGTGCGCAGGTGAATGCGTGCATGCGTGCGCGTGTGCGTACGTGCGTACGTAGTGTCGTCGTGCAAGAGGTGCCCCGGAGAGCCCAGGCTCCAACAAAAATATTGGCAATAAAATGTGTGTATAATTGATATGTATTTTTAATACTCGAATATTAGTAATTGCTTCTCGGAGCATATATTGTTTTCAAACATGTTCAAGGAAAGGTACCCATCCCAGACACTCCCCTGGGCATATCATATAAAACGAGCATCTATCAAACTCTAATTGAGATTTTCCACTCAACAATCGTGATATGTTTCATACAAGCTCTGTACCAGAAGACAATTGTAGCATATCGTAAGATAGAAGGAGAATGAACTGCTTCTGAAGCCGCTTATATATAAATATACTTGTAGCCAATAATCTTCATGGTTTCATTTGTTTACTACTCAATTTTAACGACTCTGGCTGTAACAACTACAGACAGCGATGCATGCCCCAAAACATAGTCTCTTTCTACTGCTCAGAATCTTAGTGGTCGATTGGCTAGTCGATATCGTGTTTCCAATGGCCCAATTCCAACATTTTAATTCGTTAATTAGTCAAGCCACTCAGTCTTCTATAGTAAACCTAGTACAGGGGCAATGTGGGTAGTGTGATTAGATTCTTCTAGAAGGTTCTGATTGCCGTCACATCCGATTTACATATATTTAACCTTTGTCCTTTCTAGGCAACTAGCTGGCGGAACCTTCTTGTTTGTGATTGGACTAAACTGTCGGTGGGTCTCGCAAAAGCGTACCTAAGTTCAGTATCAAATGGGCCGGTTGCTTTGTATACATTCTGACGCCGCTAAAGTTTCACGGAAATTTGCCAATTCAATCCTATAGAAACCTATAGGATTGAATTGGCAAATTTCCGTGAAACTTTAGCGGCGTCAGAATGTATACAAAGCAACCGGCCCGTTTAATTGTTTTACCCAAAACGCATACATCCATTATTGTGCTTAGGGGCGAAGTGATTCCAAGTTGCACTTAGAATGCATGGGCTGAGTTGTCATTTTCACTTCGCTAAATGTCTCTACACTGGGCCGAGTTGACACATAAACTGTCTACGTCACGTAATCTCTGGTTATGCATCCAATACAGTTTGGGCCAGTTTGGTAATTACTCGTGTACTCTATGACATCTATTCTGTCACATGCCAATCCTTTTTGGATTGACAACTTGGCCCAGTCAAAAATCCTGATGCTTTTATCCATTTCATGCGTGTGGAGGTAGACAAGCAGACTATCCAGATTTTCGCTTTACACGTATTTTCTACAATTGGGAGTTAAACCGGAATGGCAAAATGGATGGATTCATGACGTCCATATAGTCAGACATTCACAAAGTAATGCATCACAGCGACCAAAAAATTAGCTCAAAATGGTGCATTAAAACGGGTTTCAGTGATCGACTTTTATTGGCAAGTTTGTCAAAATAAATTTTATTTCAAACACGGTCCAATTTCATATCACTATCAACCTCGTCGAAAATTATCACATTGCACTTGTTAAAAAGTTCGTGCAATGTGATAATTTTCGACTCGGCTGATAATAGTGATAGGAAATTGGACCCTCTATCTAGTATATTAAAAAAACATTGGCGTGTGTGCGTGTGTGCGTGCGTGTGTGCATCCACGCGTGCGTGCGTGCGCGCGCGCGTGAGTGTGTGCGTGCGTAGTGTCGTCGTGCAAGAGGTGCCGGGGAGAACACAGGCTGCCACCACCCACCCACCCACCCACCCACCCCCTCCCCCCAAAAAATAATGACAATCAAATGTGTGTAAGATAGATAGGTACGTTTAATACTCAGAATATAGGTAATTGCTTCTCGGAGCATATATTCTATCAAACATGTTCAAGGAAAGGTATCCATCCCAGACACTCCCTGGGCATATTTCTGTGAGTATATTCTATATCAATGCGTAGCTAATGATGTGGGTATTATTTGATAACAAAAGAAATGATACAGCACATAGGCACGTCTGTGGACAAGAATCCCCGCCCCCCCCCCCCCACAACAGCATTAACCCCTCTTGTGTCAACAGCGACTCAAAGCGCTCAAAATGCTGCTTTTATCAATTAACCCTTTCATTTTAAGGAAAATTCAAATATTTGATCAGTGATTGACCATGTGCTGGCCAGGAGAACTGTTTTTTGGTAAATTTACCAATGGAATTTAAGAAAATATTTTTTAAAGAGTTGGTCTTTTGACGGCTTGGCGATTATAGAGTTAAATATCTAGGAAATCTAAATTTGTGTCTAGTCAGTGTCCATTTGCAGGCCTAAAGAAGGTTATTTTGAAAATTTACCACTGAAATGACTGGCTCATCGCCATTATACACGCATAGTTCGTTGATTCTCGGCATCAATTTGTAGTATCATCCCTATCCTAGACAGGAAATTAGTCTTTATTTCCCACTCTGTTGAACGAACATGAAAAACGCTGTCTTGTCACATCAAATGCTAGATGAGATATCTTAAAAGCGTTGGATACGCAGCCACTATGCCCATAAACAGAATACGAAACGATTGAAAACAAAACTTCAGTGGAGAAACTATCGTCTCCCAATGTTTCAGCACGATATCTACATGTAAAAGGCAGCCAGAGAATGGAGACGCCTATCAAAATGGTGACTGCCATCTTCTAAAATGGGATATCTCTCAATATTATGCCAATAAACTTTGAGCAAGTGAAAAATAAATGCAATCCTCTAACACGACTGTACCGAGCTACCGAACACAGTAATTTCAGCCATTCTGCTGAATACCATCACTCGCTGGCGTGACGGGCAAACGCAGAATGTACTCAATCTTCCTTCCTTAAATAAAGGTTTCTATTTCTAGCTATGCCCCGCCCACTTCTGGCTAATAGTAGAGCGGCCACTGAGCCTATCAGACCGACTGAACAAAGTTCCAGGATAATATACGGGTACAACATGGTTTACTTTGTTTATAGGACCCTAAGAAACACCTTCAGACTTTGTTGTCCTCACCTGGTCACGGAACATGACCTTCAAATTGAAGGCTGACGGTCATGACCTTTTACGCAAAATCGGTATAGCAAATTTAACATATTTTCATCTATATTACTTTATATTCGCAAAAGAGGTTATAAAATATAAAATATAGATATTGTATGCTGAATTTTTGTCTTGGGAAACATCAATGTAACATATCTGAACATGTGTATGATACATAAGTAACATATTTCTTATGACTTAGCGTAATTTTAATGCAATCTCAGATCCCACTTATGCGCATTATATGTCTTACCCACGCAGTGCTCCATTGTATTGTTACAGCATTATATAGGCGTACATTGCACTATTTGTGCTAGATATTACACTTTCATCTTTATTTTCAAATACATGTATTATCAATGATTATGGCTTTTTCTGTTGTTTTAAGTATCATTTTAAGTTCAAACCCACCCACCCCTACACACCCCACACCCCACCCCCACCCCCACCGCCCCCACCCCATCCCACCCCACACCCCAACCCCACCCACCCCCATTTATTGAGACTAACAGCAATTGTGTGTGCTTATTATATTTACATCTAATTTTACGCCATGTATCACGCCGTGCAGAAGGCAGGAGAGTGGCACGGTCATTTTCATCTTCATTTTATCGGCAATATATATATATATATATATATATATATATATATATATATATATATATATATATATATATATATATATATATATATATATATATATATATGTTAAAATAACTGATAACAGTCATATGAAACCTGTATATTAGGGACACCTTCTTAGCACCAAGGGATGGTGGTTCTTTCAGACGAGTAGTCATAATAACACCAGTTACAGAACGACCAACGCGTCTACCCAACACATTAATGCACCACATAGTCAGGGTAATCGAGTCTGCATAATCGATAACCTGTCTTTAGTAAACACTCTGAACATGGCAGTCCATATTTCTTGCAGTTACAGTCTTTCGCGCATAAGAGTTTTCCCGTATATGTACAGAATATGCGATCCCAGGACAAATAACAGAGGGAGTAGTGTCCCCATTATCTGTCTTCTTCGATTCATTATTTCACGGGGTCATTTGTATCTATATCAGATAAATTGCATCATGCCCATGTACAAATTTAAACTTGTTCCGTAAAACTTAAATCGTTAGGTCGTAAAGGGCAGCTACTAATTTCCTGGCAGCCAAATTTGATTGAAGATTTGTACGACCATAGTTTGTAAGCTCCTTAAAGGTTTTTGGTCCGCGCGCGTCTTCTTGGCAATGCGATAGAACGATGAGATACTATCACAGCCAGTCAGGGAATGACATGCTAGCAGAATATTAAAGAACAACGGCTGCACAGCTGACACATCTCGTGGGTGGATTAAATATGTAGTTGTATGCTGATAACTTTATGTCCAGTTTCAATCCAGAACTAAGTTATGTTATCGATCTATAGAAAATAGAAAGCAGCTAGTACCACTACATCTGTGTCCGATGCCTTTAGAAAGATCTTTGCCAAGGATACATGTTTCACCAAGTGTATGGGTGGCACTCAAAGCATTGAACACCATGCGCGTGCCCGCTTCCTCTTGATTGCAAGTTAAGGTGCACTGATCTCTGCTCTACCAGACATAACTGATCATGTCTATGACCCGTCTCTGAATGCTTCAGCACCATACACTATCATATTATCTTTGGAAACCATGAAAAGGTTCAGGGCCTGAACCTGTCACGGTTCCGAAAGATAATATGATGGTGTATGTTGCTGAAGCATTCAGAGACGGGTAGGTTCAGGCTCATGTTTAGCAAACGTATTCAACAAGGAAGTTGGCATGAGAGGTCTTGTTAGAGGAATAGTCGCATAGTTGTAGATCTCCGACATCAACTACTGTATCTGACGATTTCAGTAAATAAAACAGCTTATCACAGAAACGTGCCAGCTGTCAAAATGCTATGCGCTCGTTCACATTCATGGAAGGTAGCTCTGTCATGGTATCTTAATGTACACCACTGATTCACGGTCATATACTTCTGGGAGCGTGCAGCAGCATGCAGCTTGCGCATTAGATCAGAATTCTGGCACAATTTCATGCTGCCATTTTCATTGAAAAGTGTAGCGTGAATAGATGCTACTGGAAGACTGAGTACACTCTCTGCTTACGTTTTCTCTATTGACGGCAAGTGTTAATTCCCGCCTAAACACGTGCTTTGATGCCAAACCGATCTTAAGCACTTTTCCTTTCCTGTTGTGTTTGTCTGCAATATGCTCAAAGTTCTTCATTCCAGATTTCGGGAGGGAATTATATCTTCGTACCACCATTTGAAAAGCATGAGACAACAAGTTGGAGGGCTGTGGTATTTGGCCAAATCAGTCTTATTGGGGTGGCATTTCTGAGTGTAACTTGAATTTAAGCACGGGCTCCAAAAATTAAGACAAACATTTTTTGTCACTTTGGGGGACTTGTTGCGCTGTCTTAGGCAGCAACAGCATCCAGTCAAATTAGTTTCAAAATATTCAACAGCTTACCTGTATAGTTTTCTGGAAATTTCTAGTCAGGAAGTTCAGAGATCGAAGATCCCAACACGAGCGAGGTGTGGGTGGAGCTTAGCTAGAGATGGGCGGGGCATAGCTAAAAATGGAAAGGTCCATTACTGGCTTAGTTGATGATGACGCCATATACTTGAGTGAGTGATAAAATCCCTCTTTTACCGCGTCAACGATACTCACCTGATAGCTTTCTTTATGCAAACAGTCATGCGACTTGTCTTGTCTGTAGCGCGCCCTAGTTTCTTGAACCTCAGGTCAGGACTGAGAACTAGACCAAACTTTCGCCACTTCTCAGACAAATTGCTTTCTAAAATACCAAAACGGTGGCAATCGGTATAATTATCCCATTTAACGAATGAGATTTAAATGTATATTTGGAAAGCGCTGATACACATTCCATTCAGGTGATCGGTATCGTAGATAAGATGTGTACTCTCACAGAGTTGACCTATGAAGGACGATTTCTGCCAAGAATAAATTGAACAGCCTGCCCACCGATACACACACGCGCGCGCACACGCGCGCACGCACGAACACCCACACGCACAAACACACACGCTCACGTGCGTTCATGCGTGCGTTTGTGTGAGTGAGTGAGTGAGTGAGTGAGTGAGTGAGTGAGTGAGTGAGTGAGTGAGTGAGTGAGTGAGTGAGTGAGTGAGTGAGTGAGTGAGTGAGTGAGTGAGTGAGTGAGTGAGTGAGTGAGTGAGTGAGTGAGTGAGTGAGTGAGTGCGTGCGTGCGTGCGTGCGTGCGTGCGTGCGTGCGTGCGTGCGTGCGTGCGTGCGTGCGTGCGTGCGTGCGTGCGTGCGTGCGTGCGTGCGTGCGTGCGTGCGTGCGTGCGTGCGTGCGTGCGTGCGTGCGTGCGTGCGTGCGTGCGTGCGTGCGTGCGTGCGTGCGTGCGTGCGTGCGTGCGTGCGTGCGTGCGTGCGTGCGTGCGTGCGTGAGTGAGTGAGTGAGTGAGTGAGTGAGTGAGTGAGTGAGTGAGTGAGTGAGTGAGTGAGTGAGTGAGTGAGTGAGTGAGTGAGTGAGTGAGTGAGTGAGTGAGTGAGTGAGTGAGTGAGTGAGTGTGCCTCTGCTTGTGATTGCGCGTGTGTATGTGTGTTTGTGCGTGTGTGCGTACTTTCGTGCGTGCGTGCTTGAGTGCGCGTGCGTGCGTGCCTGCGTATCTCTTAACAATTCTTTCCATTTCATTTCCCATAAGATAATGCCATGCAGGTGTATGCGGTTTATTGCGGATAGATAGGAGTGTACATATGGTTATATCAAAGTATATCACCAACACCAATGTTAACGTCAATTTTAGTGGCTGCAGCCCCACGCTCAGCACACGCACACGAGAGTACTACGCACGCGCGCACGCGGAGAACTTAGAAACTCTCATTTCCACTTAAACAATCTATGTCAAAATTAATCTTGGATATTTCTATGAATAACACGAATCTGGTTATAGCCATCTTGGTATGTGCCGCTATAGTAAACAACATAGGATATGTGTCGATGGAATACCAGTCTCATGTTGAAGCATTACACGAAATCAGGAGCAAATTCCGAAACCGATTACATTTTCCGATCGGTCTCTAATACGAAGTAATCAGTATGAGGAGAAGTTGACCCGTTTAGGAAATGACATTTGCATAGTTTTTCTGGAGTATTAAGGAGATTGGGCGAAGATCAGACCTGATTCGGGGTGTGTTCGACCGCTGAACAATACCTAACTATTGTTCACTATTTCCCAGTCGAATCAGCGGTCGAACGCACAAGTGTCTGAGTACTTGTATCCAAAGCCGCGTTCTCGCTGGAGAGTTAATCGGGAATAACTCCATACCTAAGTATTGCACTTCGCCGGTTAAGTCTATAGTGAGAACACAGCCTCGAAAATTGTGCATTCAAGTGAGAAATAAGCAACCATAGTT